>JADWOT020000001.1:9128835-9601162 GCA_036345935.2 Taenia hydatigena | reverse complement strand
GCCTCCCCATTTAACGTATATTTACTGCGCAACTGAATTTAGGTGACAACAAGGAAGATGCAGCTCATTTGACAATGCCAACGTGTAGACGAGTGAGATGACAATAACAGCCACTGGAGCCTCAATCACCGCCTGCACAACCACATTGTTTATAAGTGTTGGATGCAACGTCCTTCGTCACACTAAGGCTACTGTAAATTGCTCTTACTCATGCGACCTCAGCACCGTCCCTCACATCGCGCGCATTATATCTATATACAACATGTCAAACTGGAGCCTCTTGCACAATTCATTTGTCTCTACGTTACATGCGCACACTCGAGCGTATTTAAGTAGTGGACGTTTCGCTCTATGTACACTTGTCACTATTCCACAATGCTAGTTGGACGAACCTGCTTCTGCGTCGCTATCCTTCTCTTCACCTCCACATTCGCAAGCCGACCCTTCCTCAAAAGCATTTGGAATGGATGGAAAATGACCAACAACAAGATCTACCCCACTCTACGCGAGGAGCACCTGCGAATGCGAATCTTTATCAGCAATTACATGTTCATCCGATGGCACAACCAGCGCTACTACCAAGGACTGGAGACATATTCTACCGCACTCAACGCCTTCGCTGACTTGACGTTGAAGGAGTTTGCGGAGAAGTACCTCACACTCAACCAGGCCTCCATGGAAGACTTTTGGCAGAACATGGGCACGCAGTATGTGGAGCACCCCATGCGACTTCGAGTTCCAGATTACATTGACTGGCGTAAGAAGGGGCTTGTGACACCCATTAAGGATCAGGTAGGCTTGTTCACATGCATCGCACTCACTTACCCACCTTCACCTCAACATTGACGCTTGCAGGGACTGTGTGGTTCGTGTTGGGCCTTCTCTGCCACTGGCGCACTGGAAGGCCAGTACAAGAAGAAGAAACGAAAGCTAATTAGCATGTCTGAGCAACAGTTGGTAGACTGTAGTAGAAGCGAGGGCAACGAGGGTTGCAATGGCGGCTTGATGGACTACGCCTTTAAATATTGGATGCGCAATGGAGCAGAGAGTGAAAGGGATTATCCCTACACTGCAAAGGTACGTAAAATTGGTTATTGTATGCTGTAATATTTGAGGGGTGGAAGGGAATGATTTAACACCGTGATAACCAAACCACTATCAGATTGTTAAAGTAGAAATGTTGACTTGTTCAATACCTGTCCAAAACTAGGGTGTGTACATCCCTCCCTTGCACCAATAAAATCCTACACATCTTTATCATTGCCTTGAGCTTCATCATTACGTTTGATTATCCAGTGGCTCTCCCACACCCATAGTGATTGTTTGTCTCATATGTGTGGAGTGCAGGCAATAACAAGGTAATCTTTACGCCTATCAACCTACAAGCTATGTAGCAATAGCAAAGAGATGAGAAAAACAGCCTGATAACATCGTGTTGGTTGGTGAGGATGACTGCGGTGTGGCTACCAACTGTACCAATCAACTTGACACAGCACTTTCAAGTGCATACTTTTGGAGGAGGCCACTAAACTTTGAGTTGATTCAAAGCCTCTACTGTTCTTCCAAGCAATAAGTGGCATTAGTTGTCCCTTTTGCCTTTTCTTTAAATTAATTAACCACACTCTTTCATTCACAAGAACCGAGGAACTGGAAGATTGGCTGGTGGAATAACAAAATATTCCATGGTTCCCACCGCAATTCGTGCATTATGCCAATGTTCGGACATAGCGACTTTAAATTTATTTTAGTGGATAGTACAACCTGTCTGCTTGACAGCTGGAAGCATATGTGCTTTAGTGTTTTTAAACTGGGTTCGATGCTCGGTTCGTGTGCCAACCCCAAATGCCTCCCCAATAAATTTGACTACAAACGTCATATCTGACAAATGTGCTACTAGGCAAAAGTTAGGCACACTGAACTGCATTGCTTACGAACTTGCTATCTCTCCACAGATTCTAATTAGT
This sequence comes from Taenia hydatigena, assembly GCA_036345935.2. NCBI lineage: Eukaryota > Metazoa > Platyhelminthes > Cestoda > Cyclophyllidea > Taeniidae > Taenia > Taenia hydatigena. The sequence continues at coordinate 9,599,198 of JADWOT020000001.1, read as the reverse complement.
GGTCTAGCTACCTACCAATTGCTTGCGTACAAGCTAGACATGCACGCCGTGTTATCTGCATTGGACAGTAAAAACACTCGACCATTCACCTCCCATTAATCTCCACCTCTCTCAACACAAATTTGCTTTCTCTTACGTTGTGACAGGATGGAAGATGCAAGTTTAATCGCTCCAAGGTAATTGCGAAGGTGGCGAAGTTCGTCAAAGTGCCGGAGAAGAGCGAGCAGCAATTGGAAATCAGCGTCGCCAAAGTGGGACCTGTTTCTGTCGGCATTGACGCTAGCTCTCTAGGTTTCATGTTCTACAAGTGAGGCAAACTCTCCAAATGGTGTATTTGGTTGACAAATGCAGTCCGCTTAGTCTTTCCTTTCGTTCACAGAGATGGCATCTTCCAAGACCCCACCTGCTCAGAGGATGAACTAGATCACGGCGTTCTGGTGGTTGGTTACGATGCTGACAAGAGGCGACAGAAATATTGGATCGTGAAGAATAGTTGGGGTGAGCAATGGGGACAAAACGGCTACATTTGGATGGCCAGAGACAAAGGAAACATGTGTGGAATCGCCACAATGGCCAGCTATCCTCTGATCTAACACAATAGATCAGGCCATGGTGCGATAAATTCGTTGTCGAGCAAACATTACTGTCAAATACTTACCTTAATTGAGTAAAAAGCACAAATCGTTACCAATGTCTTCTGGGGACTTCTTCCATTACGTCTAGTTAAAGAATAATCTTTATTCCTAGTTTCCCTTCCTAACTCTTTCCCTCCTTCCGAGCTGATCTCTTGCTTTCTGATCACCAAATGCTTATGAATTTCCCATGCTTCTTTCAACAGCATCATCATTTCGCGGCCTAGAGGGAGGAAGGGCGAATAACAGTAGCGAGGATGCATAAATAGTTGGCTAACGAATGTCGAACACTCACGCGCCATTGACACGCACAACCAAGCGCTGCTACTCTGCTCCTAGCTCTCCCTCATCTACCCTGCATGGTGTGCCTAAACCGCCTTGTCTCCTTGTGAATAGAACAGATGGAGATTAATGCAATCTGCAGTGTAGTGTTGAAAGAGGCCCTCAATAGGGCCGTTAGAGCATTCACACGACTGGCGTAACGTCTCTAACTGTCCGCCTACCGGGTTCACCGCAATCCAGCCACCAAACTCATAAAGACTAACACCCTGGCGCTTGAGAGCATAGACCACAACCACAAAAATGACGACCTTAAGTGCCGCGTCCTCAGCGTGCGTGATGGCGTAGCCCATGGCGTTCACCAGGAAGGCTTTGAGCACACTCTCAAGTGTCCTTGCAGGCAGGCCTTGAGATGCGTCTCACGCCATCACGACGCGGTAAACTGTGCCCACGCTCTATGCCACTTAAGCATCAGTGTACAGACCGTACCCTCCCATCAGCCAGTCAACAAGTCACTTACGTGAATTTCAACAATTCGCACTAAGATGCATTTCCATCCTTTTGACACATAAATGCAACCTCCATTGCGATTTCTTATCTGCTTTATTCCTGTTTGTTAGCACTAATCGCATGTGCGCCTAAACACATGGATGACATAACACATTTGCAAAAATGAATGAAGAAAAAACTGATAAGGTAAAAAATGATGCAATGGTAAAATAGATTAATAGTTAATGCGTAAAAATGGACACTAAGTGTATGCGTAGGCTAGGCTAGCTGCCTACTCTTCTTTCTAGCATTTGCCTATCCAGTAGAACACCACAGAGCAAGAGAAACCGGTTTACTTCTCTCCCGGACCATGATGGTAGCGCGGTAGATAACGCCACAGAATGCGGCGATTATAAGATGCCGAAGGAAATCGTCACCACTCTCCTTTCAACAGCGTCATCACATTGCGACTAAGAAAGAGGGAGGAGAAAACCAGCAGCAGCAGTGCACTAAATATTGGCTAGAGATTGTCGGGAGTCAGTCGAACTAAGCGCTCACTCAACTGTCAGTAACACATGCACAGCCAAGCGCTGCCACTCTGTTCCTAACTGCCTCAGAACCACCCTGCATGGTTTACTTAAGCCATGTCGTCCCCATGTGAACAGAGCAGGAACAAGTTGATGCAAACAGCAATGCGGTCACAAAATGGAGCAATAAATGGTGACGTTGGAGACCTCACAAAAGAAAGAGAACAAAATATACAGCACTGTGCAAAATATTGCTAAAAAATTCCCCATCTAAAGAGAAATTTGCAGCATCGTGAAAATGTATAATTAAAAAGTACAAAAAGTGAGAGCGAAATTCACATCCTTGACCAGACAAATAATAAAAAAGAAGCCAGCACTGAAAACAAATTTTAAAGCTTCTAAAAGATCAAAATTAAACAAAAACCTAGAAGAAGTAAATATCACAGTAAACGGAAGATAACTACAACATTGCCCAAAGAAGGAGCAAAAATCGCAAAATTTGTGAAGATAAATGCTAAAAAAATCGCCTACGAAAGGAGCAAAAACACAGCAGCCCTGCATCTAACAACACAAGAACTGCCTGCAAAAGGAACGAAAACCACACCTCGCGTACATCAATTGCACCAAATTGCCTGTGGAAGAGAGAACATTGCAAAATTTAGTAAAGTATTCCAGCAAAATAAACAGAGATAAAGCAAAGATCGACGTCTCGTCTAGATCAATACCAAAAAAATGGCTTACAGAAGGAGATAAAATCGAAATCCTGTGTAGATAAATAGCACAAAATTACCCACACAAGGAGCGAAAATCGGAGTCTCGTGTAGATCAATAGCACGAAATTGCTTAAAAGAGGATAAAAAATCGCAGCCTGGTGTAGATCAGTAGCACAAAATTGCCTTAGGAGCAGTCCCGTGTGGATTAATAACACAAGCTTGCTCACAGGAGGAGCAAAAATCGCAGTATCGTGTGTGTCAATAGCAAAAAAAGGCTTAAAGAAGATAGAAAAATCGCAGACTCGCGTAGATCAATAGCACGGAATTGCTCACAGGATGATCGAAAATCGCAGTCTCGTGTAGATCAACAGCACAAAAATGCTGAGAGTAGAAGCGAAAATCGCAGTCTTGTGTAAATCAAGAGTACGAATTTGTACGCATTAGGAGCGAAAATCGCAGTCTCGTATAGGTCAATAGCACAAAATTGCCTAGAGGAGGAGCGAAAATCACAGTCTCGTGTAGCTAAATAGCACGAAATTACTTACAGGTGGATCTAAAATCGCAGTCACGTGTGGATCACCAGCACAAAACTGCCTAAAGCAGGGGCCAAAATCGCAGTCTCGTGTAGCTCAATGGCACAAAATTGCCCACAGGTGAAGCGAAATTCGCAGTCACGTGAAGATCAATGGCACAAAATTGCCTATACAATGAGCGGAAATCGCAGTCACGTGTAGGTCAATAGCACAAAATTGCCACACAAGGAGCGAAAATCGCAGTCTCGTGTAGATCAGTAGCACAAAATTGCCTATACAATGAGCGAAATTCCCAGTCTCGTGTGGGTCAATAGCAAAAATTGCCCACAGGAGGAGCGAAAATCGCAGTCTCGGGTAGATCAATAGCACAGAATTGCCCACAGGAGGAGCGAAAGTCGCACAAAATTGCTAAAAGGAGGAGGAGCGAAATTCGCAGCCTCGTGTAGCTCCTTAGCACAAAACAGCCTACAGGAGGAGCGAAAATCGAGATCTCGTGCAGATCAATAGCACAAAATTGGCACAAGGGGAGCGAAAATCGCAGTCTCGGGTAGATCAGCAGCACGAAATTGCCCACACAAGGAGCGAAAGCCGCATCCGCGTGTAGCTCTATAGCACAAAAATGCTTACAGTAGAAGCAAAAATCGCATCCTTGAGAAGATCAACAGCACAAAATTGCCCACAGGAGGAGCGAAAATCGCAGTCACGTGTAGATCGAGAGCACAAATTTGCCTATGAGAGGAGCGAAAATCGCATTCTGTTGTCGATCAGTTTTAAATATCGCTTCTAGGGGGTACGGAATTTGCGGTCTTCGCGATACGTTTTTGTCGGCTCGCTTATGCCCAATGCAAGAAACATTGATGCAAAAGGCGTCCAAATAACCGGGTTTTCATGTAACAATATAGACGAAGCCTTGGAACATCACTCCACCAATCCCAGTTTCAATAGGCGCAGCACAGCCCTGATGTTCCACTGTTTGCAGCCATCAGAAACCTTTTCGCAAGAAATAAATGCAGTTATCCACCAGGTTAACTCCTACATATATTTTTACTGCTTTAATCTTACCTTGTTTGCTTCTTGCCCTTTAGCTCAGTCAATTTAAAAAACAAACAAGAATTATACTTTCGAGAATGGACATTAGGCCTATTTGCAATAATCAGCATATCAAATGTATGTAACATTGGTAAGAAGAGGGTTAACACTTGCTGCATCTCCTGCCAGGCGACAGAATCACCAAGACCTCTGCTGCACTCGCAGCCGAGACAAGGGACGAGAGGAGGATCAAGTTTGTGACACCTGGAGTCCCACCATGGACACAACCTTCTAATTGTTCGTCTTCACGCACATACTCGATGCCCTAATACTGCGGTTCTCCGCCTCATGGAAGGAGTGCCAAATAAATTACACGTTGTCTAATTGGGCAACAAGCCTCGCAATGAAAGAGTGTGAAATCTTTCGAAGCACAAACGATCGTACAGAACAGAGGAGACATTTACCTTAGGCCTGGCAAATGAAAAACGGAGTGTGATAATCCTTTTCAGAAGCGAAAAAGTTGTCGTCATACAGGGAAATCATCCCAACTCTTTAACCAACATAGCCACTCTTGCCACAACATTGACCAGCTGTTGCCGGTGACATGTGATTTACCCCAGGAGAAATCAAATTTCCACATAGAAAGGCTTGAATGACCTCACGGAATGAAAGCAAAGCATCTCCCCTCACATCGTGGTTTACAAGATCTCTAGTATTATGCCATCACTCAGTGAAAAGACGGATGGGTTACACCCCAACCGGTTTGCCACCTTCGCAAGAATCAAAACCCTTCATTCATTCACTGAAGTCAGTATGCAATATTTTATTGCAACTGCCAATGAAGCTAGAAATTTCTTTGTCGACTACAGCAAGGGAAAGGAAGTCCTACAAAGCACCATCTCATAAGTGGACTCTCACAATCAACCACTGGAACGACTTAAATGTACAGTTTTCAGCCCATCAATGTGCTAGAGACTGAAACTTTGGTAGAGATTCACGTCATACAATCGCTAAATTGTCCGCTTACAGTTTCCTTGACTCAATTTTGTGGTTACCCACAATAATCATCATGTGATCATGAACTTTATTGCTGATTTGTCCAAAATGGTTCGAATGCCCTCAAGTGACAACCCCGCCGATTCGATATGCAATTTATTGCCACAAATAAAACACTGACAACTAATAACAGGAAAATCCGACCACCCACATTTCGTCTTAATTTAAAAAGGATTTGATATGGCTAAAAACGGCAGATAATCCCGATTCGAAATTCGCTTAAGGTAAGTAAAAGTAGTCCATTTCAGAAGTTAATCAAATACATTACACTAACCACGGATTCAGCAAGCCTCAAAAGTCGTTACCCACGCTCTCATGTCAACATTCCATTGCTTTTCCTAAGGCATTGCTTCTTTTGCGATAATTCCGTGTCAGTACAAGGCATTGATTACCTTAGGCTCATCCTTACCATCCGCACACCATTTTCAGTTCATTCTATGGTGGCGCCGTTCTCAACCTCACTTCAAAGGCATGCTGGATTACCAGGATGACTTATGAAAAAAGGTCTTCTCAGATGATAGGTAGAAAAGCAACAAATTGGAAGGCTTGAGATGAAAGGCAGATAATTGCTGCTACTGCGGTACTATTCACAAACATGTTGTATCCATCGACATCGACTGTGTTCGCAACAGAATTATTTCATCGACCTTAATCACCAGTTATGTTTAGTCAAATGGGGGATCCCGTGGTTGGAGTGATACTTTTGAATCTATCGCACGAATGCACTCGGTCCGGGACTCAACGAACTAAGTCAGAAAGCCTGCCTTAATAGCAAAATGAAGTGCGATCTAATGCTCTCCAGGATGATAACCACTCCATGTTGTGCAGTGTGATCTTATGTCCCACCTTCCAGTCGTTTGCTATTGCGAATGGTAGAAAGGCCAACACAAGCTGTGGTAAAACCCAAGCGATGCCTGGTCATTCATGTTTGAACTTCAATTCCATCAAAGCCTGTCAAAATATACAGGCTATATCTCATCACCTGCTAGAGACTTAAAAGCTGTGGAATTGCGAGGTGAGGATTATAGGGCTATCAGGTGAAATCGTCCATGCCACTATAAGCATGTTGTTTGAGTTAAATGGAACCCAAGGAGGAAAACGAATTGTTAGGCCTAACAGCACACAATCTCTAGCAACAGAATGCGCGATATGTTCAAAGAAGGTAAAAAGGTGCTCAAAAGCCACTCAACAGTGCTTTGAGCATCGGGTAGGGTAGCCTCACCTCCGTGTTTAGTCCCCTCTTGGGGAACACTACAGTCAACCGTAACCCATAGAAAACACGCAGATATTATGGCTACTGCTTCATCAGAACTCTGCTTAAAGGGAGTGCTTCAAACGTTGTGCCTAGGCTCATTGAAGACCGCTTTTATGCCCACGATGGAGAAGCTTCTTGCAAATACCTCGAAGGCGTGGATCACGCCAACGACGCGCTAATGTCGTTTGTAAATGCTCCAAGCCAGATAAGAATTGTGTCTACTTTACAAGGGAGAATTTTTCGTTTTTATGTGGCTGGCTACCGCAAAGGCTGTCGTGAGCACCCTTCGCGCTTCTTTTGTTATGTAGAAATGTGCGCATGACACTTGTTCATTGGCATGAAGTGGGTGCTGTTGCGTTCGTACTGGAGAATGGACATCGCAAGTGCATTCTTAGCGAAAGCTCACTACATCGTGCATTGCATTCGAACGTCCCTACAAGACCACAGCTATGGCATGTGGTTGCAATTCGAATTGGCCGCTCAACAATAGCTTGCTATTTTGTACAAAAGGAAATACTCAAAGCCTCGAGGATCTGCATGAGTAACATTGCTGCCATTGATGCGCCTTCTAGCTTACCGTTGAAAATTAGCTACACTTCCTATTGCATCAACAGGAAGTTGTTATTATCCATGCTTTCTATGCTCCCAAATAGGGAAATCAGTAAGCCCATTATAATGCTTCTGCTAAGCACAGAAATATTTGCCATCAAAATTGACTCTACCCCCAGATTATTCCAGTATTCCATTTACAGGTTTCGCTCACCTGCCAGATGGCCACTCTACACTAAACTGTGCGAATCCCTCCACCAGATTTTCATCTTGGGATATAAATGCAAAACCGCTTGTTGTCAGACAATCGCATTTGTGTCTCGACCTTGTCACAGTTCAGGGAAGACATTTCAATTCGCACCTCATCGCCTGCTGTCCTTATTTGCCCAAATTGGCACAGAAGTTAAAAACAAGGAGCAATTGGTTAAAATTAGTAACAAAGAAGTAACAATGTGCGCGATAGGTAAAAAATGAAACGAACAAAACTTACATGTTGCCGTCAAACAACCAGTAACAGCATATTAACTGCACACTTAAAAGGAGACAACGAGAAATTTGAATCAAATACTGGCTGCCACTAAGCCTCAGAGCAGGAAAGGGTTACAATCTCGAGTAACTTAGTTGCTAGCAGGTGTGTAGAGCAGTTGGCTAGAATAAATGTATTGCATTGTGCTGTCAGTAGCAAAGTCAGGCTAATCGCTTACTTCGAGGCAAGTATTAACTCAAAATATGCGCTCATTTAAGTGTTTCATTCATCCGAACTCTGCTAATGGCACACACAGGTTCAATTTCAGGTTTACTTAGTGAACTTGCAATGCGTGCGATGGAGAGGCTTCCTGCACACCTGTAAAAATCGAGATTTGCAAATACCTCGATGCCACAGACATCGTCAATATGTGTGAAGCGATGTCCAGTGCGAAGCCAATTCTCAAGTCCCTCTCAATTAGGGGTATTTCAGGCAGTCGCATGGGATAAATGGAATTAGTGGATGCAAAACTTTGTTGCATGCTGTATTCAACACTTGCAGTTGTAGGCAAAGAGGCTGAAACAGTGACAGAATTAAGGTCAGAGGAGGAGGTTCCTTGCAGGGCCATTCGATGTTACAAAGAGAGTTGTCAGTGCTTTTGAGTGCATTAGCCGTTGCTTAACTGATCTGACAGAACCACTCACTTCCTGATGCTTAGACATGGCGTAGTGGAGTTGGATCTCCTCTTTCCTTTCATGAGGACACCCAACAATTTAAAATTATAAGGGTCGCCAGCAATTATATGATATAATTGTTGCTTTTGCACCGGTCGGGTCGAAACAGTCGCCCATGTGTCTAAATTTGATATTCATTTAACATTGAATGATTTAGCATAGGATAGCGCTCTGTATCATAGGTCTCTCAAGACTTCCACCCTCTTTGCATTTGACGGTGAAGTGTAAGTGATCGATTCTGCACTGCACTGCCACATCGGGTGCAGTCTTCCATTTGGATTGAAGCGTCTCACAAACAGTATCACCAACATCGCTTCCAATAAGACAGCTCAACATCTGATACTGGTTTCATTTACGTGCTTTGGTGTTAAACGTGGAATTACGACGCTTCAAGATAACGCTTCAACACCTACTAAAACGCCAATAGCATGTGACAGCCAAATTTTCATTTTAATGCAAATGCATATGATTTTTGGACTGGCAATCAGTAATTTTGGGTTACTGTTAGTCGACCTCTCCCATACATTAGAGAGTGAACAAACTTACTGCTTCTCTTATGGCGACTTGGACTCGATTCTCCAACCACCTAATCAGTAGTCATTTCTAGTCTGCTTAGAGCTCGTATAAACACAGCTGCCATTTTACGAGATGCTGATGAACATTGCCCTCGAGCAATTCACTATCAGTCCATCAGTCCATTCAGTCCATCCCTTAGTCTCTGATATGTCTTGCTCAGTTATTACTTCTATGAAAACAAAACACGAGGCACATGTCACCGTGGAAAGTGCAGCAGATGTCGATAATGAAGAGGAAAAGCACTGGTTAACCTAGACGTGCAGTAGTTTTCCAGCAAAAATCGTTTTAGCTCATTATTGGCACAGCTTTGTGTGAGCTTCCACACCGATTTGGAGTTTGTGGTAAGAAAGACCAAATCGTGTGCTGCTCTTATGCATTCCGGCATAGGTATCGTTATGGCATGTATTTGTGATCCAAAACTACTGTCATTTTATTCTCGTTGTTGGTGGGTGAAAAGAAGAGCTTTGTAAAGACTAAGGCACTTACTTGGGCTACGGTTTTTCCATAAGTGAACCCATTTTAAAAGCCAAAGTTAAGCAGAATTGCATCCACACGAATTTTGCCAAATCAACCAAAATCGCAAAGTAACTTTTCAGTGCAGTGAAAATTTGTCCTTGTTATTATTGTCTGATAATTATTTATGCGAGCCGAAGAAGTTCGGTAACTGCTATGCTTTAACCTATTTCGCACATTTTACACTCTATAGTGACGAGATGCACTTTCCGGCTTCTTTAAGGCATTGATGGGTGCGCAAAATCCACTCGTCCAATTTGGGTAGTCACAAGCCTTAATTTAATCGTTGGAAAAGTGCGTGTTTGTAAAACAGAATAACCACTGTCAGAACCACAAAAATTGACAGACTGACTGCAGTTATGAGGCAAAAGAGGTACTTTGAAGAGGACGAAACCTACTGCGAGGTAAGCAGCGAATTGGAGAAATGTTATTGAAGGCGCCAAGTCAGGTTGTCCATTCTAGGATTAGCACAGGATGCGGGTTAGCAAAAGAACATCCCATCTTGCCCTTCCTTTCTCATTTCCTTCCTTCCTATGACAAAATACAGTTTGCTTGTCCCATATGTGTCATGCTACCCCATCCCTGTATCTCAGAGGAGGAATCCACAGTATTATCAACTTTAAGAACACTGTTGGAGGTCGCGATTAGCACCGAGGGAGACAGTCACCTCGCCTTGACTTGCAAGGGATCTCAAGAATAGATTGATAAAGACGGAACCGATCGTTTTTCATTGTTAGCATTATGTCAAAAAAATTCTCACAAACTACTGATTCGACGTCAAAGGCGGAACACAAACACTGCTTACTGCTGCCATTCAGAGTATGTACATTGCATGTGACAGTCAGTTATGATCGTCATAATTTTTTGCACAACCATTAATCCACCAATGCAGCTCTCTTTACTGTCTTCACATGCAAAACGTAAAGCAACACCTTAACTAAATTCTCGGTCACAATTCCCCCTATATGCCTTCTGGAACTCTTTGTATACCGAAATCAGCTACGCTAAAGGACCATAGGGGATAGTTAAGTAGCTGGCTACCTTCTCATCGCATTTTTTATGTAGCATTAGTAAAACCTTATTCCTTTCCTTCATTTTTTTTTCATGGTTTGAGATTACAGTCAGGTAGCTTAAACAAGGATCAATCCTGTAAAATCACTAGGCTACCTTTCTGATGCAAAGGTGTCTGTAAAGTTAACAAATTCACGATTCGGCTTAAATATAGTTGCTGCCCTCAAATCGATGATGACTAGGACCCGTGGATGAGGATCTAAAACGTAGTAGGAGTGTCTGTCTTCTCACCATCCAACTATTCTGTTAACCACCGTTTTCATCAGACACCTTCAGAGACTTTGTAGGGCAACAAAAAAGGGCTAAAACCATTTGAATGAGAAAATTACGAGATTAGTAGTAAGCACTACTTTAAGCCTCTGACAGTGTCGTACAGGCATCAGTGGTAAATAGAGTAGCTAAATAATTTATCGGAGCTGGTAATCAAGGAAATAGAGCTAGTACAGATTGGTGTATGGACTAGGTAGAGTAAAAAGCGTGTGAAAGCAGTGAGTAAAAGACGTAAATAATGTATAGGACAATAAGAAGGAAATGCTTGTGATAAAACAGTCATGCGGAATGAAAGTATACACCTAGGACTTATGCTTCCCAGGGCCCGCATCTTGTTCGTTTTTTCTTGTTTTCCACTGCTTGTTTTAAGGCGTCGCTTCTCCTGCGATAATTCCATGTCAGTACGAGGCACTAATTACCTTAGGCTCAGCCTTACCTCCCTTGCACACCGCAGTCTGTCGATATCATGGTGACGCAATTCTCAACCACGCTTCCAAGTTTTGCTGGATTACCGCGATGACTGATGGGGGTAAGGTCTTCTCAGACGACAGGTGGGAAACAAAAATCAAAAAGCTTAACATGAAATCGTGGTGATTGCTGTTACCGCAGTTTATTCGCCAGCATGTTGTATGCATCGATACGGACTGTGTTCGCTACAGAACTATTTCCTCGACCCCAATTATCAGCTACGTTTGGTCAAATGGGGGATTCCGTGTTTAGGGTGATCCCATTAAAGCCATCACACGAATGCACTCAGCACAGAACTCAACGAATCAAGTCCGAAGGTCTACTTCTGCAGTGCGATCTTACGCCCCACCTTCCAGTTGTTTGCTACTGCAAATGGTAAAAGACACCGCATGCTGTGGTAAAACCCATATGACGCCTGATGTCTGACATCCTCTTACTTGCTTGCGTAGAAGCCAGCCATGCATGCTGCGTGATTTGCATTGGACAAGCTTACTTCACTAGTAGCCCTCCTCCATCCGCCTCGCGTTATCCAACCTCTCAAAACAACGTTGCCCCCTGTTATGTTGCGATAGGCTGGAAGTCGCATATCCAACCGATCCAAGGTGATTAATAAGGTGTCAAAGTTCGCCAAGGCGCTGAAGAAGAGGGAAAATCAATTGGAGTGTGCATGAGATCGCGTTGCAAGGTATTGCGCAAAACGCGTAGCCGCAGGTGCAATAGACGGAATACGGCACCATTTACCACTTATAGGCAATGGATGCAATCATGAAGCCAAAGTGACTTTGATGCTGATGTTGACAAGGCGCTATCTTTCAGTGTTAGGCAGCCAGTAGAGGTGCGTGTTGTTGTATGGGTAGGTTGTGGTGTCAAGTAGGATGGGGGAAGGTTAGCCGGCGGTACGAGGCGATTTGGAGTAGGAGGAGCGGAAGGCGATACGACGCACAGAGGAGCGCTTAAGTGGATGAAGAGTCGGGTGTACTTGCGCGTGTGTGCGAGAAGGGCAATCGATGGAGTGAGGCAAGAAGAGGAGAGAGGGTAGGGAGTGATGGGAGGTGGTAGTTAGTAAAGGACATGTGATAGTGGTGGATAAACAATAACCGCTCAGCACTCTTCCGACCCACCGTCTGGCACGGCTGCGGCGGCAACGATAGAGCGAGCCATCACGAAACGGCGCCATGCGTGTCAGCAACGCAATTAACCAGAAGAACAGCCAAGTCAGTGAGGCAGCCATAGCACGACAACCACGTGAGTGACTTCCATTACTACCGCCGCTACTCCCGTCGCTTTACGCTTCGACGGCCCAAAGCCACACCACGCTGACAGACGGACAGCGCGCACAACAATCACAGGTGGGCGCTGAGGAGCAGACTAAACTGGCGTCCTGGAGAAGCGCGGAGGTGCGCAATGGAAGATACCCAGAAGTACAATGGCGGGGACAGGGACGGAGGGCGCCTTTCATTCTTTACTATCACAAACCCCGCCTTGACCTCTTCTGCCTTGACATCTTTTTCTGCATGTCTGCTTGCGTCTCTTCCTCTTTAATCCATCTTCAACTGCCTCGCACAACACCTCCTTTACCTATGCACACACTTTCCTTACTTTTTGCACCTCAGTAATATGTGTCGACATATCCTCAATCTGCACACTGCCACCACAATCAATTTTGTCAAACTGCGGTAAGCCCTTCAAAACCCCTCTGTGGTCTCAGCAGCTCCCGTTGCTCATATAGGATGCCTTGTGTTTTATTCCTCTGTGCTATGGCGCGCTTTGACTGCATTTGTAAGGAACAGGTGTAGCTCGGCTTATGAAGTTTTCAATTGATTATTATGTTACCTGGAACTCAAACCTATTCCTTTTTGCAGTTGTTTGATTCCCTGTCCTACAAAAGTTTTGCCTGCTTTATCTTGTCATTTCACAACGTTTGACTGCGAGCATTCCCGAGTGAATGACATGCATTTATCTACTACTGCTTTCAGTCCTGAGTTTTAGAGCTAAGCATGATGCTGTTTTGTTATTCTAGCTGCTAAAGCTGAAGATGGCTATTGCCTCACTCTTCATGGTATTTACACGAGAACTGCAATGTTGATGGGTTATGACAGAAATGTGGTCCTTCTCCAACACGGTTTTTTCGACTCCATGAACGCTTGGAGTCCTTGCCGACGTGGATTTTGATGTGTGATTGGAGAATAGTGGAGGAGGCACCTTCTCTTAAAAACATGCATGCTTAAATTCAAGAGACAATGAATTCTGAGCGTTTTCCTGGGGCGAAATGGCTATGCGCGACCTTCCTGCATCCATCGATTTCATCTTTAACGAAACGAAGGTAGGCAAAATATTCTACGTTGGGCAATGAGCCTTTTATTGCGCTCATGCGGTTGAACACTGACGTGAGACGTTGTGGTTGTGTACCTGCGCTTGCAGCGTTCGTTCCAGTCGTATATCTGGAGCATCTGCTGAGCCCCAATCACTACATCCCTCCACATGGGCCAATGGCTATTCAGTGGAATTATGGGCGTTTCTTGCCCTCTGACTGGATGATGCGTTTCTTCGCTCCCTTTACATGCCCTGATCGTCCCCTTCCTGGTTCTGTTCTCGGGATATGACACACACAACATGAATTTGGTGATAGTGCACTTGCGCTACATTATCTTCATTCATCATATAATAAGGAGCTGATAATAAAGTTACTTGAAGTAAAATTAAAGCAATCTCTTGTTAAAAAGTATGTACTAAGTGGTTGGGCTCATTTTTTCAGTTTTTTTTTTGTAGACTCATCTGCCAGTTTATGTTGCACACTCGCCAGCGGGAACTGTTTCAATAGATGGTTCCCTGCTGCCAAGTTATAAGCCCAGACCGCTTTCGGATCACTATAACTTCCGCGTTATGTAATTTGCCTTTCGTGAAAAAAATTCTTTTGGCTTTCACTTATGCCTAAACAACTAGTTCTTACTGCCTTCGTTGTGTACATTCGATCGACCCACTGCTTGATCACAAGCTGCTAAAATGACTTCAGAATCTTCTCAAGATTTAATAAGCTATCACTTGATCAGAGTAACCTGAGATGGTTTCTGATTTAGCACATTTAATGGCACCGCGCAGGCAATTTGGCAAAGTCACTTCCAAGGCTTCGATTTCGGAGCAGCAAGGAACATGGTGAAGTTCAATCCGACGACACCACCACCCTGTGGGCTGGATGTGGTAGGGGTGCCGGTGACCGTTTACTAAGGTGAGTAGGATTGACTAGCGCCATCGCGAGACATTATCCGCATCCTAGTCGAGCTTACTCGGGACCCGGGAGCCCAGATACTTGATTTCTACCTGTTGGACTACAGCCATCAGGACTTCGTCTAAGGCCTTGAAGCTGCCTCCCGCATCTATGATATCATTAACTTCTTACAACGGTATCAGTAGGCCCTCCTCTTCTCCGACTTTAGTGATCTTAATATAACCCACTAAAGTGGACTTAATTTCCTCCATGAGCGGTCCGATAGTACTTAAGAGATGTCCTTTGGAAGTAACTGCGTGTGATTTAAGTAATGTTGCGAAATAGGCGCGCATGCCCGTAATTAAAAACGAGTTCAACCGACAGCACTATTTTGCTAGATTTATGTGAAGCTATTCCTAGGGGGAGGAACAAACACTTCTGCTATGGTTTGATAATAAAGACATGAATGAAGTTTACATGCATTGTCGCGCCGCAAATCTTAGCTGCGGTGAAATGTTATCGCTGCATTATTTGCCATTAGAGCCTATATTTATAATCAAATTACGGAATCCCTTAGCTACCATGAAGACTAACGAAGAATTCAAGAACCGATCTACACAAGTAATGTGTGAAGTGATAAGAGTGACTAAGTGAATTAATTAGGTGACATTGGGACACAGAATGAATGAGTTGAGTCGCTCAAAAGCTGAGTTTTTTTGTGTGGTAGAAGTGAGACTCAAAGGTTGAGAACCGTTGGGATCATCTTCTCCTGCATTTGAATTTACAGCCACCAAATTCCTTCTTCTATCCCTTCGGTCATTACCTCAACAGCTCGGGCCACACTTTTAATCGCAATGACATCGTAATGAAAGTCTCTTTTCATAAGTTGATGTCGCTATCACTTCGGCACGTCATAATTGTGCACACATTTATGTTTAGTCATTTGAACTGGCGCATCTTTGAACCCATCACGCAGAGGAGGATGTCCCCCGCAAAGTTGTACGAATGTAGCACGATTGTCAGATGAATAGCAGTGATCATGCGGAGGATCTGAAGTCCACTTTGTTCTCATCTAGCGATCGGATGCGTGACTAATATGGGATGCTGATAATGGAGATATCCACTAAAAGGTGAAGGTTGGTTTGCAGTAGAACTTCAAAACGCCAAACACGGTGTAGGCAGTCGACACCTGTAAACAACTGCAGCCATCAATGCGGGTGTGACTATTAGCCCAAAAAGGTGAAACAAAATACAGGTAAGTATCCAAGTATTTAAACTACCAAGCAGATGGAAAATAGAAATTAGGTGAAAATGCAGAATAATTAAAGGCGAAAGGAAATTTAAGATTACATCCGTGGAAATCCCATAGCAGGTGCCATCTTCGACATTGCTCATGGGCAAAAGCAGCCCACGCAATGAGCACAACTGCTTTCGGATCAGCTATGTTTGGTGCTTCCGCTGAAGTTTTGCCCCATTCCAAGTCTGCTCAAGAATTATAATAAATCATGTTCTCGTGCAAATGATTCCTTGCTGAAGTCAGGAATAAACAGAAGCGTACAGATATGACTTAGGGACTATAATCCCAAGACAAATGACAGCCATCCGAGTCTAAATGGTTCGAATAGCCTATAAAATGGATGATTGCACAGGAGTTCGGGGTGCTGAGCATTAAATGTCAAGCATTATCGAAGCAGTTTTTGCTTCACAAATTGATAATGTGGTCAAAGTGCTCTACATTTTCTAACAATCAATGGCTGCTCAGTCGCGTTGCACATTACACCATGGATTGCATTTCCACAGATCCGCCATCACCTCAACTTCAGAAACAGGCAGTTTTCGGCAGCTTCGTCCCTTATTTACTTCCCTGCAGGCTTGGTGCTGTACTTTGTCCCTATTGCTTGTGCATATTCGAGCATCACTGCCGTCTTAAGCACCAATTCGAGGAGGAGCATTTGAGTGTGTAGATGTGGTCACTTGCATAATTGCAACTAAGCGTCAATTAGAAAAACATTACGACGCCGTCGGAATCCTCTCCTTCTCGTTTCTTTAGCTGTTTGTTAAGTAGTTAATCCGCATTATGTTGCCGCCAGTAAATGAACTCGCCTTAAGAAGACTCCAATGTGTCTGGAGGGACTGTAAAATACGTATTTGGAATTATGTCTACCTTCAACACATGGAGAGTGGCTAAGACAGTATAAAAGAAAACGGGGCAATGGAACATGCAGCTGATCAGGGTGGTCTTTAATATGAGAAAATTAAGCAGCAGCGATGGTCTTACGTAGATGTCTGTGGGCTTGGCGCCATATTGAGATTATGCTAAGTCGATCTGAGTTAGTACACACGCCAACGAAGGAAGTAGAATGCTCGAGGTCGTTGGTTCACTATGATACACCTCAATCATCCACAACTTCATTTGATTCTGCCGCTCTTTATTCCTTTATTCCTTTTATTTCTTTATTCACACATTTGTGCTATTTCGTGTAATCAGTTCCTATCCCATCATAGCACATCCTTTTCCACCATATTCAATCGCAGATCATTGAGCGCATATTCTACCGTATTGAATAGGATATTGCTAAGGGAAGAGGCAGTGATGCTGCTGGTGGAAGTGAATGTGCTGTTCATGGTACAACCGGCGACCGCATCGGAAAATAAATGAGTGCAAGCGCGTTGTAGTGATTTCGCAGAATGCAGCTGTTTAGTTTGCAATCGCAAATGCATCATCAATTGCACGAAGCATTACAAAGTGAGTTGGAGAATTAGGCACACATCGATGTATGCAAATGGAGAACATTGCGGATGCATGCCAAGCTAATATTAAATGTGCCTCTTCTGACCTCCTTTTCTTCTGCACGCTCTTCGTATTTTTCATCTGCTTGGTGCATCAAATGCTTGGATGCACCAGGTCTAAGTTTTTACCGCATAACACGAAAAATACCATAGCTGAGTACAACATCGAATAGTTACAAATAAAACCAAGTAAATAGATTGCAGCTATGTGCTCATGCTAGCTCAGCTTTCGTATCGAAATCATTCGCATTGCAATGCGGTCATTCCTAACTATTAGAAGTCTCACAATGGAACTGCGCTTCATTGGAACGGAAGTAAACTAACATTTGATACTTAATCTAAACTAGTTTTAGATTAAAACATGTAGCATAGTAAAGTTAGCATTCGTGTCTTTTCTGCTATAATGGTCAAATCACACCCATTGCACAGTTGTAAGACAATATGATGTAGTTTAATAGGAGACTTTGCTTTTTGGTACCGTAGTAAGCCATCAGCCGGAGTATTATCAGGATCGCTTTCAAATCAAAATGAAAAAAGCATGGAGCACAGCGCTTAGGGGTAATTTGCCGTTGTTTCACACGTGTACTACCTTGAACATGCATTGACCTTAACCACCAGTAACAACACAATCACATTCAGATGTATTCGATGGTAGTGGAACGCAAATGGATAGCTCTTTCGTGGTTAAGTCCTCTCTTTCTTTGTCTCGAAGGCTTCTGACTGCAACACTGCAGCTGACAAGCAACTAAAATCTACGAATATTCTAAACATAATGTGCAGATGCGAACATTGTAGCATTTTGCATGGAGCAATGTTACTGCGTATTAATGATTAAAATCATAAGAATAAGGAGTAAAGATGAAGTTATGCATTGGAAGCATGTTAAGAAAGTATGCAATGTAATTTAGCCCTACCTGAGTTATGTGCGAAGTAATGCCGACAGCGAAATTTCGAGTCCACATCAATCCTCGAAGAGCACATTCTTCGCAAATTATCCCACACTCAGACGCGTTACATTCTTGTGAAATTCACATATGGCAAAGTCATTTTCACCAAGTCATCCCCAGTAATTGTGCTAAGTCTTAAGAATATGTGGCTCACATTTACCAAAGCCATGGCATTGTAGTGTAGCAACAAAGCAGAAAGCAGTTACCGCTAATAACCTTGAAGGTGATAAGCAAATTGATTAACTTAAAAACTTGTTTCACTTAGCAAAATATGCGATTCAAAGTTGAATCGTGTCCTAAAGAGTACAAACCTTTTTTCATGTTTATTTTTGTCCTTAAGCAACATATTTAACATTTTGCTTAAAATACATGACCATGTGATTAAATTTCATGGAGCATTTTGAATTTAAATCTAACACTAAGCAAATGCATGCATCCAAATTTCGTGAAAATCCTTAGTTATTTACGTTTTGTTTCATTTCATCTTTGGATAGGATCAGACGCAAAAGTCGGTTGTTCATTCTTCGGGCAAGTCACTTCTTATTCAATTCCAGAAGTGTGTCGTCTTGGCCCCACTACTGGTATAGCTCACACTATCCATAGTCTAATAGTGCTATGCCGCATTCTATGTATTCCATTACACGAGTCGTTGCCTACGCTATGGTATGATAGAAGAGGCACCATGGACACTTCCTTTTTGGGAATTCGTATGTATTGCTATAGTGTTCAGTAAAGAGGTTAAGTCTTGTGCTTTCCGTTGAAGTCACGGTATTGAACACGCATGTATTTATAAGAAGAGGCGCATACCAATTTGTTATATGCATGATATACAATTCCATAGGTTGATTACGCTCAAATGTTTTCTATGACAAAAGTGGCAACTTGAAGAGAAGCAACGAGGGTAGTAAAAACGGCTCAACATTTCCTATGTGAAGTAAGGCAGACCCATATTCAATGCTCTCGACAGCTTTTAATAGAACTGTATCTCTACTTAGAGCTCAAGTAACTCAAAACCATTTGTCAAAATCTTTTGAAAATGCAAGCGGTTATACAGAGAGCCAAACAAAGTGTCCATGGTCCACACAAGCTCAAATGGAAACAGTGGTCACAAAAGACCGAATCAAGTCACTTGCACACGTCCGAGTGTAACAGTAAGTAAGGAAGATGCAGCAGTACCAGCACATGAAATGTGATACACTTCACCCAACTACAACGCAATGTGTCACTAAATTATTACCTCATCACTTGTTTTGCCTTTGTTTCCTCTGCATTGTGTCACTCTCACATGTTTTATCCACTCCAGTTCATTGCTCTGTCTTAGTCTTCCCTCTCTCCTCCTCATTTTAACCAGCGATTGAATTCAATGTCATTGGAATGATCCTCGAATCACACGACGAGAAGAGCAGAGGGGTAACAAATCCTCCTCTCACCTGCAATAGCAGGCAGAAGAGGAATGTAGGACTTTAGGTTATGGTGGACACTTACCTTGAGTGGGCGATGATGGGTTTGATGGCGGATGTAGAGCATCTCAATTGGGCGTCAGTAGCAAAGACATCGGTATCATCATTCGAAAGCGAAAGCATAAGTGACTGGCACTGGTCCATTCAAGAGTAATCTTCTGCAAGGATAGTTGACAAGAGGCACTGATTAGAACGGGACCCGCCTTCCCTTAATCGGTGTCTATGCATACACGAAATGAGCCTCACCAAATGCAATTGCTCCCTACAGTCAGACTTCACACCTAGCCTGAATGCTCCGACGATGGGTCCGATTTCACTGTCTACATACAAAGAGGAGGTATTAAGGGCAAATATGCGTGGTGTCTCTAGTGCTAAAAAAACTTCCGCAGTGTCGCTCATCATCACCACGCAGAGAACGCTTAGCACAATAGTCAAAGCTCAAGTGACAAAATCAACTTAGTGCATCGACTGACTGTCTAATTGACTACTTTCTCCCTTGCTTAGTGGGCTGGGGAAATGATAGGACTGGATTTGAGTTTCACATGCACTAGCGGACGTAACAGTGGTATGCTGCCTTTGTGCCCATGACATCTACTCACTGTTAAGCTTTGTGGTGCAGCAGAATGTCAGGATGATATTTACCATCATGACGCTTCTCTACCGTGTGTCTCCTTCCTGCAGCACTTGATGCCCTGTGCTGCCAACACTTGTGGTAGGATTTGGACTTCTCGCAAATGACACTGCTGAAGGCGTGCAAAGTAGTCATCGCATGGCAGCATCAGCGTATTGATCGACATGGGAGAGTTTGAATTACTGTTAGGATTTGGCGAGCACACCGATAAACGAGAAGACATCAATTGAGTTCCGGGTTCAATTAATTGCAGAATGTAAGTTTCGGCGCTACACAGCATGTTAATGCGAAACAAGATGACGGTTTCGGAAGTGGGAAAATAGGCCCTACACTGGGTCCAAATGGACTACAAAGCGTCTATCATGATTACAGCATGTAAGAGCAGGTCCTAGCTACCTTAGGATCTTTGTTCCAATCAAAGATGCTAGGATTTTATCCTCAACTTACAGTTAGCCTTGATGATATGTTTGGAGTGCTTTTAAACTTGGGTGGATATTTTTATTAAGGTAGAGCGGCAGTAAGGTGCTACGCACTTACCGAGACATCACCTATTACTCCATGACGAGTTCATATCACAATAATTGATTCCATTTTAGCCTAAACATAAGGTGACGATCGTCGCCTCGTTGTAAAGGCAATGGCGGCTTGGCCGCATTTGAGCCCACAAAGGTGCGCCTGACAACAGTAATTTGCATGCATTCGTAGGCACCTCCTAAATAGCATTGGTTTTCTTCTCCTTCTGCACACTCTACTGGGTGTGTTAATCGTGCCGATTAGGTCGAAGATCTGCACTTGCGATTTCTGTCCAGGTTTTCTCATACTGCATTCAACTTTACCAAGTTGCAGGGCTTTACAACACCAAAGCCTACAACAGTACAACGTAATCAGGTCGTCATTGACAAGCTCAATCTATCTGCCTCTGCAAAGTTTACTCAAATGCGCTGGCACAACCCGCCAAAGACTGCTATTTTGATGGCGTTTGTAGCGCTGACGTACCCATCGCTATGCGCTTCCCTTGACGTTGGTGGAGAAGAAACTGGTCAACACACTATCAATATCGGTCAATTTTAGGTGAGATGATGCTGACCTGGTTTGATTTCTGAGGTCAAGTGGTGTAATTAAAGTGCCTAGGCTTTCGAAAGAGAGTGTGACTTCAATAAAGACGCTTCCAAGGCATAAGACCAAGTGACCAGCCCATGCGTCGACCCCTTTTTTGACCAAGCACATTATGGCGACGGGCATATTTGGCGATCCACACTTAGCAAATTGTACACAGTCATTGAAAAGGCCCCTACTTCCTTTTCCTTAGCCTTCACGCCTTAGCTCCACTTAATTGACTTGTTGGTGTCTCGACTTCTGATAGCTGATTGACAGGACCTAAGACCTGAATTGTCTACGCCTACCCTTTCATTTAAGTCGATTCGTCAAACTTATTTTGTCGCACAGCATTCTGCATCGGCACATGAGTGAATGGTGGACCTCTGCCCCACCGCCTATCAACACGATGAGCAAGCCCCGCAGAAGAATCACTGCCCACATCTCACTCACGTGATGTGCCGTTAGATCTCGTTCATGTCCTGTACTTGTTGTAGTCCGGTCCCAATGCGCCAGACTATTCCATTCAGGCCACCACACAAGGTGGACTTGAAAAAAAATTCAGCCACACTCCCAGGTTCTTTGCCTGTTTGGCTTCGCCTTCCTCAATTTGCCATAAGCAACTAAATCGTGATTGCTGATAACGTTCAGCAATTTGTCTTGATTCTTTTCAGGTTTTTTCTCATTGGCGAAACACTCGAATATATTTGTTTGTATGCATTTACCAAAACCCCACTTCTCCAGTTATTTGAGTTGGAGGTAGAAACAGAAGCGATGAGAGACAGCACAAGTAGAGACATTACTTCGAACAAACGTGTATTTGTGTATGATGGGGATGCGATTGTCTAATTCAATTAGTGGTAATTTCCTAAATCTCCTCCTCCTCCTCCTCCTCCTCCTCCTCCTCCTCCTCCTCCTCCTCCTTCTTCTTCTTCTTCTTCTCCTCATTCCCTTATGTCCCTCCCATTATATCCCCCTTCTCGGTTTCTTTCTCACACTCAACCTTTTGAGACAGGTAAGGGCCTTCATCAATGCCTTCTGCTGCAACATTGTCATAAAGGCAACGATGATTGTATTCGATAGAGGACACGGCTTTATTGAAAGACTCTACGCCATAACTCAGCATGTCGGCAATCGCCGAATTCCATCAAGCGGAAGAGTCAGCCACTATGAGAACGACTCACACACCAATTCTTACTGAAAGCATTTCTACTTAGTGAGGTATTTTAAAGCCATCTTGAGGAATGATAGCAAGATGTTTGGGCTTGGTAGATTGAATCAATTCACGAGGATGCGAATACATCGATAAGCACCATGTTGCTGACGTAAATTTACTCTGTCAGCATGTGGAAGTACCACAAAAACTAAAAAAATACGTGTACAAATAGAAAGGGCCAAAAATACCATTCTAACTCGCCTTCAAACCTAAATGTTTTCCGATTCGTCGTGACGGCGTTGAATCGTCGGTTTTTTTACAGTCTCATTAATCCAATCAAAGAAACACGCTTACGCACTTGGGCATTTAACTTTCGTTATCGTTAACCAGTGTTGCAAAAGTAACGTCACCCGCTATTCAAAAGCTGTTTTACTTCGCTTGAAGGTAAAATCGTATTGCCTTGCCAAGGCAGTTAAACCAGCATTGTATCACATAGCTACTCGCTTCGCTTTGGCGGCACCCTCAGCGTCTTCCATGATAAACCTCTTGCGTCAGTCATCACAAAGTAATGAGTGCCAAAGTAAACCATCCACAGGACAGCCATGCCAGTCTCTGAATTTCAGTGCAACTGAGGAGATACTTGGCCTCCAAGTCACTGATCCTTCCTGACAATCCTACTGTATCTTGACTTTCGGCCGGCTTGGCTTCAGAGCTGACTTCGGAGACGGGACTTCTGCTGACTATCTCGCGTGTTTATAGGCGGTGGTTGAAATGCTAGTCTAAAAGCGGATTCGTAAAAGAGGGCACGAAATCCGGAGTTGCTTACATTCTCAACGCCTTTATGCAGTTATGACTATAAAACTCCGACTACTGCCACCTCCGTTGTTCACACTTTTTTCGCAGAACACAGAACTAGGATAGGTGCCGAAGGTAGACGTCATTCTCAGCCTATCTGTTATGAATAGTCGGCGGTTCATCTATCCATAGCATATGCACTTCCTCCACACTGCTAAATGTATTCGCAAACAGCTTGAAAAAGAAGGAATTCTAATCCTGCTGTACGGTAGCTTCTTTTTCCTATTTATAGTCTAATAAAGTTTTCCAGTGCCCTTTAGTGGCTTTGCGCCACAAACATTATAGGATGACTGACTGAACATTTCGTCTGACCAAGTCAAAATGTGATGAGCAGGGAGGCAACATTATATCCACTCCAAAAACTTGTAAGTAAGTGAATGACAATGGCTGGGAGGGAGAGTTTGTATTTCAGTCTTGTGGACTTTCCATGCACCTGATCATTCACGACATGGTAATCGTTAGTTGCGAGGAGCACAGCAACACCAGACAACAAAGTTAGCGTCGTCAGCTAGAGCATTCTAGATTGCACTTCATCAGCCGCAAGATAAATGCAACTCCTTGTTGATTCCTCTCAAGCATTACGCTTTTCTTCCTAGCCAATTATGGAAAATAAAAATGAATGTATTGTGTGACGTTAAAACCGATCGCAGGGCAAAGGTTTGGAACTGGTCTGCTAATCCAGCACCAAAAAATGGTTGCATGATAGCAGTGACAGAAGCTGGCGTTTTGCGGTTTACATATACAAACCTGTTGAGTGTTGATAAACATTACACCTCCAAAATTCTGCTAAAGCCTTCAAAGAAACAAGGGTTTTTATGTTTTATTAACTTCAGGTATAGCATTGTTATCCCAGGCATGAATTCTGTTGGAAACACTCATTCAGTTCACTTTACAAAATGTGAGAGGGACAGTGCAAAGTCGAACTGTATCAAGTTCACAAAGATAATGCACTCCCTTTAAAGGTTTAAGCATGACTGATTTATCGGGTGATATTTTCAAATTTTGTTGGCACACGCTACTACTGAAGTCAGGAGGGTCGGGCTAGTGGGTGGCTTTGACTTGCCCACATCAAGATTAAAAGGCAGGACATCAAAAACTACTCTTAATACTTCATTTGACCTTCGCAATGCAATTTGACATGCAATGTCAGTTTAGAATGGCAAACAAAATTATCAAGCTGTTTTACAAGTATATTCCCTTAAGTCACACGACATTACACTATGGTTCAATTGCAAGGTTAGCTAAGCAATAGCAGGATAAACGGAGTCTGCTCGAGCGCTAGCAGAATCTACGGAGACACCTATAAAGGCTTCCATAGGAGCTATTCAAAGCATTCCTCACACAATCAGCAATAGCTCTACTGTTGCAAAGCATGAGATCATTACCAACTCTAAACCATCTGTTTCTTCTCCTCGCATTCACCTTACTCCTCACCTTTACTGTCGCTGTGACAATTGGCCAGGCTGCGCCGACGATAAAGACAGATCCCTCCAATGTGATCTAGGCATTGATAAGATTGAAGAAGTAGTCAGGAATGTGGGTGAGAACAAAGTGTTTGGTAAAAGTGATGGGAGCGACGGTGTTTTTATGGCGGCTAGATCGTGCCATCTTCCAGCAAATTATTCATGTTTTAATAACCATTACTCTAAAAGGGTTTGATGCTTTTCGTGTCCAAAATTTGTAGACTTCTTACTTTTGCTTTATTCCACGCCACTGCATTCTGCAAAAATGGCTGAACTAGTCTGCGTTGCTCCATCTCCTTGTAGTGCATGAATGCGGAAAGCCACAATGCTGTCTCGTGAACATAATTACACTGATCCAGTCCATAAGAAACAGGGAAATGGAGGGCAAAGCCTTTTCTGCAAAGAAAGAAATTATGTCTTTACGTGGAAACATACCTGACTTCTTAACTAACACAGCGTTATTGGTTTCAGCATTGACTAATTGCTGTTAAGGCTATGGGATTCACCCCAGAGTGAAATCTTATTCCTAAATGAAAAGCTCAAATGTGGTAGCATGGCAAAAATAATGCACAAATTTATGCTTTGGCATTTCGGAATCCAGAGTATTTTGCATCATTCCTCTCGTCTGCACTAAGACGATTTTTCCAGGTAAAATGTATTCCTCTAATCAGGTAAATGATGAATGAGTTGCACCCAAACCGGTTGAAGACATGAGCAGACAATGTTCGGACCGAATTCGAGAATACGACGAAAAGAAAAGAACCGGAGCTGTAGATATGTCTCAGAAGCTACCCTACCTTGCAGTGTCAGCACGGACACCTTAAATGGCCGCAACGAAAACCGGAAGTCAATTCAGCAACGATGTATTACAATTGCAGTTAAATAAGAGAGGTGGAAAGGCAGTGATGTCCCCAGAGTGTGTGATATGTGGCTTAAACCCTCCATCTCATTCCTTTCCCTCCTTTCTACCTTCATTTAAGCATATCAAACCACCTACGAGTGAGACAATAAACACTTCATTGATCCTTTTCCTCCCTACAATGTTATAAGTCAATCACAATTTTTCGCAGCTGATCTTATTACTCAGACGGTTGTCACCCCATTCTTTCTGTATGCTAACTATAAAAAACGGACTTTGTGCCTTTTGCCTTTTTTGCAGCTCACCTTATCACTCAAACCAAAATCACCCCATCCCTTTTATATACCAATACAAAACAAACAAGTTTGCACATATTACACACACTTACCTTATCCCTTCTGTTCTTCGTCGCATTTCTTAGTCTTTTGCTTTTTCACAGCAGCAACCACAACACCTCACATTCATTACCCACACTAAGATTACTCAACTGCTTCCCAGTTTTATTCTAAAACAGGACTTTTATTGCTGTGTTCTAGCGCCCCCGTTTTAAAACTTATTTTACCATCCATATTTTCAGAAGCTTGATTCTTACTAACCACATTTTCCTTGCCATCGCGACCCATCAGCGTGGTATTATGATGTTGTCTAGGTCGTCGCCGTCTTCACATTGTGCGGCAATACAAAGCAACATCAAGTCATTTTTGCATAACTTGAACGAATTGGGTTGCCCAAAGTCCTCGTAGCCTACGTCTGCATGACTCCTGATCATCCTACAATGCAGCACCACGTATTTGCTTCAGGAATAATTTGCCCAAAACTCAACCACATACAGATCCAGAAGATGGGTTTTAGATTGCGTTTCTTGTTAGCCCCTAAGTTACAAATTTTGGACTCCGGCAAACATTTGCTACTCTTGCAAGTGGTGTCTTGAGCTCACTTTCGTCCTGACAGATCTGACCCTATGGAAAAGCGTCCCAGGTTATTTCTGGTCTGATATTTCCATCGTATGCACGTAGCACAATGTGCATCTATTAACCTTACTTCGTTTAAAGGCCAATGCTGACGACTGGAATAAAGTTTCAATGCCATGCCAATGGGGCAGCTGAAAGGTTAGCAGAGCAGTACCTTTGAGCAAAGGCAAAAGAAACAAAGGACTGCAGATGTACAAATAGATGCTATCGAAGGGCGTTTGACAAACAGATCTCCTATCATAATCGCCTCATCTGGCCATTTCTTTCAGCATATCGCTCGAGTCCAAATAGTTGCCCAATGGTGATAACAGCTATCACGTCTGAACGGTGCCGCGTGCTGACATGACAACACAACAGCATTTGGAGCAGGCCACGAGATTAATCAAACAGTGTGCAGCCTTCCCTTCCCACTTCTTCCTCTCGCCCACCTAATCAACCACCCATGAGTTACACATTCTGCCCACTGCCAAGCCATTTTCAAGGCTAAGTAGCATCATGCCACCCTTTTAAAGTCTCACGGCGCCTCCAGAATGCACTCATTACCTGTGCTACCAGCAATAAGCTGCAACCCAACAAAATGAAAACAATTCTACACCTCCAGAATCAAAATATGCCGCACCTGCCACATAGCTATACAAATGAGATGTGACTAGCAGAACTTCGATCTGCAAAAGAACATCTCTATCACCAATTCTTGCATACATACTGCAGTTTCCTCAGCTTTTCCCTTCCTCCAGCGCGAAGGGAGACGACATCATACTCGGGCAGAATAAAGAGACGCATATTCAGCATACCACTCTGCAAAGGTACAACAACGATGCAACTAAGTGGACCCATCACCAAAGTCCGTCATTCAGCAAACCACTGGCGCATCGCATAGCCCACTTCGCCCTATCCGGCACCGTCCTCCGTGCAAATTCCCTATGGGATAAATTTGCAAGTCATCACGCGTGCATATGACCATTTGGGGAATATTGGTCTAAAACGAAAAGTCAAACTCCTGTCAACAGTGCGGCATCACGACAACTATAATGACAGAATAATTAAGCCTTGGTATGGTTATTGGTCTACAATCTACTGTCACATCGCAAGCATGCCGAGACAATCTCAACTGCTTATATCGGACAGCGGGAATACGCTTTGTACCATCAACTGGCAGATGGCCGTCAAGCAACACACTCATACGCACTCACAAAAATCCCAAAATCGCCCAATTTTAACGTAACATAAGCTGTGTAGGTTAAAATCCGCGAAAATAAGTGACACATGAAGTCGTTGAACACTTTCCGTTTACAAATAAATCACATTCAGTCAATAGGTCATCCCACTCACTGCAACACCCACATGTGGCGTCACTAGAAATGCCTCTCTGGATACACGTCGGTAACTTGCGGACTAAGCCTTGAACAGTAGGCAAGCAATCAGCGAATGTGACGGTGGATCGTACAAAGAACCACGCTTACATAATAAAGCACCATAGCTATGCTCCACACCTACTTCATGTCGATAAAGGCAACAGCTCTTGAACATCTTTGACTTAAAGAATGAACGAGCAAAACTAACCATTGTAAGAAGAAAACAACATCAGATCCAACTTATCTAACATGCTCACCAAGTTGCAGGTACGCCTTTGCTCCGCTCTCACGCAGCAGCCAAACCTCACTCGGTTGCTCATAAGGCCTCCAAGCACAAAGTCGCGTCTCGTATCTTCTGCATTAATGAATAAGCCACACTGAGCAAGGAAACTTTCAGCAGAATTGATTAACCAAATAGTTGCCGCACTGCAGCTCTCGACGACAACGCGTTTAAGGGCACTTGGTGCAGCCTCAGTGACTTCCTGTGCGTCGGCCTCCACATCCACATTCTCTTTTGCCATTACCACCAACGCCGAAGGTGGATGTCGTTGGCAGCCTCGTGAGTCTGTGGTGTCATTAAAGTGTGACGCGTAACCAGCATCGAAAGTGGTAGCAGCAGAAGAGCGATTATTAGTCAGTAAGGCTGCTCACAATCGTCATCCACCATCTCCACAATCTTGTCATGTCAATGCGCACACCATAAAAGCCAACAGCAACGCAATAAAAAAACAATTGCAACACATAAAAGGTCGAGTAATACACCACGCGATATTGTCGATCAAGTCAGTGTACTTTTGGGTGACATCGCGTCCACACATCCCATTGAGGTGGTAGACCATCTGCACTCGAAAGCCATATAAGGTCCATCTCATTCTCCAT
Source organism: Taenia hydatigena (assembly GCA_036345935.2). Taxonomy (NCBI): domain Eukaryota; kingdom Metazoa; phylum Platyhelminthes; class Cestoda; order Cyclophyllidea; family Taeniidae; genus Taenia; species Taenia hydatigena. Next base: position 9,570,372 of record JADWOT020000001.1, on the reverse strand, counting down.
GATCAATGAGTAGAGATAAATAGGCTTGCAATTTACTTCAGTGTAAATCGCCACCCCACGTGCCGATCCCCAATTGCATCAAAAACGCAATCACATTAACAACAGCGATGCGGCACCCGAGGCAATCCCGACCCCAACACTGGCTCTCTGCAAATTATTCAAACTATGGTCAATTAGGCGTCTCAGGCCTACTCTCGACCAGACAGTCAACTCCAAAATGACTGCTCGTAGAGGATCTAGCAGCGCATCCAGTCACCACCTATATCACATGCATGCGCCAAAATCTAATGTCCAGCCGTCTTTCACCGACCACATCATCCTCATCATCAACTCCCATACGGTGAATAACAAACACCAACTAATTCACTTCCATGCACTCATATCACAGTGCACACTGATAAATCCAACACCTCCTCCTCCCCCTCCACATAGCTCTTGGATGCCACAATGCCATCCACATGCAACCACCAAAGCATCTGGGCAGTGGAGGTGACTTCCCATGCCCACTCGAAACCGTGGAAGTTGCAACCGACCAGTGACCTCCGTCAACTAATGACACTGGGAATTAGTCACATTGTCTAATATCAATGGCCTTAACTCACAAGTGCGCTGCCATCAGTCTGCAATAAAGTCGAATTCCATTTAAGTAACCATCTCAGGACCGCACTTCCGACCGAATAGTCAGAAATCGACTAACGCACCTACCTACCACTACCACCTACACCACGAGCACATGTTAACCCAACTTCGAGCGATACCTCCACATTATGCCCCTCGCTTATCCCTCCTATACAAAAAAAAACAAAAGAATTCCACAAATGTGAAACTAAACATGGGATAGGCTGCATGTAACAAGCAGACGCTTCTATTCAATTTATTCAATATTTCATCTTGTAACAAGGCATCCCACTTGTTGGCTCTTAATCCTCCTTCGCGTTGCACATTCCATCTGCTTCCTTCCCATGTCTACTCACCTCCTCCAGCGTATGCACTGCCTTCACCGGCACATCCTACTTCGTCAAAGCCTGCCGATCCTCACCAAACTCTTGGAAGCCAAAAATAGTAAGTCAGCTATTGTTCCATTCCCTTTGCAACCCCAAACAATCTACGACTGGGGAATGAAAGTGCCACAACCCTATACACACTTTAAACCCACTTTATTTTTACCAAGACGCTGCGCATGATTTGGCTGACAATGGGGTAAGTTTCAGTTCAACAAGTCCATTGCCTACAACCCATTTCAAATTACCCCGCCAAAGTCCCACTAAAGCGAATCCAATTTAAGCAGCACTTAAAAATTCAGGTCAGCTAATCCCAATGCATAAAAGTCCACTATGGCCTTCCAGACAAACAGTTCCAGATCTCCTAGACCCCGTTCCTTTTTTTCTGGGTCAGAATCGGACACCTAATCATGTCGAAACTAAACCTACAATCAAGTGGCTACTGAGGTCCTGCATGTACGCTGCATTAGGAAAAGGCCAACACAAATAAGCACTAAGGTCTCAACCAGTGATGTGGAAGTTGAGTAATTATAATGCGAAGCGAACCAAAAGCGCAACTCAATCTACCGACATCAGTATAAATAACAAAAAAAAACGCGCACATTGAAAATATCAATGCATAAAACAGAACGATAACAATTCGTAAATTGAAATTGCATTCCTGCACGAGCAAAGTTCAACGTACTGGTAGAGACGGGATTCGTATTTGGTGTTGGTCAAAATACATTCACACCCATTACGAACGCTCTACCAAAACAAAGTAAGCGTCCGTCAAAATAAGGGTCTGCAACGTCCTTAACAAGAGCAAAAGTCGTATACTAGATACAGTTCCACCTGTATTCGACAAAAGGAGCCCCAGTTGTCAAGACGTACCATTATTAAAATAACAAGTCATTTGAAACATTGCCAGAACAACCTGAATTAATCGCTCCAACCACTAGGCGGCATAATAAATTAACCTGATTTTGCGTTGTATTTAAAACAAGTAAACCACAACAGCAACTTTGTTTCCTTCGTGGTTAACCTGACAAATAGATGTATACATGATTAGCTGAATGAGTACGTATGCGTAAATACAAGCACCTCCAAGTAGGACTAAAATGAGTATGAAAATTTAGTAGACTTTCAACTTTTCCACAAACCAGGCCCCACTAATCAGTAATTATTCCCATAGAATAACGAACCATTCGACGCGAACAACAACTTTGGCTTCTCCCACGCGACTAGCTCCTTCACACGGTAAGCCAGGCACACCGAGCCGTAATAACACCGAATTCTACAACGCATTCGAACAAATTCGTCATAATACACAGAAAGAGGCAACCTTGCCTTACAGAATTATTCGCAACCCTTTAAAGTTATCCTTTAGGGCACTTTGAAGCACCATTGTGTAATTATTAACACAGTTATTTTGTAGACACCAGTAAACATGCTGACAGAGAAATCAACTAATTTGCTTCACTTATCTTTCAGACCCTGCTGTAATAGAGAATTTGCTACCATCAGTATCCACAAATGACTAAGGCAAAGGAGTGTACATTTAATGCAGATTTGTAAGTTTCGTGTGCGAGGCTATAAATAAGAAAGTGGGGTATGCCAAAATAAGCCTGAGTACTGCTAGCGTTTTTAAATCTGTGTAATTTTATTCGACGTGTTAACAGTTTAAAGTTTTGAGATTGTTAGCAATACTTATTTTAAAACTTTGCTTATCGTTTAGCAAATCGTCTTCGCATTTGTCCAGCGGTGCATATGAAAGTTAGGGTTTGGCGCGGTTGCCCTTGCTGTGCTTGGTTTGCACGCTGTGTTAAATGAAACGGATATGTAAGTATCAGTTATAGAGACATTGTTTTTTGTTTAATTTGCGTGTGTGCCATAGGATAGATTGGCATGAAAGTTTGGCTAGGGGTTTCTAGGTTTGTTGCGCATGTTGTTTCTGCAGTGCCTGTGGTAAAGTACTCGAATTCTGTTATCTGGTCTAACTTATTAATAGTATCGACAATGTTCTTATGTGGCGTAGGAGCTTTGTTGAAGTGTGGTCAACTTCGCTAATGCTGGTAGGTGTGGGTTCTTTTGGGATTTTCTTGTTCGTTACGCGTTTCATTAGTGCACATGTAAAAGGCTTTCGAAGTATTCAAGGCGATTATAATGTAACGTTTGAGGTCGCACAATAAGTGTTTTTCAAAGGCATGAAGTTGAGATGATGGAACCTTAGTCTTTTACGCCACACGTGTGGGCAAATCTGTTAGAAGTTGGTAGCTAGTACAACAATTGCAGGATGTAGTTCCCCGCACCTTATTTTGGCCTCTAGCGTATCGACGAATGCGAAAATGTGAGTTTGTGTTTGTTCTAGCAGTTAAACGTGAAGGTTCGTTCGCACGAAACCGGTTCATGATACTTCCTTCCCTTTGCTCCAATTCAGATTACGTGTTGCCTTTAATGAATGAATGTAGAAGTTCAACTTCTTAGAGACCTTGAAGATGTTATAACGCAACTCATGCACCTTTTTATTGAGTGAGGAAACGAACAGTAATTAAAAACGTTTGGCGCTGGGGTTAGAGGAAGTGAAGCGCGAATGTTAGGTCGCCGTGTGCCCCAAGTTCGGCAGACTGTATGCGTGATGTGATTTCTACCCAGGTGTTGATCGCTCCTTGGTGCTTAACTTAGACATGCTACTTTTTTGGTTAGTTTTGGTTATCATCCTCGGTTTTAAGTTTATAACTGCTCTTTGCTGTCTCATTGTGAAATATTATCATCTGTTCAGTTGCTTCCTTCACATAATGCCTCCATGCTCCGTTAACCATTCATCCCCACTTCACTATGACCCTACTTTTCTTACCGACAAGGAACGTGATGTGGCAAAGGCAGTGATCGACAACGCATTGTTGAACCTACACCCTTCTACCACGTTGAGGCTGTTGCTGCAGCACTATCTTGGCGACCACGAACCCAGAGACGGCTGACGATCTCCTGGACAGCTCAGTCTCCTTCGCGTCATCGTGGGACGCAACGCTGCAGGTAAGGTACGGTTAGGTGGCGAAGGGGCTACCTGGGCCGTCAAGGAAGTGAGGCTGACAGAAATGGGGAAGAGCCTTAATGGGGCCCGGGCTATCGCCACGGAATTAAAGGCAAGGGTGGCTAATTTCCTGGTAATGACTGTCCTCTTCTGTCCCCTGCATTTGTAAGCTTTATCGCTCTCCTACTTATCTACTCACAGCGCTAAATGCTTAGCTACTTCATAACAATTTGTGTCCCTGTTCACGCAGTCATCCATCATTTGTCCTCCATCGTTTTATTTTCTTCGTTCACGTATTATTTTTGTATTACTGCACTAAATATGGCTTCAGTTGTAAACTCAGCAAATTTGGTTTCGTCTGTTCGATGTGGCATTGATTCCTCTGATCAGGTCATTTGGTGGCTTATGCTTTAAATTGTTTGACAGTGCTCAAGGATTAGTCGCGTGTTTTGAGATTGCCTGAAGATGATCGCAGATTAGAGGTCACGGTGCTTACATGCACAGCATCCCCATCGGTGAGGCGCGTGGTTGGGTTGTTGATGTTGGAGGAGGTTGATTTGTTCCAGGTGTGCTAAGGTACTGCTAACCCAGTCGACTCCTATGCAGTTGTCTGGCCTCTTAAACGTATTGATGAGTTGGTTCCATTTGTAGACAACGCTAGTCGCAGACACTGAACACGCGTCTAGCTGATCAGCAGATGAGGGCGAGTCAATAGGAAATCGTCTGTATTTGAAATATACGCTCACCACTTTTGGGATTGTTTTGGGTGGCGAGGCTAAGATGAGTGCGTTTTGTGTGGAAGGTGAGGGTCAGCTGTCAGTGTATGTGGCTTGGGACTGGCCGAGTACATACCTTTTTCACTTCTTTGGTCCCGTTTGTTTTTGCCCATCGTTTGCTTCGAAATCCGTCAAAGTTGGATTGACCTTGGTAGGGAATGGGAATTGACTATTGTCTTTTTCGCTTTGAAAGGTTGTGACTAGCGTGTGCTTACCACAACGTGCCTACAACTTGTCAATCATCGGCCAGTATTTGCCTACTTTGAAGGATTTGTGTATTGCATTCTGGGAAAGTAATTGCCATGGTTGAGTTTTAGTTTGGAAATCAAAGTGTTCAACCAGCTGTATTTTAAATCTCCGGAGGGAAGCTTTTTGTTAATTTCAGTCTCATGTTTAAGCCGTGGTGGTTGTGAAGGCGAACCTCCAAATGCTTTCTGACCTGTACCAAATCACTGATAAATGCCAAGGTAGTTTTGGAACGGCCGACATTGCTCCCCAAATGCTAGCTTTGGTGGTTGCTGAAGCACCTTTTTCTCCTTTTGCTTTGCCATGTTGTGCTTTCTTCACTTGCTTCATTTGTTGGCGTCGAGCGTCCAAATGAGTGCACAGACGACAGGTGCTTTTGCAAGTTAGTAGATTGTGCTTCCTGAAACTTCTCATGTACTGCATCTGTAGTTGATTTAACTCTCAGTTTCGGTTGATGGGGCATGTTTGGCAATGTTGTCTTCACCGGAAGAGGTGGCCGCAGTCTCTTCCGTTTGCCCGATGTGTTTATTTTGGTCGAGCGTTATGTCTGCTTTGGTTTGGACTTTAAGTGGTTCACTCGAGAAAACCTATCTTCCTTGTTGTCCTCACTTGATGCTATGAACAATTCGTCGATGCCATGTGTCCTAGTAAGAGGAAATCATGTTGATTTAGCTGAAGGAGTACTGCGGAATGCGCGATCTGGAGGCTCTTTGCAAGTACTAAATTGACTAATGCATCTGCATTCCTTGCAGACTTTTTACAAATCACTGAAAATTCCCGAAAATATTACTACAAATGTGCATTGAATGTGGTTGTGGGCGAGAGGCGGGAGGACAACTTGTAATCAGGTCGTGGACCAACGTAGTCGTTGTCGTGAGCCCAAGACGCCCTCGTCCTATCTTGTAAGAGAGATGTCTTGAAGTGACCAATTTGCGCATAGTAAGGGTGGTAGAAGGGAAAAGGCGGATCGTTTGAATGAACCACGTGGTGAAGGAGCGGTCGGTATTTGCGATTTCCGTGGTGTAATTGAGTTTCAATTTCGTACTATTGTGACATAGTGAATCTCTTACCAAAGCGATAAGCAGGTCGCAGTAAGCCTTTGCTCCTTTTCCTTTAAACTTTACCTGTTTGGTGAAAGAGCTCTTGAGCGTAGTGTGGGGACGAACTGGCCATTTGCGGATTATACGACCCTTGCCGGAGGTAGACTAGGTGGGGTAGGAAAAGCTCGCCTTGCCAATAATTGTGTGCACATGTTGGACACAGTGGAGGAGGTTTGGCAATTTTCTGCATATTTGCGTCGGATGGTTGAACTTAATCGATCGTGTGGCAGTGAGCAGCTCACACAGGTGCTACTTATAACAAGTCAGTAGCACCTTTACGTCATTTCACTCTTTCAAGGTGGTAGCCTTTCCTCCAAATCGTGTAGCAAATCGGCACTAATGATGGTACTTCAAGTGTTGCCTTTAAATCTGAATCGCTTCTTCTTATGGAAAATCAGTACATCAGTCTAGACAAAGGTTATCTCCGTGGTGAAACGCACTGAACAGAACATTATGGCCAAGCAAGGCTGACTGTGTTGCATTCAACCACAAAGGACTATAACGTGACTGCGTAATCGACAAATCGCAAAGATGACATCTTTCATTGCTATCAGTAGAACAGTGGAATCACTTCGGTGACCGGGGAAAAGTGGAGTGAAATTAGGCTGCACGTCAAACAACACAATTTCGAGAGCTGTTAGTGGCTCTCCAGTGAAGATTTTGTGACTGCCACTAATCACGTGCGGAGCTGTTGGTGTGACTCACCTCGATGCGAAGCTAACACACCTTAATGCCAGCACTCGGATAATCTCTGCTTTGTGAAAATCGTGGAGTAGAAAACCCACTACTGCTCTTTATTCGCAGATGTGGTTAACAATGTTAAAATATGAATTTTTGTCGAAGCTAAGCACCCGCAACGAAGCTAATGGTTGAATTCGTTGCTTAGGCCGTTCTGTATGATCTCATGGATGACTTGCTCAAGATTCGAAATGTGCGGCTAGGTGGCTCCGAGCAAGTAAATTGTTGAAGAGATTGTGCTTTGGTTTTATGTTGGTGCGAATAGCCGTATTGGGTGTTGGATGTTTTGGCCATCGGCTAGTGGTCCAGTGGGGTTGCGCTTTGTATGGGTTGATTAAGTCCACTCAAAAGGGGTCACTCATCAATGAGATTTCCAAATCCTTCTTCAAGACTTGTTTAAGTGTTGATGATAAAGATGTGACTTCGTGAATTTGCAACCGTCATTGTAGAAAGCTGATATCCTGATGCACACAATGAGCAGCGGAAAGCTTGACCACCCAGGAGGCACGCAGATCCTTGATGTTCCCTTTGTAGTAAGGGAAAGGAAAGCGTCCGGTTGAAGAAATGATGACGGCTACAATCATGAATCCATCAACGTCAACGTTGGTCTCCTCGATTGCTTTGGTAGTAGCAACAGTTCTACAAATCACGGGAGTAGTTTTCGATTGTAGAAGCAGATTCCAGGTCTTCTGTATGGGATCGGCTCTAATTTTCTCATCATTTACAATTTAGTTGGTTATTAGCCTCCACAATAGTGGGATGGGATATGCATTCGGGACGTAGAGAAGGGCCGTATGAGGTCACTGACATGGCTCCAAGGTCGCATAAGTGCTGGCGGTTCCGAATGAAAGAGTTGAAATCTGATCCAAACATTGCTGCATTTGGCTGGTGAGGAAGGATCTCAGCAACTTTGCGCATCCCTCAAATGACATTTGCCACTCACTTAAAATGCCTGCTTGACGAGGTTATGGGAAGCTAGCTATGTCCTAAGACCCTTGTCAATGCTTTTGTTGGCTTAACCACTTCTTTGCGATTCGGATTTACATAAGAGAGAGACGTGTGACAATGGTTGAACACACGGCACACATACGCTGACACGTGAGAGTGTGACGCAAGTTAGGTGTGGTGATCTTACAAAGGAACCCTCGGTCAACTTACGTTTTCTCGACTCAATTTGATTTCAAAAAATAATGGTAGCACGTTGAAGGGTGTACTCTCCACCTTGATGCCACCGAATCGTCCACCAGTGAAGACTGCACCAGCATTATCTCTTCACTTTCAAACACGAAGTAGAAGTGAATCAGTTTAATTGAACAAGCGTGATGTATGATGCTTAAATGGAGCTCGAGCCAAGGGACAAGACTAACACGCAGAAAATGAGACTTTGCTTCATTGATGATGAATGCCACCAGTGCATGAGGCGTCACTTGAGGAAGTCGCACACCTCTACTTTGATTACTGCCTCCGAATGCGCCGATATTTGGCTCACGTCGCCCTCTCGCTTTGTAGGCAGCCACGAAACCCTTCTGGCACACATCACCAGAAAAAGCACTCGTTTATCATCCCGTCGACTTTTGGCACAACGCTCACACTGGAGGAGCTGTGTCTGTGAGTTGGGGCAAAAATGACCCGAGCGATCGTAGACTTGGAATGGTTTTGGAGGCATTGACAGGTTGACAGCGACGGCGAATGAAAAACAGTGTCAACACGAACTTGATCGCAATTTTATGGGGGAAATGAATTCCTGATAAGTTTTTCTTCAAGTAACTAAATTGCTGGTCGGCAATGGAGAGAATGAATGAGTATTTGGCGGTCAATTGTGAATCAGCGTGTCCATTTGTCTGGGTTAGCAAAGTATTAGCTCACTCTTTGCATGAAGTTTGTAATTCTGAGTAAACAACTACATACATTTCGCTGTAAATCATGTGGGAACATTTGTGGTGGGTGAATAGGAAGAGGAATTTGGAAAGTTTTTATTAGCGAAGTTTACTTAAACCACGATGTAAATAGGTGACGCCACATAGGGCAAAGTTAATCGCTACTTTGCATAATTTAGGCCTGTAACACGGGTAAACGTAATGAACGCCTTCATGCAAGCATCTCTGCTACAAGCGTTCTCGGAGGAATCACGACCACAGGTGGCGTCACCTCAAGAGCAGTTTCCAAGATCCATTTCCAATCTCTCTGTCAAGGCTGTCACAGATGATCCTAGCCGAGGCTTGTCATCAAGAAGCAAGGATCACTTAAGCCTGCAAATTCAATTATCGCATTTACGAGAACAGTCAAAGCACACAAATGAATGTCAGTTGGCTCTGGTTCGGTTTACTCACCACTTGTGCATTGCAGCCAATCTCTTGGTTTCTTCCAGGTTACTAAAGGCTCTTCAACGCGTGCCACCTTTACATTCCTTCACTCATTCACACACCCATCTCGGGTTAAACAATAAAAAGCACTTTGCCGCCTTTTCACATCTCAATTCCGGAGCGAAAGATGGAGACAGTGGTGTGTTTGGATGATAGAGCAGATTCATTTCTTATTCACAAGTTCGACACCTTCCGTGAACAAGGAAAACTCACTGACCTACGAATTGAGGTGAGGTTGCGCACATTGGTTTCATGCTCCAACTTCTAGACAAAGGATGGGAAATGTGTGAATGCACATCTACTGGTTCTAGCGGCCAGATTCCCGCTTGTTTTTAAAGCACTGACTGCCAAACAAGGTGGAGTGACAACAAAATGGAAACGCTTTTCTACAGAGTACGTGCATATCACTTCCTTCTTTAACCCTCTTTCAGTATTGTCGAGGCTGTTGTCGACTATGCATACACAGGCAGAATTACAATCGGCGCAGGAAACGCTACTCGATTGTACCTTCTGGCACACAATCTTGGCTCCAAGAGAATCGTCTCTTGGTGTGTAGAGTTCATTAGAACTAGGTGGGAGAAGTCTTTTTCAGTGTTAAAACCTGACTTTCTAAAGAATCTCTCTAGATAATGTGACAGAAGTGTGGTCGGTAGCCAATGCTACGTTGAATGGTGAATTGATGGAACTATGCATTCCAATCATGGCGGAACATTTTGAAGATGTGTGCTTGCGAAGGGGACTGCTGACGCAGATGACAGCACAGTACTTCGAGATGCTACTGGAAAGCGACCGGCTGAAATGCGTGAGTGAGGAAACAAAGTTCCGAGCCATTCGCAGTTGGCTGGAAGCAGGCATTGATGGGTGTGACGTGAAGGAAAGGGCAAAGGTGTTTGGGAAGATGATTTCGAAGATTGAGTTGGCGAGGCTGTCCCCACAATGTCAAAGCGAATACTGGACGTTTGTGAGGAGGTACGCAGAACAGTTTAGTGAAGGTAAGCACAGTGAATGGGTGGATAGCTTAAAGGACGTGAGATTCAGGGGTGAGCAATTTTGATAGATGACTGTAAGACTAAAGAAGGGACGCGGACATGGGCAAGGGGCGAAAGGCTTTGTGGTAAATAAAAGAGATTTAATCGATGGATGAAAGGATGATTTGGATTAAAATGGGCGTGAGATTGAGGGATGGATGCGAAATGGGTGGGTAGATGCAGTTATGCGTGTTGAAAGATTTAATACGGAGTGGATGGGCAAATTTATTTGGGAGTCATAGGTGCGAATTGATTGAGTTGATGACACTATTCAGCATTTTGTAATTCCTACTTCTGAGTTATCTTTTCATTTATTTCTGTGACTGTTCTAAAGCCGATGTTCCGCCAAAACGTGGAATGTGGCTGAGTGAGATCCTGAGACGGATGATTTGGCCTGTCTCCAACTGCCGGCCACAAAGAAAGTACGTGAATCACTTTTAGTATAGCAATAACCACCCCTCCAATGAACCGACTAGCCGATTCGATAAATGCTCCGATTTCTAGCCATAGGATTCTGTGAAACTGCCCCTTTTTGCAACCTTCATGCCATTTTGTACTGCAAATCTATGGCAATTTTTGAAAATGTTTAGAGAGGTGTTGATTATCTACGGCCGCAATGCTGTTTCGAATTCCTGGTGTTTATCGTCTGTGCCACAGTTGCAACCGGACGAATCGTTCAATTTTGAAGTTCCTTTCATTGGAAAAGCGGCTGCATTAGACGGTAAAATTGAATTTATGGTCTCATCCTCTTGCAATCTAGGTAGCGTATGTTTCGTTAGGTGTGTTGACTCCGGATGGAGTGTGGAGTCTGTAAATTACCGAGATGGTTCTACTTCCCATAAGACTTTTCAAACAACACAGCAACGCTCCAATTATGCTGTTGCGTCGAAAAATGAATCGATTTTAATTTTTGGCGGTCGCTCTGATGGAACGATCTCTTCCACTTGTGAAAAATTAGACATTGACAGTGGCAGGTATGTTTGATTAGGTGAGTCAATTTCCTAGGCTCACCAAACTCCCTGATATGCTGTCTCCACGATTTGGTGCATCGGCATTAAGTATCCCGGAAATAGGAACCGTGGTTGTTGGTGGTTATCAAGTTAACTTAGGAATGGTGGCGACATCAAGGCATGCTGCAATATTGGTAGAAGATGCGGAGAGTGGGAGTGGATGGCGATGGATCAAGCTCAATCCGATGTTGCAGGAACGCATTTGTCCACAAGTAACCTACTTCAAAGGATGCGTAGTAGTTGTAGGAGGGGCCGATGAGTTAAGTGCCGAATGTCTTCCACTGACATCGATCGAGCAGGCGAACGCTCAGTGGACTCGTCTTAATGGAATTCGTGACTTTAACTGGCCATTCACATCTCTTATCTCCTTCAACAACAGATTGATAATGTTAGGTAAGTTTTGTGTTCACATCCCATGGAACCGTAAATTGTTTGATCAAATTATTTAAATTTATTGGCCTATTTATTATAGCATCCAACTTTTCGACGAGCAAAATCTACGAATTTTTACCCACCGAAAAGGTAAATTATTGGTTTTTAATCGCTACTTAACTACTCAAAAGTAACTACTAATGTTGTAACCCTTGTAGAACCAACCGTTGGCCAATTTTGAATGGAAGCCATTATTCGAGCTGGAAACTTTCTCAGAGTCTATTCTTCTGATGGCAAGAGAAACGCTGGAAGAACGTTAAAACATTTGCGGTTCAAGGATTTTGGTTTTATATTACCAATACACTAATTTGCTTTGCCAAATTCCAAAGTTTCCTTCTAACGTCCAACATTTTTGAGGGAAAACTAAAATCACCCGATGTGGTGGTCATCATGCGTCAAAAAATTGTGGAATAGATCAGGATAAAATGTACTTTTATTAAGTGTTTTGTATCGATACAATGCTAAGCCATTGTAATACTTTGCTTGTTTGACCACCGAGGTTAGTTACGGTTACTTGGGTGGCCACATTGCTGCCCTAGCCAGTTGGGATGGCCTCCGAGCCATGCCAGCAGCCCTGGGTCCCTTCTGTTTGCCGAATGCATCTATTCTGCCCAAGCATTAAGCCTTGTTCTGTCTCCAAGGGGGTCTCAAGTAGCTGCATCTATGTACCATCGTTAAAGCAAATCATTAGCCACACAAAAGGACAATTCGATGCACAAACTTTTCCTGAGTGACTCTTGTAACCAAAGAAGTGCAAATTGCGTCACGTAGTGTTAAGGGAAATTCATGCAATCACTAAAGCAATTGAAGGAAAAGGATTGTTTTGCGATGTTTCGAGCATTCAAATACCATTGACCAAGAAGAAATGAGGGATCCGTGCGCCTAGGGCACAAAACACAAGGCGTGTGCCCACTTCGTTTAAAGTGTCCGCTGTCACCAATAGCGGTTAGTGAACTTCCACTCGCATGTCAGTTGGCAAATGTATTCGCCGTCGTAATGGATCTGGATATGTCTGTCACTTTCATCAAATAGCAAATAAAGATGCAAAGTCATTCCCATAAAGCAGGATTCCGTTTCACTGATGTTCAATTACTCCTTTCTACCAGCAACAGCTAAATCTAGTTGCAGGTGTGTGTATCGAAGACAGTTGTAACAGTTTGACCTTACAGCAGAAGCGAGTTCTCGAAGTTGATCCTCAGCAATCACAACGACTACGAAAATGGGCGTAGCGAAAATTGAAGCAGGTTGTAAGCAAATTTACTCGGTTTGGCGATTTCATCTCATTTCTCGCACAAACTGCCACTTCAAATGGCCTTCAAGATATTGTCAATTATGAAGTTATGGACTTGATCTCGAGTGCAAGCTCCTGCCCTCGTGTTCGCATCAATGTCAACCTGTGAGTCACGTTGCTTTGTCTGCTTTATGGTCACCACCGCGTCCATTTGCTTTCGTCTTCTACTGTAGGGATTGGAGTTCAAAAGGACCCATTACCGTGTGTGGTCATCACCTCCAATGATAATTCTTTGAGGTGGTCCTCGACTTCACTTGATTTCAAATAGCATATCCTCAGTGAATTGCCATTGCCTTGACACTAGCGAAGTAGAATACGTAAAGAAGGCGGTCTTGCTTGTTTTGTTTGAAAATTACTAGGTTTGGCCTCTTTGGCAGGATCGGGTGTTATGCGGAGTTTGATTTCCTTCATTATAATGTACATCCTCCTTGCAACCCAGAAACTGTCAAATCATTTGTAATTTTCGAGAGGATTAGCATTGCATTTAGATTTTTCATCCCTTAATTCACATTTCTGACGAAACATTTCCTATTTTGTGCGCCTCTCTTGAGACCAAGCGGCAGATGATAATGACATACTTGAAGTGTGATTCGAGCTGATCCTGATGAAATTGTTCAACTTAGATAATGGCTTTCCTGCCCCTACAGCACTAGACTCCAAAGATCCGCTCCTGATGCACGAGGCATTACTTACATGCTGATGACCCGCACATGTCACATATTTGTGACGTTGAGCCCAAACGTTGCATGCATATAGTGCCGATGCGAAATGTGCCAAACGTAGTTGGTAATATTAAGTTTACTATCACAGTTAAAGAAAGGTTGTTAAATTCGTCCCCTTTCATCTTGTAATTTAGCAAGCGAATTCTCGATTAAACATATGCCTTAAGGACATAATCTATGGTGCATAATGTTAGCAATCTTTGATATCGGTGGCTCATTACTTCCTTAGAATGATTTCAACTTCAAATCATTATAAACGCTCTACTTAGGAGACGGTCGAGTTGTAGAGTATAATTGTCATGCTAATTGTAGTCCAGTTATTTATAAATACAAAAATGTATGTTGTTTGTTATTAATTAAATTTTTTAAAATGCTATGGAACCTGCGAATCACGCGGTAGTAGGGTTTTGACAAAAAGACGTCCAGAGGGAAGTGGAGGTGTGCAATCCCACAATAAGACTGCCAAATGAATTGCCAACGTGTAGTTGTGCTTTGCCTGCGCATAGCATTTGTAAACCTTGCACGATATCACACTTTGAGAACTTCTCTTTCGAAAAAGCTGCTTTAAAATTCAGCCCATCACTTCTTGTCAGCTAACTTATATCAGACTTATGATACCTTTCGATATGATGCCTGCAAAAATACTGCTCGACTGCAGGCACTCGAGTCAATGCCATGATTGGGCCCAGATGTCCTTGTCAGGTCCTAGGACAGCAAATTTCTCTCAAATCATCCCTCAGTTGGGAGGTGGGTACATTAAAAGGATGAAATGCAATGCTTCCAATTGATCTGCGTGTAGAGATTTGCTACTTCGTTTGACAGTCGGGGCTATTTAAAGTGTGCTCAGTAGTATAACAGCGACTTTAGTTCCTCAGACCTACCCCTCGTCAGGAATGGCCGTTATTCCGTAATGGCGAGTCGTATTACCACATTTTAGAACCTACTTGGCAAACAAATCCGATTCAAAAGCAAACTTTGCAGACATACATGATTAACGGACAAAGGTCAACGCAGTGAAAGATAAGGTTTATTCACTGGGAATGGTAACACCTCTAAAGACCCCGATTTGGCACATCGAGGTGATGTCAACTCTTGGTAATCATGCAGGCTGCTGGTTTAAAAGGTGGATCGTCACAGACGGATGCAGCACCATCTGACATGGAACCATCTAAGATTCACTTTCTATCCATATATTGTGGACGGCGGTCGGTGGTCAGTGGGATGCTCATTTCGAGTGCAGTCCTTCTTGGGGGTTAGATGACGTCCTTCACGTTATGGCATTCGTACCCACTGAGTAGTGTCCGCGAAGGTGGTGTGCACAAGGAAATCCGCATTACATCGCCTCCTAGCCAGCGCATAATGAGCACGTGAAAATCCTGTTTGCAAACAAGACAATTCCTTTTTTTTGCCCAAAAATTAAAGCAGAATTCACAGCAAAGAGGAGTATTCTAAGACCGCACCTCTGCTGACATTGGAATAGATTCAGTGGAGCTTATTTATGTGTGATGGGGCTTCATTCCCTTCCAAGGATCTGATGTCATCCGTCCTATCACAAAGCTCGTACATTCTAATCACTTCTCGTCAAAATTGTGCATTTAAACGAACCCTTACTGACTGTAAAAATGTTTGTCGAATAACAGTTTCTGCGTGTCAGGTGGGTGATATCGGCTGACGCCTTCTAGAGAAAGGGATAAAAGAGGAGGATAGTTAGGCGGGGACAAACATTCACTTCACCACACACTGCAACTTCTTCTGATCAATTTTGGGCGTCTGCAATTTATAGTAAAAGTGAAAATGTCGTTGTTTTAGCTGGCAAAGCTGAGGAGATTCATTCAAAAGTAGGAAAGATGATACAAGGATGTGTGCATTATAAAAATGCATTTACGCCTCCTCATCTGTTTTATTTGCAGCAGCGTATGGCTAAAGGCTGTGTCTTTGACCCATCAGGGAGTGGAAACCATCATAAACTGAAGATCGTCCACCTTCGAGGACACATAGCATAAGAGAGTGCATCTGAACGTGGACAGGTGTCGAGTCAATGGAATACCACAACTTCATATGGGTGATGTGCTCCCCAGCTGTAAGGGATGGAGGCACTGCCTCATGCTACATCACATTCCACCTATACCTCTGATGGCATTTTCTTGAGGAGCAATTGATGCTGACCGACTTGTGTGACCAGACGCATTACATCAATAAACCGCTTAGACTATGGGAAACACTGCTTCTGATTTTGTTGCATTCGTTGAAAATGCACTTCCATGCGATGTGCACATTCTCGCTTTGGTGATGACTAAATTGCCCACTGGCCAGGAGCAATCGAAGAGGTGTGTTTGTGTTGAAAGTAGGGGATCAGTTTGAGGTATCCGATAAAACACATGGATGATTACTTGGCATTTGGTTAGACCTTGTAGAACATGTTTTAGGGCTCCGTTAGGTCATTCAACAACAAGTGTGGTGTGGATTATCCACTCTGCAGGGAGGTGTGATAATGATAAAAGCATGCGAGTAAATTTGCTTAACTGACCATGATATTTTTCCATATTGGTCCATAATCGTGAGGAAGTTTTACTTTGCCCAGGAGCATCCCTCTACCTATAGTCTTTCGGTCATCCTCTTCGTTGAGAAATTGACAAGCTCACTGGGAATATTAGTGTCTGTACAACAAAGATAATGACGATAATGTTCGCACAAAACCCATATCTACAATGAGACCTTATTTGCCTCATAGGTCGGGTTAAGAATGAGCCTCCGAAAGTTGTACCTCCTAACAGTTTTGGGTTCTTTGGATACTCCTCGTCGTCAAATCCATTCTGTGGTCACCATAACAATATCAATCTGTTGTTGACTGAGACAAGAGTTGTAAGTGGTGACAGAAAGACGTCAAATGCTTGAGGACGAGTCCACTGGGCGTTCGTTGGATCCATCGATGCCAGTGGGAGGCATTCAGCACTTCACTCATAGTCCCCTCCCACAACCACTACGCATCCTTTGAAGTAGGCCACCCCTGGACAACTGCGTTCCTGTAACATCGGATTGAGCTTGATCCATCGTCACCCGCTTTCATCCTTCGCATCCTTGACCAATATTGCAGCATGTCTTGATTCCATCATTCGTAGATCATCCTAACAAAAGCCACCAACAACTACGATTCCAATTCCTGGGATATTTAATGCCGATGCACCACTTCGCACAGACAGCCTAGAAGGCCTGACTTAGCCAAATCGAGCCTACACGCCGTTAGCTGTGTCCGTTTTTTCGCAAGTGGGAACAAGCCGTCCATTAGGGTAGCCGTCAGGACAGTCGTTGCGTGGCTTCGTTATGAAAGGCTCGTAGGAGAATGAACCATCTCTGTAAAACAATGACGCTAGACCACTTTCAGTGTCCGCACATGTAACGACACATTAACTACCCAAAGAGTAAGAGAATAAAACCACAAACATAAGTCACAGTATAAAACACAGGCGCTTCTCAACAGAAAGGTGCCGCAACATTAAACGAATCGTCTAGTTGTAACTGCGGTAGAGATGTCAGCGTCCAAGCTGTGGAAGTTGTGTTCCGACCGATGTTTGGAAGCACATCGCCAAATATTTTTAAAGATCTAGCACATCATGAAGGTGCAAAATGTCATTAAGTTTAGGGTAAAGACAATTTTACGGTGCTGGGTCTTTGAAAAATCACAGCACTAATTGAATCAAACCAGTCGCCTTTTTGGAGGGATGGTCGTGCCGATACGCAAAGTGGTTCATGTACTTGCTTAGTGGCGGACATTTGGAGACAGACCAAATCCACTGCTTGACCACGTTCTCGTTTGGCTTCATTGGCTGATCGTGACAGCAAATGCACGCAGTTTCGTATCAACGATCTCAGAACGAACCCATTCATTTGCCCCTTTTTCTGTCCGTATCCATGCCTTTATGCACCCGCCCACCTACTCCGTATTCATACTTCAATCCTGCATCCATCCATCGTTCATTCACCCATTCAATTTTCCTTCCCTTTATTTATTATTTTCTATAAATGTATCCCCTTATTAATAAATTCAATCTGTACAACTTATTCGAAAGGCCATTGCTTCACGACTTAAACCGTCATTTATCACAGTTGCTTCTCCTTGACTCTCATGTCCTTTAAACAATTCGCCCATCCACTGTGCGTAACTACACGAAACACTTAGGAACGTTGTCTCACAAATGTACAAAAGTTGGGTTGAGGCTGTGAGGAATGCCCAGTGCAAGTGGAACGTTAACTACAAGGACCAGTCGATGTCCCTTGACACCTTTTCCCATCCTTTCCCTAAAAATTTGGAGCATAAACTCATGCTCGTCACCACACCTCAATTAGTAGATCGACGCGGTCGTCTTGTTCACGGGATGTGTCGATTCCGTGAATAGGAAATAATTTTACTTCATCATATTTCGCTCAGGGATTGATGTGTAAAAAAGGGGTAAAGTGCTTTTCAAAATCAAACTGAGTCGAGAAAACGCAAGTTGACCGAGGGTTCCTTTGTAAGATCACCACACCTAACTTGCGTCCCACTCTCACGTGCCAGCAGATGTGTGGGGTGTGTTCAACCGTTGACACACTTCCACCACTGTCCTGAGGTCCTTTTAGTTTCATTCCACGTCTAGCTCTTATGCAAATCTAAGGTTCGTAGAAGAGGCTAAGCAAACGTAAGCATTGACGCGGGGCCTTAAAAAAACTATTTTTCTATAAACTCATTAAGTAGACATTTTAGGTGATATAAAAATGGAAAATGAGTGGCAATTGTCATTTGAGGAATGCACAAAATTGCTGATGTCCTCCCTCACCAGCCAAATGCAGCAACATTTTGATCAGATTTCAACTCTCTCATTCGGAACCGCCAGCACTTATGCGGCCTTGGAGCCATGTCAGTGACCTCATACGGCCCTTCTCTACGTCCCGAACGCACATCTCATCCCACCATTATGCCATCTAAAAAACAACTAAATGGTAAATGATGGGATTATTAGTGCCGATTCCATACAGAAGATATGAAATCTGCTTCTGCAATCGAAAACTACTCCCGTGATTTGTAGAACTGTTGTTACTACCAAAGCAATCGAGGAGACCAACCTTGACGTTGATGGATTCATGATTCTAGCTGTCATCATTTCTTCGACCGGACGCTTTCCTTTCCCTTACTACAAAGTGAACATCAAGGATCTGCGTGCCTCCTGGGCGGTCAAGCTTTCCGCTGCTCATTGTGTGCTTCAGGATATTAGCTTTCTACAATGACGGTTGCAAATTCACGAAGTCACATCTTTATCATCAACACTTAAACAAGTCTTGAAGAAGGATTTAGAAATCTCATTGATGAGTGACCCCTTTTGAGTGGACTTAATCAACCCATACAAAGCGCAGCCCCACTGGACCACTAGCCGATGGCCAAAACATCCAACGCCCCACACGGCTATTCGCACCAACACAAAACCAAAGCGCAATCTCTTCAACAATTTACTTGCTCGGAGCCACCTAGCCGCACATTTCGAATCTTGAGCAAGTCATCCACGCGATCATACAGAGCGGCCTAAGCAACGAGTTCAACCATCAGCTTCATTGCGCGTGCTTAGCTTCGACAAAATTCACATTTTAACATTGTTAACCACATCTACGAATAAAGAGCAGTAGTGGGTTTTCTACTCCACGATTTTCACAAAGCAGAGATTATCCGAGTGCTGGCATTAAGGTGTGTTAGCTTCGCATCGAGGTGAGTCACACCAACAGCTCCGCACGTGATTAGTGGCAGTCACAAAATCTTCACTGGAGAGCCACTAACAGCTCTCGAAATTGTGTTTTTGACGTGCAGCCTAATTCCTCGTCACTTCTCCCCGGTCATCGCAGTGATTCCACTGTTCTACTGATAGCAATGAAAGATGTCATCTTTGCGATTTGTCGATTACGCAGCCACATAGTAATCCTTTGTGGTTAAATACAACACAGTAAGCCTTGCTTGGCCATAATGTTCCGTTCAGTGCGTTCCAACATGGAGACAACCTTTGTCTAGACTGATGCACTGATTTTCCATAAAAAGAAGCGATTTAGATTTAAAAACAACACTTGAAGTATCATCATTAGTGTCGATTTGCTACACGATTTGGAGGAAGGGCTACCACCTTGAAAGAGTGCAATGACGTGAAGGTGCTGCTGACTTGTTGTAAGTAGCACCTGTGTGAGCTGCTCACTGCCACACGATTGATGGAGTTCAACCGACCAGCGCTAATATGCTGAAAATTGCCAAACCTCATTCACTGTGTCCAACATGTGCATTCAAACATTGCCCCACCTAGTCTACATCCGGCAAGGGTCGTATAATCCGCAAAAGGCCAGTTCGTCTCCACATTACGCTCAAGAGCTCTTTCACCAAACAGTTCAAGTTTAAAGGAAGAGGCGCAGAGGTTGACTGCGACTTTATTATTGCTTTGGTAAGAGAATCGCTATGTCAGAGTAGTACGAAATCGCAACTCGCTTACACCTCAAGTGTCATAAGCCCCATTAAACTCGGGAATCGCGAATACCATCCGCTCTTTTTCTACGTTGTTCATTCAAACGATCCACGACCAGATTAAAAGCTTCCCTTCGCAGATTTAAAATACAGCTGATTGAACACTTTGCTTTCTCAGAATGCAATACACAAATCCTTCAAAGTAGGCAAATACTGGCCGATGATTGACAAGTTGTAGGCACATTGTGGTAAGCACACGCTAGTCGCAACCTTTCAACGCAAAAAAGACAACAGTCAATTCCCATTCCCTACCAAGGTCAATCCCACCACTTTGACAAAATTTGAAGCAAACGATGGGCAAAAACAAACGGGACCAAAGAAGTGAAAAAGGTGTGCACTTGACCAGTCCCAAGCCACAAAAACTGACATTTGACCTTCCCCTTCCACATAAAACGCACTCATCTTAGCCTCGCCACCCAAAACAATCCCAAAAGTAGTGAGTGCATATTTCAAATCCAGACGATTTCCTATTGACTCGCCCTCATCTGCTGATCAGCTAGACGCGCGTTCAGTGTCTGCGGCTAGCCTTGTCTACAAGTGGAACAAACCCATCAATATGTCTAAGAGACTAGACAACTGCATCGGGGTCGACTGGGTTGGCAGTACCTCAGCACATCTGGAACAAATCAACCTCCTCCAACATCCACAATCCAACCACGCGCCTCACCGATGGAGACGCTGTGCACGTCAGCACCGTGACCTCCAATCTGCGATCATCTTCAGGCAATCTCAAAACACGCGACTAATCCATGAGCACTGTCAAACAATTTGAAACGCAATCCATTAAATGAGCTGATCAGAGGAATCAATGCCACATCGAACAGGCGAAACCGAATTCGTTGAGTTTACAAATGAAGCCATATTTAGCGCATTAGTACATAAATAATACGTAAACGAAGAAAATAAAACGATGAAGGGCAAATGATGGATGACTGCGTGAACAGGGACAAAAATTGTTATGAAGTAGCTAAGCATTTAGCGTTGTGAGTGGGTAAATAGGAGAGCGATAAAGCTTACAAATGCAGGGGACAGAAGACGACAGTCATCACTAAGAACTCAGCCACCATCGCCTCCAATTCCGTGGCGATGACCTGGGCCCCATTAAGGCTCTTCCCCATTTCTGCCAGCCTCACTTCCTTCACCGCCCAGGTAGCCCCTTCGCCACTTAACCGTACGAAACCTGCACTGTTACGTTCGACGAGGACGAGAAGGAGACTGAGCTGTCCAGGAGATCGTCAGCCGTCTCTGGGTTCGTGGTCACCAAGATAGCGCTACAGCAACAGCCTCAACGTGGTAGAAGGGTGTAGGTTCAACAATGCGTTGTCGATCACTGCCTTTGCCGCATCACGTCCCTTGTCGGTAAGAAGAGTAGGGTCATAGTGAAGTGGGAATGAATGGTTAACGGAGCATGGAGGCATTATGTGAAGGAAGCAACTGAGCAGATGATAATATTTCACAATGAGACAACAAAGTGTAGTCATAAACCTAAAACCAATGATAACACTTAAATGGAATCCGTCTTTATTGCAGACTGGTGCCACAACCGTACGCGCACTTTAAATCCACTTTACTTTTACCAAGACGCTACACATGATTTGAATGACAATGGAGTAAGTTTAAGTACTACAAGTCCATTGTCTACAACTCGTTTCACATTACCCCGTCAAAGTCCCACCAAAGCGAATCCAATTTAAGAGGCACTTAAAAATTCAGGTCACCTAATCTCAATGCATAAAAGTCCACTATGGCCTTCCAGACAAACAGTTCCAGATCTCCCAGAGCCCGTTCCTTTTTTCTGGGTCAGAGTCGGACACCTACTCATGTCGAAACTAAACCTACAATTAAGTGGCTACTCAGGTCCTGCATGTACGCTGCATTAAAAAAAGGTCAACACAACTAGGTACTAAAATCCAAACCAGTGATACGGAAGTTAACGAGTAATTATAATGCGAAGTGTCCCAAAGGCGCAATTCAATCTACCGACATCAGTATAAATAACAGCTTCGGCAATCCAGCTTTTGCTATGCATTAATTATGAAAACATTTGTAGATCGAGGGCAAAAGCAAAACCCTGATCAAAAACGCGCACATTGAAAATATCAATGCATAAAACTATAAAACTATAACTATAACAATTCGTAAGTTAAGATTGCATTCCCTCACAAGCAAAGTTCAACGTAGTGGTAGAGGCGGAATTCTTACTTGGTGTTGTTCAAAATACATCCACACCCATGACGAACGTTCTACCAAAACAAAGTAAGTGTCCGTCGATATAAGGGTCTACAACGTCTTCAACAAGAGCAAAAGTCATATACTAGGCACAGTTCCACCTGTATTCGACAAAAGGGGCCTCAGTTGTCAAGATTTACCAGTATTAAAATAACAAGCCATTTGAAACAATGCCAGAACAACCTGAATTAATCGCTTGAACCACTGGGCGGCGTAACAAATTAACGTGATTTTGCGTTGCATTTAAAACAAAAAACCACAGCAGCAACTTCGTTACCATCGTGGTTAACTTGACAAATAGATGTATATATGATTAGATAAATGAGTACGTATACGTAAATACAAGTACTTCCAAATAGGACTTAAAATAAATGCAAAAATTTAGTTGGCTTTCATCTTTTCTACAAACCAGGCGCAGCTAATTAATATTTATCCCTTTAAAATAACGAACCATTGGACGCGGACAACAATCCCGGTGTTGCCCTAGCGACTAACTCCTTCACACGGCAAGCCAGGCACACCGAGCCGTAATAACACCGAATTCAACAACGCATTCGAACAAAATCGTCATAATACACAGAAAGAGGCAACCTTGCCTTACAGAATTATTCGCAACCCTTTAGAGTTATCCTTTAGTGCACTTTGAAGCACCATTGCAAAATTATTAACGCGATTAAATTTGTAGACATCAGTAAACATGCTGACAGAAAAGTCAACTAATTTGCTTCACATGTCTCGCAGATCTTGCTGTAATACAGAATTCGCTAATATCAGTATCCACAAATGACTAAGACAAAGAAGCGCACGTTTAATTTTAGATTTGCAAGTGGGTTATGCCAAAATTCGCTGTTAAGTCAAGCTTGTCTGTGTAGGTTGATTTATGACTTCTTTGTTAGGCTTTGTGACAGAGCAGGAGAGGCCAGTTTGGAATAGGGTAGGATAAGATGCACATATGATGCTGAGTGTCTGAATGCGGTGACGCATTCAAGAATGACAAATCCCTCCACAGCTTCCGGTAGTCTAAAATAGGCGGACTCACTGTGCTAATAGAAGTACTACCAGCCTAGATTCTGCACAAAGACATTCAGACTCAAATTTTGATCTTTGTGGCAAACGTTCGCTGATCCCACTCTAAAAACCATTAAGTATTCCTTATACTCCCTCTGGACTTCAAACCTTGAGATTTGCTTTTATGCCCAATAATGTGACAGCCAACTTTGAGGAAAATCAGACCGACTTACAGCTTCCCACACCACCTTGCGCTCTGACGCCTTGTGCTTGCAAGCAATAAGGAACACTGGGAGTGAGTGGTGAGCTTGGCACTGCTGTGGCCTTGAACTCGGCATCTGGCGATTCAAAGCGTGGATTTAGCTTACTCTTTATCGTCTCAGCATTAAACATGGCCAACTGTTATGAAATGGACATCCGCGTCTCAGCCACCCTTTAAAGGTCACGTGTGGAGACCTTAAGTGATTTAATCGAAAATCATGCAGACCCGCATATGACATTTCCAAAATTCATTCGTGTTTATATACGCACATGTGTTTGGTTTGTTGGTGTGATGAATTTATCAAAATACCGCATTCAAAAATGCTCCAAGTAACGCGATTGCGCCTAAAATTATACCAACACTGTACTCTCATTACATTTTTACCATGAGTAATTTATAAATTCTCTTGAAGTAAGTTATTACTCTTTCGCAGTTTACAAACTAGTCAATAACAGTTGTTTGCATACTGATCAGTTATCTTGATGTATCAGGGTAGGGACGGTTTTAAAAATATTCGAGTTGGTAGATGCGCGGTTGGCGACGTACTGCAGTATACTTCCCATTTACGGTAAGCTTTGAGAAGGACATGACATATGGTCAACTTGAATTAAGGTAAGTTCAGGTAAAAGTGGCCGCAATGGAAAATCGAGACCCTTAAGTGAAATGAAGAGGGCATAAGAGTGATCGATTGCAAATGCTGTATTGGGCGATTGCAAAGGATTCTCCGTAGTCGATCACTCAAGACGAAATGAGGCAGCATGAAAACACATTAGGAATGCTGAAGTTGACCAAAGAAGTCTAAGGCTTGGATAGGGCGACACCATGTCTCCACAGACCCTCGAAGCTCATTTAATTAACGATATCCAGGTAGCGCCTAGTGCAAGGGCTTGGACCTTGTGACCAGAGATCTAGTGCACGGTCGAGTCTTTAAAGCGGATCCTTTATGACGCAATTTGACGTGTTTGCAACTAAGAGGGTTACTGTTTTATGTACGACAGAAGACCCCTCTATCGCTGACCTAGTGGTAAGCTATTTGCTGTGATTGCAGCACACAGTTCAAACAAATGAGTCATTTGCAAACAAGGCACGATGCGCGAGTGAATTTACTGCAAGCAGCGAATAAAACTGGAGGTTGGCAAACACCTCAACCACATTCTTGGCTTTACAAAGAGTGAAGGTCACTACAAGACTTTGCAACTCAGTGCTCATTCATGCACAAGTTACTCTTTGACATCAGACATCTGCCCATGGCGATTTGGGGTAGCATCACAAATTTTTCCATTAAAAGTTGGTTGGTGCAGCCACGCAAGGAGAGCGCACAGTGCCAGACGATTCAAGACTGACTTGGAGGCATCAAAACGTAAACAAACCTCATGTCTCCAAGCACCGATCAATCATGCTTGGCTATCTTTCCTCAAGTTGACTATACAGGCGTAGTGATGCATAATTTGATGCTATACATTGTTTCGTGGACTGCTTGATCACGTTGGCAGACACTATACCCCATAGTAGATGCCATAACCCACGTTCCTGGCTACTTTCTCAACCTCGTGAAGGCCCGGCACATCAGAGGGATCTGTCTTAAGCCACGGTGTAGCCTAGTCAGTCTCCACAGCGACAATAACGGTAGGGTCAAGAGTGAATGCGAGGATGAGCAAAACAGATAGGTTAAAGGAGGTATTAATATCGCGCTTCGCAAAGCAGAGCTGATGCTGGTTTTTTGGGGAATGCTTTGCGTAGCCACTAATGGGTCCTTCAAAGGTGTCCCAATAGGCTTTTACATCGTCTAAGCTTAATATATACTTTTGAACATGGACAAATTTGCATATAAAATGCAGAAGTAAGATCACAAGGCAGAAGAATAAATAAATCTACACCGTCTTGGTATTGTGCAGTGCAGAAGACTTATTCTCAATTACTTTGCACTTACTTTCAGCGTCTGATTTCATGCAAAGTAACAAATGCACTTAAAATTGAATTGGCATTTATTCACAAAGTGTATCCATTCGTATCAATTGATGATCACCAGTTTTAGAATTCACTTTGTAAGACTTTGAGCCATTGACAATGCAATCGCGAATGCAAGCTAAACAGCTGCACTCCACCAAATTCACTTCGACGCGATGCACTCATTCATCCTTCGATGAAGCCACCAACACCACCATGAACACAGTCCACTTTCATCGCCAACGCCACTGCTACTTCATTTAATGTTACCTTATTCGATACAGTAATATATACGCGCGACGACCTGTAATCGAATACAATGCAAAGGGGTGTGATATGAAAGGATAGGAACTGACTACATGAAATAGCGCAAATGTGTGGAGAAGAGTGCAGAGGAATGAAAAATAGCAAGGAAGACTAAAGTGAAGTGTCGATGATTAAAGTCCGTCAAGATGCACACCGAACCCGAGCGTTCCACTTCTGTCATATGTTCGATGTGTACTAGCCCAAGTCGACGTAGCACAACCTCAGTGGGATGCCAAACCCACGAGCGCCTACACAAGGCTATCGGTGGCACTCATCCTCCATACAAATTATTATTTGACTCCTAACTTCTCTAAGCAATTGCATATTTTATTACTTTCCTTTTGTTATGCCATCCCAGCTTCTCCCCAAAAATCAGTGTGGGTCAGCTTCTTTAATAATCCTACAGCGTTATCAAGCACACTTCATTTCGGAATTGTAAAGCACCGCTTTTCATAACTGTGAATGCGCACTTCAAGACGTTCTCACTACCTAAATCGAAAGCAGGATTTCGCATTTAACGGTAAACGACGTTTTGGAGAGTTGTCAATGGACTTACACGAAGTACAACAAAAGAAAGTTCTTGCGCTCGCATTCGTGTCTTCTTTCCTCCCCATTGACATTAATCTCTAATTTATCATCACTTTCTTATCAGCCGTCTGTGTACTGTTTTCGAAATCTGTTGCACGAATCGGCTCATATTATAGTTTGTCTACAACATCTTCCTTCGCCCTCTTGCTGCCCTGCACGCCACTCACTGACAAAGATCAACTAGTGTTGGTGCAAGGTCGACTCGCCGAAATAAAACAACTGGCGCTCACAAGTCTGGCTTACCTCTGCAACTTATTTAAGAGAATTGAGGTGTGGCCAAGCGCAAACACTAAGCTAACTGCGTTCACTGAAGCAGTACCAGCTAAGAAGGGAAGAACAAATCGCTTACACTCCTTGTGCTGATAGGACTACCGCAAACACTATTATCACTGCATTAGCGTTAATTGCAAATGTATCTGTGTCATAAAGTTGCCCCACATTCGAGAATTAATAGCTACTGTAAGATGTGTGGCTATCCTTGGGGCTAGCTACTATCATATTGCGCATAATAAACGTAACCGTCACGGCCAGAGGCTGTGAATCAGGTCACTGGGGTAGGATATGATAAGTAAAACTAGCTGCTATATTCGTTTCCATAGAGTGAAATGCTAAGACACAACTGAGATTCCAATCAGAATAGCATATTATTGAGAAGACCTTGCGTGTTATTGGCAATTCTGATCATTTTAACGAGCAAATGTTCTTAGAAGAACCCCTTTGCAGTCACCTAATATATTTTGTTAAGAGTGTTGCGGGAGCCTATTTCTCTACCCTCTGATTGCTGCGGTGACAGTGATCGGCTATGGAGTGGTGGTGGCGTTAGTGTTTATGAGTGTAGCGGTAAACATCTCTACACACCTTTTACTAGTTGACGAACGACCGACCATTGACTTAGTCCTATTAATCGTTGAACGTTTCCGTCTGCAGTCAGTGACTCTTAGTTGGATGCACATGAACACCAGTGCAACGAAGTCTTTACACATCAGGAGACTACGTCAGGAGGCGCTTACGTCTATCCCTATGTAGGGATTTTGTCCGTCACTTTCATTTTTAGCAGCTTTGTTTAGGTTCCGTTTTAGGGCGTTGCAACCAAGAATACACAATATTCATTTAGCAGTAATTGGGTTCTTCCAGAAGAAGTAATGCTAGTCATTAGGCGGATGACGAGATCTCTAGGATCAGTGGTGGTGGCAATGGTGGAAATGGGGATAAAAGGTGATCAGTTGAACGCCGCAGATAGGTTAGAGCTGGTAATGATCATACGCTTTGGGAATGTCCCCATGGGTTCTTTATAGGTATCTCAACAGGTTTGCTTTATCGTCCATACAGACTCAATTTATCCTGCCATCGCATGCCTAATTAAGCGGTTGAACTATGAGAAGAATGCTAATTAAATCAAGGAATTCCGCTTGTAAAATACTTTGATGACTTTTGCTTGTTATCCTAAACTGATATTGCATGTCAATTCGAATTTCAAAAGTCAGCTAATGTAGTGAAGTAGTTTTCCATGCCCTACCTTCCAAGTGTGATGTGTACATGTCACAGCCATGCAATAGCTCGATCCTCTTGACTTCGGTAGCAGCGTGTGTCAACGAAATTGTAAATGTTATTTAATTAGTCAATCATACTTGGAAATTTTAATGAAACTCGATAAACTTCGGCTTTGCATTTTCCTCTTTATTCTTTGTAAAGTAAACTGAGTGAGGATTTCTCACTAAAAATTCATGCTTGGGACAGCGATGTTTACCTAAGGCTGATAAAACTAAGAAGAAATTACTGTCACTTTGCTCCAACAGTCATGCAGACCCATGACTTCCTATTTGTAGGAAGGGAAAGGAAGCGTTCAGTCAAAGAAATGATAACAGACAAAATCATACATCTATCAAAGGTTAACATGGGTCTCCTCGATTGTTTTTTATGTAACAACGATTCTGCAAATCATGGGAGTAGTTTTCGATTGTAGGAGCAAATTCCAGGTTTCTGTAAGGGACCACCACAAATTTTTACATCATTTGCAATTTAGTTGGTTTTTTGCTGCCATATTAATGGGTCACTGGCATGGCTCCAAGGCCGCATAAGTGCTAGCGGTTCCGAATGAAAGAGTTGAAATCGGACCAAAATATTGCTGCATTTGGCTGGTGAGGAAGGACCCCAGCAAGTTTTGCATTCCTCGAATAACAATTACCACTCACGTTTCCATTTTTATAAATATCACTTAAAATGTCTACTTGATGAGGTCATGGGAAGATAGTACTGTTCTACGACCCTGATTCAATGCTTTTGTTTGCTTAACCTCTTCAATGAGCTTCGGATTTGCATACAAGAGAAACGTGGAATAAAACCACAAAAATCTCGGAACATTGGCTTAAGTGTGTCAATGGTTGAACACACCGCACACATTCGCAGACACGTGAGAGTGGAACAAAAGTTAGGTGTGGTGATCTTGCAAAGTAACTTTCGGTTAACTTGCGTTTTCTCGACTCCATTTGATTTTGGAAATAACTGTAGAGCATTGGCGGGTGTCCTCTTGAACTTGATTCTACCAAAACGTCCATCAGTCAAGACTGTACCAGCATTATCCGTTCATGTTGAAACAAGAAGCAAAAGTAAATCAGTTCATCCCAGCCACAGCATATGCCCTTCTTGCATCACGCCAAGGCTTGCCATGAAGAAGCAAGGATCATTTAGCCTTGCAAATCCAAGTGTCACATTCACGCATGGTTAAAGCAGGCAATGGAGTGTCAGTTAGCGCAGGCTTACCACTTGTGCATTCCAACCAATCTCTTTGCTTCTTCAAGGTTACCCAAGGCTTTTCAACGCGTGCCACGTTTACAATCATTCGCTCTTTCACGCACGCATCTCGTGTTAAACTTGGAACACACTTCGCTGTACTTCGAAAACTCAATCCCTCAGCAAAAATGGAGGCGGTGGTGTGTTTGGATGATAGAGCAGATTCATTTCTTATTCACAGGTTTGACACATTCCGTGAACACGGAAAACTCACTGATCTACGAATTGAGGTGAGGTTGCGCACATTGGTTTCATGCTCCAACTTCTAGACAAAGGATGGGAAATATGTCAACGCACATCAACTGGTTCTGGCAGCCAGGTTCCCGCTTTTTTAAAAAAAACTGACT
The DNA here is from genome assembly GCA_036345935.2 of Taenia hydatigena. Classification (NCBI taxonomy): domain Eukaryota; kingdom Metazoa; phylum Platyhelminthes; class Cestoda; order Cyclophyllidea; family Taeniidae; genus Taenia; species Taenia hydatigena. The sequence continues at coordinate 9,540,649 of JADWOT020000001.1, read as the reverse complement.
GCCAAACAAGGTGGAGTGACAACAAAATGGAAACGCTTTTCTGCAGAGTACGTGCACATCACTTCCTTCATTAACCCTCTATCAGTATTGTCGAGGCTGTTGTCGACTATGCATACACAGGCAGAATTACAATTTCTGCAGGAAACGCTACTCGATTGTACCTTCTGGCACACAATCTCGGCTCCAAGAGGATCGTCTCTTGGTGTGTGGAGTTCATAAGAACGAGGTGGGAGAAGCCTTTTTCAGAGCTAAAACCTGACTGACTAAAGAATCTCTCTAGACAATGTGGCAGAGGTGTGGTCGGTAGCCAATGCTACGTTGAATCGTGAATTGGTGGAAATATGCATTCCACTGATGGCGAAACATTTTGAAGATGTGTGCTTGCGAAGGGGACTGCTGATGCAGACGACGGCACAGCACTTCGAGATGCTACTGGAAAGCGACCGGCTGAAATGCGCGGGTGAGGAAACAAAGTTCCAAGCCATTCGCGGTTGGATGGAAGCAGGCATTGATGAGTGTGACGTGAAGGAAAGGGCAAAGGTGTTTGGGAAGATGGTTTCGAGGATTGAGTTGACGAGGCTGTCCCCACAATGTCAAAGCGAATACTGGACGTTTGTGAGGAGGTACGCAGAACAGTTTAGCAAAGGTAAGCACAGTGAATGGGTGGATAGCTTAAAGGACGTGAGATTCAGGGATGAGCAATTTTGATAGATGACTGTAAGACTAAAGAAGAGACACGGACATGGGCAAGGGGCGAAAGGCTTTGTGGTAAATAAAAGAGATTTAATCGATGGATGAAAGGATGAAATGGATTAAAATGGGCGTGAGATTGAGAGATGGATGCGACATGGGTGAGTAGATGTCTTCATGCGTGTTAGAGGATTTAATACGGAGTGGATAGGCAAATTTATTTGAGAATCACAGATGCAAATTGATTGAGTTGATGACACTATTCAGCATTCTGTAGTTCCCACTTCTGAGTTATCTTTTCCTTTATTTCTGTGACTGTTCTAAAGCCGATGTTCCGCCAAAACGTGGAATGTGGCTGAGTGAGATCCTGAGACGGATGATTTGGCCTGTCTCCAACTGCCGGCTACAAAGAAAGTACGTGAATCACTTTTAGTATAGCAATGACCACCCCTCCAATGAACCGACTAGCTGATTCGATAACTGCTCCGATTTCTAGCCATAGGATTCTGTAAAACTGCCCCTTTTCGCAACCTTTATGCCATTTTGTACTGCCACTGTATGGCAAATTTTGAAAACTTTTAGAGAGGTGCTGGTGATCATCGGCGACAATAAGGTTTCAAAGTCCCGCTGTTTAACGTCAGTGCCACAGTTGCAACCGGACGAATCGTTCAATTTTGAAGTTCCATTCAGGGGAACAGCGACTGCATTAGATGGTGAATTAAATTTATGGTCTCATCCTCTTGCTTTTTAGGTAGAGTATGTTTCGTTGAGTGTGTTGATGCCAGATGGAGTGTAGGGTCTGTAAATTACCGAGATGGTTCTACTTCCCACAAGACTTTTCAAACAACACAGCAACGCGAATTCCCTGCTGTTGCGTCGAGAAATGAATCGATTTTCATTTTTGGCGGCCGCTCTGGTGAGACGTACTTTTCCACTTGTGAAAAATTAGACATTGCCAGTGGCAGGTATGTTTGATTAGGATGAGTCAACAATCTAGGCTCACCAAACTCCCTGATATGCTGCTTGCACGACGTGCTGCATCGGCGTTAAATATCCCAGAAATTGGAATCGTAGTTGTTGGTGGTTATCAAATTAATGGACAAAAGATGAAATCAGGACATGCTGCAATATTGGTAGAAGATGCGGAGAGTGGGAGTGGATGGCGATGGATCAAGCTCAATCCGATGTTACAGGAGCGCAGTAGTCTAGAAATGGCCTACTTCAAGGGATGCGTAGTGGTTGTAGGAGGATTCATACAGTTAAGTGTCGATTGCCTTCCACTGACATCGATCGAACAGGCGAACGCTCAGTGGACTCGTCTTAATGGAATTGCTATGTCTGGCTGTTTCCGTAGATCGCTTGTCTCATTCAACAACAGATTGATATTGTTAGGTAAGTGTTGTGTTCATATCCTATGGAACCATAAATTGGTTGATCAAATTACTTAGATTTTTTAACCTTTTTATTCTAGTAAGCAACTTTTCGACGTGCAAAGTCTATGAATTTTTACCCACCGAAGAGGTAAAGTATTGGTTTCTTCTCACTACTTAACTACTCACAAGTGACTACTAATGTTGTAACCCCTGTAGAACCAACCGCTGGCCAATTTCGAATGGAAGCCATTATGTGAGCTGGAAAATTTCTCAATGTCTAACCTTCTGGTGGCAAGAGAAATGCTGGACGAACGTTAAAACATTTGCAGTTCAAGGATTTTGGTTTCACATTCCCAATATACTGATTTGTTTTGCCAAATTCCAAAGCTTCCTTCTAACGCCAACTTTATTAAGTGTGAAGTAGAATCTACCTCATGGGGTGGTCATCATGTGTCGAAAAATTGTAGAATATAGGGAGGAAAAATGTACTTTTGTTAAGTGTTTTGTATCGACACAATGCTAAGCCGTTGTAATACTTTGCTTGTTTGACCACCGATGTCAGTTACGGTTAATTGGGTGGCCACATTGCTGCCCTAGTCGGATGGGATGGCCTCCGAGCCATGCCAGCAGTCCTGGATCCTTTCCGTTTGCCGAATGCATCTATTCTTCCCAAGCGCTAAGCCTTCTCCTGCCTCCAAGGGAGTCTCAAGTAGCTGCATCAATGTACCATCGCTGAAGTAAATCATAAGCCAGCTAAAAGAAAAATTCGGTACACAAAGTTTTCCTAACTGACTCTTATTACCAAAGAATTGTAAATTGCGTCACGCAGTGGTAGGGGAAATTCATGCAATCACTAAGGATCGTTATGCGATGCTTCGAGCATTCAAATACCATTGACCAAAAAGAAACGAGGAATCCGTGCGCCTGAGGCACAAAACTCAAGGCGTGCGCCCACTTTGTTTAAAGTGTCCGCTGTCAGCAGTAGCGGTTAGTGAACTTCCACTTGCCTGTCAGTTGGCAAATGTATTCGCCGTCGCAATGGATCAGGGTGTGTGTGTGTCACTTTCATCAAACAGCAAATAAAGATGCAAAGTCATTCCCATAGAACAGAAATCTGTTTCACTGAAGTTCATTACTCCTCCCTACCAGCAACAGCTAAAACTAGTCGCGGATGTGTGTACCGAAGACAATTGTAACAGTTTAACCTTACAGCAGAAGCGGGTTCTCGAGGTTGAACTTCAGCAGTCACAACGACTACGAAAATGGGCGTAGCGAAAATTGAAGCAGGTTGTAAGCAAAGTAACTCAGTTTGGCGATTTTATCCCATTTTGCGCACAAACTGCCACTCCAAATAGCCTTCAGGATGTGGTCAGTTATGAAGTTATGGACTTGATCTCCAGTGCAAGCACCTGCACTCGTGTTCGCGTCAATGTCAACCTGTGAGTCACGTTGCTTTGTCTGCTTTATGACCTCCATCGCGTCCACTTGCTTTCGTCTTCTACTGTAGGGATTGGAGTTCAAAAGGACCCATGCGGGTATGGAAACCATCATGAACTGAAGACCGTTCCACCTTCGAGGACACATAACATAAGAGAGCGTATCTGAACGTGGACAGGTGTCGAGTCAATGGAATAACACAACTTCATATGGGTGATGTGCTCTTCAGCTGTAAGGGATGGGGGCACTGCTCTATGTTAAATCACATCCAACCTATGCCTCTAATGGCATTTTCTTGAGGAGCAATTGATGCTGACCGACTTGTCTGACCAGACGCATTACATCAATAAACCGCTTAGACTATGGGAAACACTGCTTCTGCTTTTGTTGCATTCGTTGAAAATGCACTTCCATGTGATGGACACATTCTCGTTTTGGTGATGACTGAATTGCCCAATGGCCAGGAGCAATCGAAGAGGTGTGTTTGTGTTGAAAGTAGAGGATTAGTTTCAGATTTCCGATGAAACACATGACTGATTACTTGGCAATTGACTGGACCTTGTAAAACATGTCTTTGGGGCTCTGTTAGGTCTTTCAATAACAAGTATGGTGTGGATTATCCACTCTGCAGGGAGGTGCGATAGTGATAAAAGCATGCGACTAACTTCGCTTAACTGGCCATGATATTTTTCCATGTTTGTCCATAATCGTGAGGAAGTTTTACTTTGCTTAGGAGCGTCCCTTTACCTATGGTCCTTAGGTCATCCTCTTCGTTGAGAAATTGACAAGCGAACTGACAATATAAGTGTCTGTACAACAAAGATAATGACGATAATGTTCGCACAAAACTCATCTAAAATGAGACCTTATTTGCCTCATAGGTCGAGTTAAGAATAAGCCTCCGAAAGTTGTACCTCCAAACAGTTTTGGGTTCTTTGGATACTCCTCGTCGTCAAATCCATTCTGTGGTCACCATAACAATATCAATCTGTTGTTGACTGAGACAAGAGTTGCAAGTGGTGGCAGAAAAACGTCAACTGCTTGAGGACGAGTCCACTGGGCGTTCGTTGGATCCATCGATGCCAGTGGAAGGCATTCAGCACTTGACTCATAGTCCCCTCCCACAACCACTACGCATCCTTTGAAGTAGGCCACTCCTGGACAACTGCGTTCCTGTAGCGTCGGGTTGAGCTTGATCCATCGTCACCCGCTCCCATCCTTCGCATCCTCGACCAATGCTTCAGCATGTCTTAATTCCATCATTTGTCAATTATCCTGACAAAAGCCACCAACAACTACGATTCCAATTTCTGGGATATTTAATGCCGATACACCACATAGTACAGACAGCCTAGAAGGCCTGACTTAGCCAAATCGAACCTACGCGCCGTTAGCTGTGTCCATTTTTTCGCAAGTGGGAACAAACCGTCCGTTAGGGTAGCCGTCAGGACAGTCGTTGCGTGGCTTCGTTATAAAAGGCTCGTAGGAGAATGAACCATCTCTGTAAAACAATGACGCTAGACCACTTTCAATGTCCGCACATGTAACGACACAGTAGCTACCTAAAAAATAAGAGAATAAGACCATAAACATAAGTCACAGTATAGCACAGGTAGAGATGTTGGCGTCCAAGCTGTGGCAGTTGTATTCCGACCGATGATTGGAAGCACATCTCCAAGCATTTTTAAAAATTTAGCACATCATGAAAGTGCAAAATGTCATAAAATTTAGGATGAAAGCAATTTTACGGTGCTAAGTCTCATACATCAATGAAGCAAAGTCTCATTTTCTGCGTGTTAGTCTTGCCCCTTGGCTCGAGCTCCATTTAAGCATCATACATCACGGTTGCTCAACTAAACTGATTCACTTCTACTTCGTGTTTCAAAGTGAACAGATAATGCTGGTACAGTCTCCACTGATGGACGATTCGGTGGCATCAAGGTGGAGAGGACACCCTCCAACGTGCTACTATTATTTTCGAAATCAAATTGAGTCGAGAAAACGCAAGTTGACGGAAGGTTCCTTTGTAAGATCACCACACCTAACTTGCGTCACACTCTCACGTGTCAGCGGATGTGGGCGGTTGACACACTTACACCACTGTGCTGAGGTCCTTGTGGTTTCATTCCACGTCTAGTTCTTATGCATATCTGAATCTCAAAGGAGTGGTTAAGCCAACAAAAGCATTGTCACAGGGCCTTAAAACATGGCTAGTTTTCTATAACCTCGTCAAGCAGACATTTTAAGTGAGTGGCAAATGTCATTTGAGGAATGCACAAAGTTGCGGGGATCCTTCCTCACCAGCCAAGTGCAGCAATATTTTGATCAGATTTCAACTCTTTCACTCGTAACCGCCAGCACTTATGCGGCCTTGGAGCCATGTCAGTGACCTCATACGACCCTTCTCCACGTCCCGAATGCATTTCCCATCCCACTATTGTGGAGGCTAATAACCAACTAAATTGTAAATGATGGCAAAATTAGAGCCGATCCCATACAGAAGACCTGGAATCTGCTTCTACAATCGAATTCTACTCGCGTGATTTGTAGAATTCTCGTTACTACCAAACCAATCGAGGAGACCCATGCTGACGTTGATGGACTCATGATTCTAGCTGTTATCATTTCTTCGACCGGACGCTTTCCCTCCCCTACCTACAAAGGGGACGTCACGGATCTGCACGCCTCTTGGGATGGTCTGGGTTTCTGCTGCTCATTGTATGCTTCAGGATATTTGTTGCCGACATTTTCGGTTACATTTGAAGAATATACCTCTTTGTAACCAACTCCCAGGCACGTCTTAAAGAAGGATCTGGAACTCTTAGTGATGAGTGACCTCTTTTGAGTGAACTCAATCAACCCATACAAAGCGCGACCCCACTGCACCACTGGCAATTGGTCAAAGCATCCAACACCCAATACGGCTATTCGCACTAACATAAAACCAAAGCGCAATCTCCCAAACAATTTACTTGCCCAAAGCCACTTAGTGGCACCTTTCGAATCTTGAGCAAGTCATCCTCGAGATCGTACAGAGCGGCCTAAGCAACGTGTTCAACCATCAGCTTCATTGCGCGTGCTTAGCTTTGAAATAAATTCACATTTTAGCATTGTTGACTACATCTGCGAATAAAGAGCAGTAGTGGGTTTACTCCCCCACAATTCTCACAAAACACAGATTATTCGAGTGCTGCCATTGAAGTGTGTTACCTTCGCATCGAGGTGAGTCACACCAACAGCTCTGCACTTCATAAATAGCAGTCACAAAACCTTCAGTGGAGGCCACTGACGGTTTCCAAAATTGTGTTGTTTAACGTGCAGCCTAATTTCACTCCACTTCTCCCCGGTCATCGCAGTGATTCCACTGTCCTACTGATAGCAATGAAAGGTGTCATCTTTGCGATTTGCCGATTGCGCAGTCACGTTACAGTCCTTTGTGGTTGAATACAACACAGTCAGCCTTGCTTGGCCATAATGTTCTGTTCAGTGCGTTTCACCACGGAGACAACCTTTGCCTAGACTGATGTACTGATTTCCCAAAAGAAGAAACAATCTGGATTAAAAAAAACAACACTTGAAGTATCATCATTAGTGCCGATTTGCTACACGATTTGGAGGAGAGGCTACCACCCTGAAAGAGTGAAATGACGCAAAGATGCTACTGACTTCTTATAAGTAGCACCTGTGTGAGCTGCTCACTGCCACACGATCGATGGAGTTCAACCGACCAGCGCTAATATGCTGAAAATTGCCAAACCTCATTCACTGTGTCCAACATGTGCATACAATTATTGGCAAGGCGAGCTTTTCCTACCCCACCTAGTCTACCTCCGGCAAGGGTCGTGTAATCCGCAAATGGCCAGTTCGTCTCCACATTACACTCAGGAGCTCTTTCACCGAATAGTAAGTTGAAGGCAAGAGGCGTAAAAGTTGACTGCGATTTGATTATCGCTTTGGTAAGAGATTCATGAAGTCAGAGTAGTACGAAATCGCAACTCGCTTACACCTTAAGTGTCATAAGCCCCATTAAACTCGGGAATCGCGAATACCATCCGCTCTTTTTCTACGTTGTTCATTCAAACGATTCACGACCAGATTAAAAGCTTCCCTTCGCAGATTTAAAATACAGCTGATTGAACACTTTGCTTTCTCAGAATGCAATACACAAATCCTTTAAAGTAGGCAAATACTGGCCGATGATTGACAAGTTGTAGGCACATTGTGGCAAGCACACGCTAGTCACAACCTTTCAACGCAAAAAAGACAACAGTCAATTTCCATTCCCTACCAAGGTCAATCCCACCACTTTGACGGAATTCGAAGCAAACGATGGGCAAAAACAAACGGGACCAAAGCAGTGAAAAAGACACGTACATGATCTGTCCCCAGCCACATACACTGACATCTCACCCTCCACTTCCACACAAAACGCACTCATCTTAGCCTCGCCACTCAGAACAATCCCAAAAGTGGTGAGCGCATATTTCAAATCCAGACGATTTCCTATTGACTCGCCCTCATCTGCTGATCAGCTAGACGCACGTTCAGTGTCTGCGACTAGCGTTGTCTACAAATGGAACAAACTCATTAATATGTCTAAGAGACTAGACAACTGCATCGGGGTCGACTGGGTTGGCAGTACCTCAGCACATCTGGAACAAATCAACCTCCTCCAACATCCACAATCCAACCACGCGCCTCACCGATGGAGACGCTGTGCACGTCAGCACCGTGACCTCCAATCTGCGATCATCTTCAGGCAATCTCAAAACACGCGACTAATCCATGAGCACTGTCAAACAATTTGAAACGCAATCCATTAAATGAGCTGATCAGAGGAATCAATGCCACATCGAACAGGCGAAACCGAATTCGTTGAGTTTACAAATGAAGCCATATTTAGCGCATTAGTACATAAATAATACGTAAACGAAGAAAATAAAACGATGAAGGGCAAATGATGGATGACTGCGTGAACAGGGGCAAAAATTGTTATGAAGTAGCTAAGCATTTAGCGTTGTGAGTGGGTAAATAGGAGAGCGATAAAGCTTACAAATGCAGGGGACAGAAGACGACAGTCATCACTAAGAACTCAGCCACCATCGCCTCCAATTCCGTGGCGATGACCTGGGCCCCATTAAGGCTCTTCCCCATTTCTGCCAGCCTCACTTCCTTCACCGCCCAGGTAGCCCCTTCGCCACTTAACCGTACGAAACCTGCACTGTTACGTTCGACGAGGACGAGAAGGAGACTGAGCTGTCCAGGAGATCGTCAGCCGTCTCTGGGTTCGTGGTCACCAAGATAGTGCTGCAGCAACAGCCTCGACGTGGTGGAACGCTGTAGGTTCAACAATGCGTCGTCGATCACTGCCTTTGCCGCATCACGTTCCTTGTCGGTAAGAAGAGTAGGGTCACAGTGAAGTGAAAATGATTGGTTAACGGAGCATGGAGGCATTATGTGAAGGAAGCAACTGAGCAGATGATAATATTTCACAATGAGACAACAAAGAGCACTCATAAACTTAAAACTGAGGACGATAACCAAAAAATCAACCAAAAAAGTAGTAATTCTAATTTAAGCATCATGGAGCAATCGACATCTGCGTAGAAATCACATCACGCATACACTCTGCCGAACTTGGGGCACACGGCGACCTAACATTCGCACTTCACTTCCTCTAATCCCAGCGCCAAACGTTTTCAATTACTGTTCGTTTCTTCACTCAATAAAAAGGTGCATGAGTTGCGCTATAACATCTTCAAAGTCTCTGAAAAGTTGAACTTCTACATTCATTCATTAAAGGCAACACGTAATCTGAACTGCAGCAAAAGGAAGGAAGTACCATGAACCGGTTTCGTGCGAACGAACCTTCACGTTTAACTGCTAGAACAAACACAAACTCACATTTTTGCATTCGCTGATGCGCTAGAGGCCAAAATGAGGCGCAGGGAACTACATCCTCCAATCGTTGTACTAGCTACCAACTTCTAACAGATTCGCCCACACATGCAGCGTAAAAGACCAAGGTTCCTTCATCTCAACTTCATGCCTTTCAAAAACAATTAATATGCAACCTCAAACGTTACATTGTAATCGCCTGGAATAGTTCGAAAGCCTTTTACATGTGCACTAATGAAACGCGTAACGAACAGGAAAACCCGAAAAGATCCCACACCCACCAGCATTAGCGAAGTTGACCACACTGCAACAAAACTCCTACGCCACATAAAGACATTGTCGATACTATTATTGAACTAAATCAGATAACAGAATTCGAGTACTTTACCACAGGCACTGCAGAAACAACGAGCGCAGCAAACCCAAAGATCCCTAGCCAAACCATCATGCCAATCTATACTACGGCACACACATAAATCAAACAAATAAAATTGCCTTTATGACTGATACTTACGTATCTGTTTTCTTTAACACATCTCGCAAAGCAAGCACAGCAGAAGCAACCGCACCAAACACCAGCTTTCATATGCACCGCTGGACAAATGCAAAGTCGAAAAGCAAGACTTATAAATAAGTATTGCTGCCAATCTCAAAACTTCAGCCTAGCAACATGTTAAATAAAATTACACAGATTTAAAGACGCCAGCAGTACTCAGGCTTATTTTGGCATACACCACTTTCTTGTTTATAGCCTCGCACACGAAACTTGCAAATCTGCATTAAATGTACACTTCTTTGCCTTAGTCATTTGTAAATACCGATGGTATCGAATTCGGTATTACAACAGGGTCTGAGAGCCAAGTGAAACAAATTAGTTGACTTCTCTGTCAGCATGTTTACTGGTGTCTACAAAATTAATTGCGCTAATAATTTTACAATGGTGCTTCAAAGTGCCCTAATCCTGTAAGGCAAGGTTGCCTCTTTCTGTGCATTATGATGATTTTGTTCGAATGCGTTGTAGAATTCGGTGTTATTACGGCTCGGTATCCCTGGCTTGCCGTGTGAAGAAGCTAGTCGCGTGAGAGAAGTCGGGGTTGTTGTTCGCGTCGGATAGTTCGTTGTTTTATAGGGGTAATTGCTGATTAGTGGGGCCTGATTTGTGGAAAAGTTGAAAGCCGACTAAATTTTCGCATTCATTTTAAGTCCTATTTGGAAGTGTTTGTATTAACGTATACGTACTCATTTAGCTAATCATATATGCATCTAATTGTCAAGTTAGCCACGAAGGAAACGAAGTTGCTGTCGTGGTTTACTTGTTTTAAATACAACGCAAAACCAGGTTAATTTATTATGCCGCCCAGTGGTTTGAGCGATTAATTTAGGTTGTTCTGGCAATGTTTAAATGACTTGTTATTTTAATACTGGTAAATCTTGACAACTGAGGCCCCTCTTGTCGAATACAGGTGGAGCTTTACCTAGTATACGACTTTTGCTCGTCATGGGTGTGGATGTATTTTGATCAACACCAAATAAGAATCTCGTCTCTACCACTGCGTTGAACTTTGCTCGTGCGGGAATGCAATCTCAATTTACGAATTGTTATAGTTCTGTTTTATGCATTGATATTTTTAATGTTCGCGTTTTTGAACATGGTTTTGCTTTTGCCCTCGATCTACAAATCTTTTCATAATTGGTGCATAGCAAAAGCTGGATTGTCGAAGTTGTTATTTATACTGATGCCGGCAGATTGAGTTGCGCCTTTGGGACACTTCGAATTATAATTGCTCGTTAACTTCCGTATCACTGGTTGAGACCTTAGTACCTAGTTGTGTTGGCCTTTTTCTAATGTAGCGTGCATGCAGGACCTGCGTAGCCACTTAATTGTAGGTTTAGTTTCGACATGAGTAGGTGTCCGACTCTGACCCAGAAAAAAGGAACGGGCTCTGGGAGATCTGGAACTGTTTGTCTGGAAGGCCATAGTGGACTTTTATGCATTGAGATTAGGTGACCTGAATTTTTAAGTGCCTCTTAAATTGGATTCGCTTTGGTGGGACTTTGACGGGGTAATGTGAAACGAGTTGTAGACAATGGACTTGTAGTACTTAAACTTACTCCATTGTCAGTCAAATCATGTGTAGCGTCTTGGTAAAAATAAAGTGGGTTCAAAGTGTGCATACGGTTGTGGCACTTTCATTCCCTAGTCGTAGATTGTTTGAGGTTGCAAATGGAACAATTACTGACGTACTATTTTTGGCTTCCGAAAGTTTGGTGAAGATCGGCAGGCTTTGACGAAGTTGAATGCGCCGGCGAAGGCAGCGCATACGCTAGAGGTGGTGAGTAGACATAGGAAGGAAGCAGATGGGATGTGCAACGCGAAGGGGAATCAAGAGCCAACAGGTGAGATGCTTTGTTACCAGGTGAAATATTGAATAAAGTCAATAAAAGTGTCTGCTTGCTACATGCAGCCTATCCCATGTTTAGTTTCACATTTGTGGAATTCTTTTGTTTTTTTTTGTATAGGAGGGATAAGCGAGGGGCATAATGTGGAGGTATCGCTCGAAGTTGGGTTAACATGTGCTCGTGGTGTAGGTGGTAGTGGTGGGTGGGTGCGTTAGTAGATTTCTGACTGTTCGGTTGGAAGTGCGTTCCTGAGATGGTCACTTAAATGGAATTCGGCTTTATTGCAGACTGATGGCAGCGCACTTGTGAGTTAAGGGCATTGATACTAAACAACGTGACTAATTCCCGGTGTCATTAGTTGACGGGGGTCACTGGTGGATTGCAACTTCTACGGTTTCGAGTGGGCATGAGAAGTCACCTCCACTGCCCAGATGCTTTGGTGGTTGCGTGTGGATGGCATTGTGGCATCCAAGAGCTATAAGGAGGGGGAAGAGGAGGTGTTGGATTTATCAGTGTGCACTGTGATATGAGTGCATGGAAGTGAAGTAGTTGGTGTTTGTTATTTACCGTATGGGAGTTGGTGACGAGGATGGTGTGGTTTGTGAAAGGCGGCTGGACGTTAGGTTTTGGCGCATGCATGTGATATAGGTGGTGACTGAATGCGCCGCTAGATCCCTTGCGAGTAGCCATTTTTGGGGTTGAGTGTCTAGTTAAGGGTAGGCTTGAGACTCTCAATTGACCAGAGTTTGAATAATTTGCAGACAGCGACTGTTGGAGTCGGGATTGCCTCAGGTGATGCGTCGCTGTTCTTAATGTGATAGCGTTTGTGATGCGATTGGGGATCGGCACGTATTGTTGCCTTTACCGACATGAAGTAGGTGTGGAGCGTGACTATGATGCTTTATTATGTAAGCGTGGTTCTTTGCCTGCTTACTGTTCAAGGCTTAGTCCGCAAGTTATCGACGCGTATCCGAAGAGGCATTTTTAATGACGCCACATGTGGTTGTTGCAGTGAGTGGGATGACCTATTGACTGAGTGTGATTTATTTGTCAATGGAAGATGTCCAACGACTTAATTTGTTACTTATTTTTGCAGATTTCAACCTACACAGCTTATGTTAAGTTAAAATTGTGCGATTTTGAGATTCTGGTGAGTGCGTATGGGTGTGTTGCTTGACGGCCATCTGCCAGTTGATGGTATTGAGCGTATTCCCACTGCCTGAGATAAGTAGTTGAGATTGTCTCGGCATGCTTGCGATACAACAGTAGATTGTAGACCGGTAACCATACCAAAGCTTAATTATTCCTTCATTATAGTTGTTGTGATGCCGCGCCGCTGACAGGAGTTGGGCTTTTCGTTTTGGGTCAATATCTCCTCCACTGGTCGTGGACACGCGTGATGACTAGTACATTTCCCTATCCCATAGGGAATTAGCTTACATCATGGGGGATGATGAGGCTGACGATGCAGCATCCTTATCGAATTGGGCACGGAGGATGGTGCCGGATAGGGCGAAGTGGGCTATGCGATGCGGATTTTGGTGATGGGCACACTTAATTGCATCGTTGTTGTACCTTTGCAGAGGGGTATGCTGAATATGCGTCTATTTATTCTGCCCGAGTATGATATCGTCTCCCTTCGCCCTCGAGGAAGGGAAAAGCTGAGGAAACTGCAGTATGTATGCATGAATTGGTGATAGAGATGTTCTTTTTTAGTTCGAAGCTCTGCTAGCTGCAGCTCATTTGTGTAGCTGTGTGACAGGTGCGGCATATTTTGACTCTGAGGATGTAGAATTGTTTTCATTTTGTTGGGTTGCAGCTAATTGCTGCTAGCACGGGTAATGAGTACATTTTGGAGATGTCATGAGACTTAAAAAAGGTGGCATGATGCTGCTTAGCCTGGAAAATGGCTTTATAATGGGTAGAATGTGTAATTCGTGGGCGGTTGATTAGGTGGGCGTGAGGAGGAAGTGGAAAAGGAAGGCTGCACACTGCTTGATTAATCTCGTAGCCTGCTCTAAATGCTGTTGTGTTGTCATGTCAGCACGCGGCACCGTTAAGGAGACGTGGTAGCTGCTATCACCATTGGGCAACTGTTTGAAGTTGAGCGATATGCTGAAAGAAATGGCCAGGCGAGGTGGAGATTATGGTAGGCGATGTGCTTGTCAAACGCCTTTCCATAGCATCTATTTGTATATCTGCAGTTCTTTGTTTCGTGTGAACTAGATCAGTGCAATTTTGTACGCGAGGCAGCATTGTGTCTTTTCGCATTCTTGCACTACAAGGAGATAGAGCAACGCAGACTGGTTCAGCCATTTTGCTGAATGCAGTGGCGTGGAATAAAGTAGAAGCAAGAAGTCAACGAATGTTGGACAGGAAAAGCATCAAACCCCTTTAGAGTAATGGTAATGAAAACATGGATAATTTGCTGGAAGGTGACACGATCTAGCTGCCATCGAACCACTGTCGCTCCCATTACTTTCACCAAACACTGTTCTCACCCACGTTCCTGACTACCTCTTCAATCTCATCAGTGCCCAATGCTAATTGTGTGAGGAATGCTTTGGGTAGCCCCTATGGGGCCTTTACAGGTGTCTCCATAGATTCCGCTAGCGCTCGAACAGACTCCGTTTAGCCTGCTATTGCTTAGCTAATCATGTATTTGAACCATAGTGTAATGCCGTGTGACTTAGGGGAATGTACTTGTAAAACACCTTGATAATTTTGTTTGCCATTCCAAACTGACATTACATGTCAACTTGCATTGCAAAGTCAAATAAAGGATTAAAAGTAGTTTTCGATGTCCTGTCTTCTAAGTTTGATGTGTGCAAGTGGTAGCCTCGCACTAGCTCGACCCTCTTGACTGCAGTAGTAGCGTGTGCCAACAAAATTTGAAAATATCACTTGATAAATAAATCATGCTTAGATCTTTAGAAGGGAGTGCATTATTTTTGTGAACTCGATACAGTTCGACTTCGCACTATCCTCCTCACACTTTGTAGGGTGAACTGAGTAAGGGTTTTCAACTGAATTCATGCCTGAGATAAAAATGTTATATATGAAGTTAATAAAACGTAAAAACACTTGTTTCTTTGAAGGCTTTGGCAGAATTTTGGAGGTGTAATGTTTAGCAACACGCGACAGGTTTGTATATGCTAGTCGTAAAACGCCAGCTTTTGTCACTGCTATCAGGCAACCATGTTTTGGTGCAGGAGAAGCAGGCCAGTTCCAAACCTTTGCTCTGCGATCGGTTTTAACGTCACACAATACATTCATATACTTTTCCATATTTGGCTAGGAAGAAAAGCGTAATGTTTGAGAGAAATCAACAAGAAGTTGCATTTATCTTGCGTCTGATGAAGTGCAATCTAGAATGCTCTAGCTGACGACGCTAACTTTGTTGTCTGGTGTTGCTGTACTCCTCGCAACTAACAATTACCATGTTGTGAGTAATTAGGTGCATGGAAGGTCGGCGAGACTGGAATGCAAACTCTTCCTTTCAGCCATTGTCAAGTGCTGGAGGAAGGAGACACACGGTAGAGAAGCGTCATGATGGTAAACATCATCCTGACATTCAACTGCAAAACAAAGCTTAAGAGTGAGTAGATGTCATGGGCACAAAGGCAGCATACCACTGTTACGTCCGCTGGTGCATGTGAAACTCAAATCCCGTTCTTCATTTCCCCAGCCCACAAAGCAAGGGAGGAAGTAGTCAATTAGACAGTCAGTCGGTGCGCTAAGTTGATTTTTTCACTTGAGCTTTGACTATTATGCTAAGCGTTCTCTGTGTGGTGACGATGAGCGACACTGCGGAAATTTTTTTAGCACTAGAGACGCCACGCATATTTGCCCTTAATACCTCCTCTTTGTATACAGACAGTGAATTCGGGCCCATCATTGAAGCATTCAGGCTAGGTGTGAAGTCTGACCGCGGGGGGCAATTGCATTTAGTGAGGCTCACTTCGTGTATTCATAGACACGGATGAAGGAAAGGCGGGTCCCGTTCTAATCAGTGCCTCTTGCCAACTCCCCTTGCAGAAGATTACTCATGAATGGACCAGTGCCAGCCACTTATGTTTTCGCTGCTACAATTAAAATGGATTTGAATGATGGTACCGATGTCTTTGCTACTGACGCCCAATTGAGATGCTCTACATCCACCGTCAACCCCATCAGCTCGCACTTAAGGTAAGTGTCCACAATAACATAAAGTCTTACATTCCTTTTCTGCCTGAGATAGCAGATGAGAGGCGGATTTGTTAGCCCTCTGCTCTTCTCGTCGTGTGATTCGAGGATCATTCCAATGACATTGAATTCAATCGCTGGTTAAAATGAGGAGGAGAGAAGGAAGACTAAGAAAGAGCAATGAACTGGAGTGGAATAAAACATGTGAGAGTGACACAATGCAGAGGAAACAAAGGCAAAACAAGTGATGAGGTAATAATTTAGTGACACATTGCGTTGTAGTTGGGTGATGTGTATCACATCCCATGTGCTGGTACTGCTGTATCTTTTTTACTTACTGTTACACTCGGACGCATGCAAGTGACTTGATTCGGTCTTTTGAGACCACTGTTTCCATTTGAGCTTGTGGGGACCATGGGCACTTTGTTTGGCTCTCTGTTTAGCCGCTTGCATTTTCAAAAGAATTTGACAAATGATTTTGAGTTACTTGAGCTCTAAGTGGAGATACTGTTCTATTAAAAGCTGTCGAAAGCGTTGAATATGGGTCTGCCTTACATCACATAGAAAATGTTGAGTCGTTTTTGCTACCCTTCTGCTTCTATTCACGTTGCCATTTTTGTCATCGTAAACTTTTGGGCATAATCAACCTATGGAAAAGTGTATTATGCACAAAACAAATGAGCGTGTGCCGCTTTTTGTAAAACACATGTGCGTTCAACACCGTGACTTCGACAGAAAGCACAAGACTCAACCACATTACTGAACGCTATTGCAATGCATACGAATTCCCGATAAGAATGTGTCCATGGTGCCTCTTCTATCATACCATAGCATAGGTAACGACTCGTGCAATGGAGTACATAGAATGCAGCATAGCACTATCAGACTATGGATAGTGTAAGCTATACCAGTAGTGGGGCCAAGACGACACACTTCTGGAATTGAATAAGAAGTGACTTGTCCGAAGAATGAACAACAGACTTTTGCGTCCGATCCTATCCAAAGATAAAATGAAACGAAACGTAAATAACTAAGAATTTTCACAAAATTTGGATGCATGCATTTGCTTAGTGATAGATTTAAATTCAAAATGTTCCATAAAATTTAATCACTTGGTCATGTATTTTAAGTAAAATGTTAAATATATTGCTTAAGAGCAAAAATGAACATAGATGAGGTTTGTACTTTTTAGGACATGATTCAACTTTGAATCGCATATTTTACTAAGTGAAACAAGTTTTTAAGTTAAGCAATTCGCTTATCACCTTCAAGGTTATTAGCGGTAACTGCTTTCTACTTTGTTGCTACACTACAATGCTATGGCTTTGGTAAATGTGAGCCACATATTCTTAAGACTTAGCACAATTACTGGAGATGACTTGGTGAAAATGACTTTGCCATATGTGAATTTCACAAGAATGCAACGCGTCTGAGTGTGGGATAATTTGCTAAGAATGTGCTGTTGGAGGATTGATGTGGAGTTAAAATTTCGCTGTCGGCATTACTTCGCACATAACTCAGGTAAGGCTAAATTACATTGCATACTTTCTTAACATGCTTCCAATGCATAAATTCATCTTTACTCCTTATTCTTATGAATTTAATCATTAATACGCAGTAACATTGCTCCATGCAAATTGCTACAATGTCCGCATCTGCACATAATGTTTAGAATATTCGTAGATTTAAGTTGCTTGTGAGCTTCAGTGTTGCAGTCAGAAGCCTTCGAGACAAAGAGAGAAAGGACTTAACCACGAAAGAGCTACTCATCGCGTTCCACTACCATCGAATACTTCTGAATGTTATTGGGTTGTTACTGGTGATTAAGGTCAATGCATGTTTAAGGTAGCACACGTGTGAAACAACGGCAAATTAGCCCTAAGCGCTGTGCTCCATGCTTTTTCATTTTGATTTGGAAGCGATCCTGATAAGACTCCGACTGATGGCTTACTACGGTTCCGAAAACAAAGTCTCCTGTTAAAGTACATCGTTTTGTCTTACAACTGTGCAAAGGGTGTGATTTGACTAAAATAGCAGAAAAGATACAAATGCTAACCTCACTATGCTACATGCTCTAATCTAAAGTTAGTTAAAATTAAGCATCAAATGTTAGTTTACATCCGTCCCAGTGAAGTGAGTTTCCATTGTAAGACTTTTGATGTTTAGGAATGGCCGCATTACAATACGAATGATTTCGATACGAAAGCTGAGCTAGCATGAGCACATAGCTGCAATCTATTTACTTGGTTTTATTTGTAACTATTCAATGTTGTACTCAGCTATGATATTTTTCGTGTTATGCGGTAAAAACTTAGACCTGGCCAATAGTTAAAGGGCCCATTTTGGCAAAGATGGCTGAAATAACACAAGTCTGTGGAGATGCGCCACATTCTATTCTCTTAGCTTCCCAATATGTCATAATTATACCATAGCAGTTAACTCATTTTAGTAAACACTTACGGCAGTTCTTGTATTAACGTGTAAAAATTAAGCAATAGCCGATGCTAAGAGCACCAAAGTTGACACGAATGTTATCATGCACGGATGCGCACACTCAAAAAATCGGGTTCCTTTGTGACTAGAAGTAACTTAACTAGGGAGTCGGATGCATGTGTTATTATACAAGTGATTATAGCAGGAGAACAAAGCAAAACATTTTTCTCTTTTGATCCTAAATTGATCAGAAATAAACTTGGTACTTTGCTTCCTCCTGTAATTGCTTGAGGCATTTCTTGTTACAAAAGCTGACAATTTTGGTGTGCCCGATGCAGAGGAAGCCCGTTTTGGCAAAGAAAATTGAGATAGCACAAACATGTGCAACTTGGCTCCAGAATCTACCCATATTAAGACTTAGTAGCAAAATCGTTACTATGATTGCTCGTGGCTGTTCACACTTAACGATCCCACAATTTCAGTGTAGCCGAAGCATAATGACCATGTTTTGACGAAGAAATTAGGATTAGCAGAGGCGGGGAGCTTTTTTTATTTTGATTCTTACTGTCCCAAAATCGATCAAAATCTCTGTGAGTAGCTTATCCCCTCCTGTAAGTTCTCATTATAAAATCGGACAATGTAGGTATGGCCGATGTGTAGGTTAAAATGGCGATTGTCTACATTGGAAAAGAGAACTGAGAATGAGCAATTATAAAGGAAAAGAATGCACGAACGAGATGGGCTTGTGCACTAATGGCAAAGTTTAAACATTCTAAGTTTGAACAATGAATATGAGGATGTATGGTAATATGGGACGAAGGAAGGAAAGTTTATTAGGGTAAATGGGGCAGCGCGTATTTTAAAAAGAATGAATTGCTTGATGGTGTAGAAACTTACTTCATGCTTCCCCCAAAGTTGTCTTTCTTTATTATAAATGACATTAATTCAATGATTTACTCCTTCCATACCTACTTTTGCTTCCTATTCCTTCTTATCCATGATCTATCCGCGTGCCACTCTCACCTCGATTCCAAATTTTGCCATATTTGCGGTTCTTATTTAAAGTTTCCTTTTCAGTAGCACCACAATGCGCTCTTAAACAACTATTGATGGTGGAGCATGCTTCTGCATGATGTTGTTTACCTGGAAGGTGAAAAGACCTGCTTAATTTCGAAAGCCTCTATCAATTTGTGCAATCATGCTACAGGATATGGGAAATGGAAGCGGATTTGTTACCAACCAAGAAAGTGGCAAAGAAGGCTCAAATGTCTCCTTCTACGTCACTTTGTGATCCTTGGTTAAAAAAATGCTGAAGAGGAGTCGACAGAGATGTCATGTACACGTCTATATACACATCTACGTACACGTCAACAGCATCTCAGTCTTGTTATCTGACTCTGATCAACTCTATACAACCTTCCTTAGCACCTTTTCATTTTCGCCTTTGTGAATCTTTGCACTACAGTCAAACCGACGACATGACGTGTTTTCCGGGCATCATTTGGATTTTCTAGGAAACTTTAAATCAACCAGCATTGTTTCGCACTCAATGCATGCTGCAATTCATTCAGTTGCCTGGTAGAACTGTTGTACGAGAATTTTCAACTCGCATCGCACTACTTGCAATACGTGGAAAAATGCACGGTAATGACCACATCCAATTACATATTCACACCTTCCTCTACATCTTCATCTGCCTTGGTCGACATCAATTTAACTAGCCTAGTGGATCCACCCCTACCTAGCGTGAAATCTGCCATCTTTGCCGAGCACTGCACTTCGGCACAATCACAGCCACAATTGTGTAAGCCAATCCCGTGTCAGCTTATGCTTTTACTAATTTCATTTTACACCCTAACTCACATTGCTGGAGTTCATGGATCCAGCTCACACCACCTCACATTAGGCATTTGTGCAGTAATAGCTAGACCACAGCTGCCGCCTGTTTGGGTGCAAGTGAAAGCGGCGCAAGTGAGGCGTTGAGATGTTTCGCCTTGAGCCTAGAAGCAGGCAGCGCTAGCTCGATGCAGCGTGTGATATCAGATTTGAAGAGTCAGCAGGCTGACCACACAAACCACTGCAGGACGGCTGACGTGGTGATTAGTAAGGCAGCATAACATTTGCGTATTCTTTAAGGCATCTTTTATTGTTTTACGACAATTAATAGTGAAAGCATTACTACAACTTTAAAACGCCTTAATTGGGTCATAAATCATCCCGCAGTATCTTTCTTTTAGCTTAGCAATGGTGAACAAGTATGGTCCCTTTTCTCCTCTCCCTGGCTCTATAGTGCAATCATTCTATGATCCCCTTCTTCCTTTCTCACGCTTCACATCCTATAGCACTACCATATGACTTGATAGAGATTTCCATAAAACTTAGCTGTTCTTTTCAGCTTTCATGTGGTTAGTAGCATCGGGTAAAGCTTCGCCATCATTAGCCGCTTTAATGTATGGGTAAGGGTCAAGTGTGAGGAAAATAGTAGTTGGTTGAATTCAGTAGCGCCGTTAAACCATTGCTTATTTTAAAGGAAGGCATTAAAACATTGGAAACAACAGGGATGCGATGGATGACGGCTTCTTTGTCCCTGTCATTGGAAATTTAGCATACACAGACGAAAGCTCCGAAACCTCTTTAACACCTATCCCATTATATGGTACTTCCTCTGCAAAATAGCCCCTACATTTAGGATAGCAACAAAAACAAGGTACCACCTTCTAGTCTATTATTACCGCTTGCCAACACCAACGTTGATCAATTTACCACAACATTTTTTGCTAATGAAATCTTCATCCCTAAAAGGGCTCTATAATCCAGTCCAGCAAATCACCAGAATCCAGTTCTTTCTTACATCCACCAGAATAACTGTGCCGATAGGCAGTGAGAACACTTATGCAGTGTCGGTTGGCGCCACGTCGGATTCCAGCCTTCGAGGGCTACTAATGTCATACAGTGCCAGAAGGCGAGAGCTATGAGAGCCATATCTTCAGCAAATTAATCTCCTTCTCCCTTACTTTATTTGCTTGCGTCATTGTAACATTATCATGTCCTGTGTCTAATTTGAATCGCATAATAAAGAAAACTATGATTGACCTAATAAGTGTGTCATTCAAAACAGGGCTATCTGATCCATCTTGCATGCCTCATCCTTACAAGAGGCCTTATACGTAACCATTGGAGCCTACCCCAACACTCGAATTTGGCCTTTATTTTTTTCACTTTATTCATACGAGAACGTCTCTCTTCTTGTATTTTCGCCTCTTCCTCCTCCACTTACCCCTTCGAGAGTGAAGGTGAACGCGTTGATCCTACCTCTTAGTTTGCAGGCTAGTCGAACCCCTGCCTGCCTATCTCATTGCCTACTCCTTTTTTCTCCTTGCAGAGAGTCCCTTTACCTGGCGCTCTGCAATAACGGATAAGAGCGTACTCTCTGTCCGCTGTATGTATGAGTGTGTGCGTGTCATTGCCTGTTCTTATTTTCGTTTTTTTAGAGAGATGTCTTAATTGATTTCGCAAAAAACCAGATAGAAACGTGTGTGCTTTGCGTGTATATGGGTGCGAAGGCACATTCACCTCATCCTCTTCTCACACCTGCCCTTCTGGCCGACCAAAGCGACAGTTACATGCTAAGCGAAGTACGATCACCTATGGACGTCTGATGGCTGTTTGGTCGCCTATTAAATGTAAGCTTAACACATAGGCGACACTCTACCAATCATCCTTCGCCTCCTCAGGCTCTTCTTCAACGCAAAAGAGGTATCCCTCACGGCGGGGCAACAATGGGTTAGCAAACGCTAAGAAGAGGTCAGCTAGGCAACACGATACATGAAACTGGCACAACACTCCCACACCAGGTGTGTGCAATTTGTCTCCTGTGTCGCCACTATTTTATGTTTCCGATGTAGGCGAGGGTCAAAAGAGGTCCGTCAATTAATGTTAGGCAGTGCAAGCAAGCAGTGGCAAAGCAGATGACGCGCGTACTTTTCGACAGCTGTGAGAGTCGCAATTGAAGAGCTGCACTGCCTCCTCTCTATGCTGAGATGGAATGGGATGCTAACGAAGCAGCGTCAAACTTATGCGAAGTCAGTCACTCATTGGTTAAGTCCACTCTTCCCCCTTAATGCTTCGGGTTTTATGCCAAAATCGGAGAGAGATCGATGTAAAGATTAGCCCAATCACCTTGAAAATGAGAAGGATGAATAACAAATCAAACAGACACTGTGAAACTTTCGACAAAGTTCTCTGTGTTAACCTTGAAAAATCTCTGCGCTATCATTTGTGATAAGCTCTGCTACTTTAGGCATGCGCTCTCGAGATCCCAGATATTGCCATCACCTATCACTGGTTTTCACAATTTCACGTCATATCCAACCATAATCCCTACGATCTGATTCCATGATTTGACGTTGATTGCAGTGCAGTTTTCCATCTCCAACGTAACCGTCATTTAATTTAACGTCCACCAGCTAACAATAAAATATGCCAAATCACAACCAATCGGGAAATAGGAAGTTCATCACGTGGAATCGAGCTAAAGCATGGAGAGCTCTAAGGAATGCGGAAGACCATCCTCACAATCCAATGATTCGGAATACTTGTTTAAATCTATGCTAAAAGCATTTTGAATCCTTTGCATAATGGTAATAAAAAAACGGTTAAATAGAGCATGGGAATCTGCACGTGCCATCCAATGTTCCTTTGCCGAAAAAGACGTCTAAAATGGCGATCAGACAAGATTTACTATTGTCTAACTAGCGAAAATAAAAAAAAACAGTTAGGCAAAACAACGAATCATCGAGTACTAACCATAATTAGAACTGTGTAACGGAGATGGACAAGAGCACGTTGATATACACGCGCTATGTAGGGATCTTCCGTCAAAACGGCTCTCTACGTATCAAAAAGACCTAAATTTTGATTGGCAAACTCGATACCGTCAAGAGTTTACAGGGAACAGCGAATATGCCGCTTAAGTAATTTGATGGTGAAGAAATCATCCTAAATAGAATGTACGAGGTCTGGCGGATAACCGAATGAGTGCCAATGATGGTGTTGTTATCAGTGTCAGCGTAGATGTCTCCCAAGTCCGGCGACCTGGGTGAAAGATCGTCTCTATCCCTCATTATTCCTTCCATGAGAATGCTTTGCCTCCTCATCCAAGAAACTGCCATTCTTGGCTTCCTTCTACATTGTCCCATTCTCCTATCTCTTCGAATGCCTCTTTGAGGTCCTTCTTCGCCTCTTTTCAAAACAGATTTTTGGCAAATTCACATCCCTTTCTTCCCATTTGCATTAGTTAGAGACTTCGACCATTCTACGTCTTAAGCTGACGAATTCCTCCATTTCTTCTGACCCTAACGTCTACGATGAATGCCTTCTAGGTTGGACGAAATTGAGTAGCTGATAAGTTCTGATGTGCTATACAATGGGCTTTTCTTTCCACTCCTCTTCTTCCACTTAGTCATATGTCTGAACTGCCTTGTGACAAATTCTATTTTGGCAACCCAAGCATCGTTGATGTTGGGACGCGTGCAAAAGAGCTCCTTACCTTTACCAACAAAGATCCAATGCCCGAGACTGTCCAACTGCACTTTCCGCAAAGCATGTAGCTAAGGCAAAGCAAATGCTGTTACAAGCAAAGTAGGCTCGACACTTGACATCTCATTATTTTGCCTGCGCACATGTGCGCTTCAATAACACGAAAACCTTGAAAATAACCAGGTGATGCCTGTCAGAGTCACTTGAAGTATGGCGGTAACTGTTATTTATCAATTTCATTTCAAAATCATTTGCTGCTCTAAAGATTGCATAGCATTCGAAAAACATAAAGGAACTCTGCAGTTAAATTAAATTTCCCTCACCCACCGCTACCTCATCGTCCTCTCCTATCCCTCGTCATATCCATCTGCAACATTACTGCTGAAATCTGGACGAATATCTCGCGTGCCCCAAAACGTGAAAAGGAAAATGAAACGATAAAAAATTCTGAGTCAGCCAAGAGTGACAGCAAATAGAGGCGAACAATAATTTGGTGCAATGGGCATGAGCTGGCCAAAGCAAGTGCCGGATTGATTGCACATGCAGACAAGCTTTCTCGTGATGGCGGATTTTGCAGCACCAAGACACTTCCTTGCATGCCAATTTTATTTACAAAATGAAAAAAGGGTAGATGCGGGTGTGTGACGTCCTTTTTGGCTTCAGACTACACTCTTCGACAAGTGGCTTAGAGAATGTGGTTAAAAGTTCAAATCCCATGCTTTACATAGCCACTTTCAAAAGTTGCTATATGCTGTAGAGATTTGCTATTGTCCAATTGTCTGATCATTTATCTATTTGTCTTCCTGTAGTCGCTTGTCAGTTATCATTGGCCACTGCTATATCGTATTTTGGACACTCCTTTACACAAATCATTACCTACGACATGATGTAGTAAAATACAATCTTGGCTACTTTTTACTCTAACCGTTGAACGTATTGATAGAACGTTTATTAATGGGGTTGATTCCTGTGCTCTCCGTTGACACCTTGGTATTAAATACACTTGTGTTCCATGAAAAAGAGGCGTGTATTCATTTAATTTATGCGTAATAAACTCTTCATAGGTTGACTAAGCTTCAAATATTTTAGATGCGACACATAATGGAGAGACTGAGTCCGAGTTTCGGTTAGTGTTGATCAGCAAAAATAAACGTGAAATGGAGCCGATTTAACATGTCGGTCAAGTTGGAGTGAAGAGACAGAAGGCGATTTAAGTTGAAACAACCTCGGCCAATTTCACCTAAGTATTGTGTCGGAATAATACTGACCATGGCGAATAAGGTAGCCAGCTCCCACCTGATCCAATGCCGTCCAAACCTTTGGACGAACCAAAATGACCACAACAGTCATAAAAGATTTTAGACTACGGAATTGGCGAAAGAACATATGGTCAATTTAGTAAAATGCCACATTGTCAAAAGTCAATGAAATTTAGCGTACGAAGAATGCAATAGTTGGTTCCCAGATAGAATGGGCAGTATCAATGTAGCTTGTTTGAGAAAAAAATGTGTACTGGTTGAGGAAAGAAAAGTTTGACAGTATAACTGGCATAGGCATACACACATTTTATCCAAAATTAGCACCTCTTCACAACATATTGTGACTTCTGTTGAATTCAAACATCCTCCTCATATAATAACAGATTGCAAATCCCGTCAAAAGTCAGTCGCCCAGTTAGCAATCCAAGATAAATGCGACATTTCTGTAAAGTACGAGAAGGAGGGGAAGAAGAAAACAGGCTGAGGACAGGTAGAGAAGTACTGTGACAACAATCATCACATCAGTCCAGGTGTCCCAATGACCTCACAATGCTAGAACACCATGCAGGCGCTCAGAACAAGGAGATGGATTCTAAGATAGCCCAAAGATACAATTGGAGCTGCAGGCCACATGTGATTAGGGAATCAAACGTGAAAAGTGCCAATAAACACAAAACTTGTAAGAATGGAACAGCTACAATTAAAAATATTCTTAGGCATCCTTTTCCACTCCAAAATCATTGTCTGGAGTCATCATACCTCACACAAGTACGAAGACGAAAGTACGAACAGAAGAAATGGTTTTGAAAAATGGAACAAGGGCAGAGCGTGGTCTTACCAAATAGCGCAAATATGCCCAACTGACGCAACCAATAGCATAATTCGAAGAAATTCATCTAGAACACAAGTGGCTCCTGGCTTTGCCTAATCTTGGGGGAAGGAATGCAGACATGGCAGAGAAGGAGCTCTTACCCTACTATCTCAACTATGACATTATTCAAACTGTAGGTTTCATTGACACCCTCCTTTATAACTTACCCACCATGTCTACCACTCAAACAACTTTCCTCAAAGTTTTATTGTGGTAAAATACAGTGTGCGCCAAATGGCATCTGTGTCATAGGCCTACTGGCTCAATCTCTCCTTAAGTTTATAGCAATCCAAGACTTTGAGATCGTGCAATTTGGTGCAAGTACTAGGATAATAAACTTATACATAAAACCCTTTGGCCATGCTTGTCACTGTAGGAAAATGTGGCATGATACACGGAAGAGAAGGAAGGGCTTTGCAATGCAAACGATTACATATGCAGTGTCTGCTAGAAGCCACAGCCGGCCACGAGGCTCACTTGCATCTATCCAGCGCCTCCCATTCGCATTAACCAATTAAACACGTTAGTGGACTCACTGTCACTTCTCTCTTGGGCAGGTAAAAATCTAACACAATTTCTGTATCGTTTATCAGAAAACCGGGTCCAGAATATGCTCGCAGCTGCGACAAATATTCTTACTCCCACACCTCTACACTGAGCATGATAAACTAGACGCATTCACCTTCCGTCGCATTTCATCCGTCCCTAGCTCTAGACGTACGCGTAAGGTGGGCTGCTACTGACACTGCTTCAGTAAGAGAGTTGCTACGACACGCAAACAATTGAAGAAGAAGGGAAAAACTGATCATTTGTGGCTTGCGAATGGTTTGAATTTTGGAGCAGCGCTGTTAGCCTCCTGACAACGCCTCACCAGTGAGGTGCCATTGTGTTTGCGAATCGGGTCTCAAATAAATAGCCGAAGTTCTTGTTCCTAAAATACGAAAACTAAGTTGCACTTTATATCCGCCCCAGATTAAGACTCTTCCTCCTTTAAACTATAGTGGTTTTTTTTTGTCGGAAGGATTCGCTCAGCTCACACATGGATCCGCTATCAGCTAGAATGTTCGAGAGTGCTGGGCGAATAAGCGCCCCTTCTGAATATCCATCTGCATTTACTTTTCACAGTAATATACATATTTTGTACAAGGTCACCTTGATTTTAAGGAAGAATTGAGAGCAGGTGGATTCCATAATACTGATTATGAAGTAGCTCATTTAAAAACAAGATGGATGTGGCCAGAATGAAAAGACTGCAGCAAGCGTGCTCGATGGCAAGGTTTGGTGGCGCATGAAGTCGTGTGGCGGATGCATACAAAGTCCATGGTTTGTATTCTAAGCGGAAACAATTCAACAATAACTAGTTTGGAAACTGTAGAGCACATTGAAATTGGCCTGTGGTAGGGTGGAAGACGCCTACAGCAGATGTTACTATCCAGTTAATAGGAAGGGTCATTTAGTGATTTTTAGTGCAAATACGGTCAAACAATTTGGTTGCAAATCATTTGTATCTGCTTCACGACTCTGATTAAACCTTTGGATGTGTTAGTTCAAGTGTAGGGCACAATTCAACATCACACGCAGATCTTGATTTCGATGGCCAGCTAGTAGCCAGTCAAAGGTCTAATGGTTGAAGCGATTGTCGTTATGCTATCAGCTTTGAAATATTCATCCAGGGAAAATAAATGTGATCATGCACGGGTGAAGACAGGTGGAAGTTGAGTCTTTTTATTAAAGACATAGGAGCTCACTCACTCGGTATCACCATGTGTCCTCTTTTCGTCTTCTTCTTCTTTTAAAAGCGCAATACTCTCCCTTGCTTCCACGGTTTCGGAGGTGAGAGTCCACGCAGGTCACAACATCACATCTAAAAGCGATGACCACGCTTAACCCATCGAAGCAGCCCCAGGTTATGCCTAGCAGAGTTCAGCTCACGTTTCACGCCACCTTCAAGGTCCACAGGTCAATTCGCTTCCCGAAATCCCCCTTTGCATGACAAAATGGCTCAATCAGTACCAAATCTCCAACATCTCAAATGTGTTAAATCACCTTTCTCACATTTAGACAAAAATCTCATTGCCGGCACGCAGCTCAATGCTGCTTCGATTGGTCTTGCTCCTACCCGAAGCATATATGAATTGGTGCCAACTAAACTAAGTCCTACTGAACGAAGTTGCGGGGAGTAAAAAAAGTAAGGTAAAACAAAATTTTCTGACGAGATAGCAAATGCCACAGTCATCCAACATGTCATGTTCATCTTCTCGGTAGGGTAGAACGAGCCCAGATACTGAGCATGGAGCACGTTTCGCATGCCCTCAACAACCACTTCCTCTCAACTAATCCACCATTCGACTGCAGAAGTTTTAGCATGATTTCCTTCTCATTTGAGTAGGTGAGCTTGCTAGCGTCGAGAACTACATCGTTTAAACTCTAGTGCTGACCTTATTCACCTAAGCGTTAGGCAATTTTTGGGGTGCAGAATCTAAGGTCACATTGATTTGTAACTGGAGTACAGAAGTGACCACAACCAACAGCCATCGTCCAGCTATTCATAGACCCTTCTGGAGGATTAACCAAGACTACGATGATTAGGCATTCAACAGCCTGCTCTAACGGTCGTCGTTGGAGGCCAGCGGTTTAGCGAGGAACGAAGGATACAACAAATGTCTGGACCACTCCCATCTCCTACCCCCATCTTTGTTATCAAGCTGGATGACACTCAAGTCCTGGTAAAGTGAATAAAAGGGGAACAGCAGCGTGTCATTTCGATATCTTTTTGGAAGCATGGAAATGTTAACGGCTGGCGTAATTATTTTGTGAGTGTTTTCCATGCAGCACCACCCACCTTGCAATGACTGACTGTGTACATCAGCTGTCCGACGAGGATTTTAAACCATGTCAGTAACATTTAACCTTATCACCACGCCGATGATGCGTTTTCTTGCCTCAAAATGCTACCAATTTTGTCGTCATTTCCGTGAATTCGTGGAGTTGGGATAATACTAGCCAAATGCATTACAAGTCACAAATTGCAGTAGCAAAACTGAATGTAAGAGATGGAGGGGAAAGAGGAAGCATCCTGACTTTTAGCCGCATTCGACGCCACACACATTGGGTGATGCAGGGCCAGAATGCAACGCTTGCACTACTTCTACTCCAACAATGGTGATCAACATAACATCCGGACAACAAATGAAACGTCCTTAGCTTAAACCAACTGAAGGAACATCAAGGTGCACAAGAGAAAGGGTGATCGAGGTGGTAAGCAACCCAATTTAATGAGTCACCAAAGAAAATTGCTGAACCATCTTTGCTAGTTAAAGCCTAATATGGAAATAAGTAGCATATGCAACTCAGGTTTGTCGAAATTAAATCATATACTTGCAACTAGGAACGAAACGAAAAGCTTGGAAGCGTAAGTTGGAAATGAGGAAGGATAGTGTTCTTGATGTAAGGGTGAAAGTAATGCCCCCATAAATGGGACCAATAGGATCCTTTCACATAACAGTAAGGTACCTCTCGTTTAACAGCAAAGCCAATTACATTTGAACTTCGCTCTAAACATTAACCACTCACTGCCTCAGTATTTAAAAACACTGATCGACCTTGGGCGATAACCACAGCATGAAATCTGATGGCTCATCTGGACGAAGTCCTACCCTTTCCTCTCCAGTGACCATCAAATGATTTGGAAGGTACGACATCCGTGCAACCATCGCATTGAGATACGTCAGCACTTGGCGGTCGAGAGACGATTGAAGCTACTCGGGTCATGCGTTAACGCATGCTGTCCTCAAAATAGCAAATGCTTTGTGGCCCGCTGTAGCTAGTGTGCAGGCGTCTGGGGACAGCTGCGGTGTGCATTGAAGGGGTTCACATTACGAGCCATCCAAAGATTAAAGGGAAGGCCATGGTTTCCACAAGGGAATAAAGATAGCCCCATCGTCTCAATAATTACTCTATGCATCAGTTCATTGGGTTTGCAAAGGAAGTTGTATCTCACCCCATCCATCGTTAAGTGAAATTTACAGGCTACTTTTTCGTTTGCACACTTTTTTGTCAAATATGCGATCTACTTGGAAAGATTTGAGTTAACGCAAGAGGGAGTGGCGTTGCAAAGCGAAATTGTCACTTAAATTGGTAATGGGATTTGCATGGCAATTTCGGCATGTCGTGTGCGACATTGAACGCCTGCTAATCGGGGAACCTCTTTCGGTCCAAAGACTCTAGCTCTACTAGCCTCCTCTTCTCGTTGCAGCTGCTCTTCAGCCTAGTGTTTTCCAAGCCATTTATCATACGAATGCCTCCTTTCTGCAGCATGCACCAGCTGCAGTAACTGAACGGCCTCACATTGACTGCGATGATTTGCTTTTCACTTATCTCCTCGCTATCGCTTAACGACGTCTCCCAAATAATGACGTGCGATTGTAGGCAAAGGTGGTATTTTACTGGATCAAAGGAACTGCCACTTTTTTGAATAGGAGAAGCTAAGTAGCTTTGTGTAGACTTAAAACCTTGGTTTATCTCACAACAAAGTTGCGTTCTACCAGTGGCATGATAGATGGATACCACAGATGGCCCACCAACTTAGTGGGATGGCGGTGTGGGCTATTATATTATACGGCTGGACGGACATTAAGGATCAAAGTGTCATGGTGAGGCACAATACCACCTAAGTTGATGGGATGAGTTAGTAAATAGATCAGGAGGACGCTCACAAATGTTGCCTTTGAAATTATTCAAAAGAGGGTGAACAGACAGGATCTGAATGGCCAAATGACTGGTGACGGATATCTATGAACTGCTGCATGCTGCCTGATGTAAGGCCGACCTTATCCGATTTCATTTAGTTAATTTTAAGATTTGTGATTGTGCGCAAAGCAGACCAAAGACAAATTTCAATGCAATCTAATGGAGGTCATTCCTACGATCGATCTAGAGGTACACCCATAACAATCATTTTGCCATTTTCTTACCATGGCGAAGAGTGAAAATGATCTGCGTCAAGCGAGTTAAATGTGATGGAAGGCAGTGGGTAGATATCGACACGGAGGAGTTTATTTAAAGTCAGCTAGGTTTTTTTGCAGCCAATACACAAACGCACCTAGTTTCTGGGATTTTGAGACTCATAACGAATTTAGCCTAAAATTGCATGAAATGGGTGGATGGAATCATCTCTCTGATGTTTTTGATAAGAGAAATCAAATTTTCCGCAACAGCGCGGGTAATGCAGCAGCGTATTACGACCAAGAAGAAAGGTTCTTTCGTCGGCTTCCGTCGCAAGTGCTCCCTGCTTATATACGAGGTCCCATAAGCTGTGTGATCATTACGCCGTGTCGTTGCGCAAGACTGCCGCCATTCAAAATGACACGATACAAATGTGATTTGTCATTGTTAAATTCTGCTCCCCCCATTCGTCTCTGCTTGGATGTATCATCGGATGTCCCATACTTTTCGGACCAGTGGGGCCGATTTTCGAGGACAGGAGATGTTGCTCTACTGGACACGTGTGAGTGGTGGGAAGGAGTTGAAACAGTGGGGCAACGGATGCAACTGAGCGATTATGACTGTGTCATTGTATATCTTGATTATCTGGATTTCGAACGTCGGGATTGTGAACATCTGAACGCGCTAGGTGATGCCCTTATACCTAGGCAAACACTTGCGTTGACTAACACGATGTGGAAAATGTCGGTTCTCTATCCGAATTTGGACTGCATGGAGACGACTTTTGAGGTCTTAGGCGGTTTCCAGTTTCCCCCCTTCTCTAGGCTATTTCAAAACTGGCGCATTTGGTGCAACAGGCGGCAGAACAATTTGACGACCGATTTTGTAGAGATAGTACACTGGGCCTGTCTCAAAGTCATGTGGAGTAGGAGAAGGACTCAACGCGCCTAAGTATACTTATGATGTGCCAGTCTATGGCGTCATGGTGCAGAGTGTTGAAAAGCTTAAAATGAATGCTATTTAATTATACTTGAAAAGACCTGCGCCTTTATTCAATGGGGGAAGGGGAAGGGTTAATTCGGAACGAAGTGGAGGGTGTTTTGTGATTGACGCGTGGCGGGTTACAATATATTGGCTTGGCATCGTTCTGTACATGGAGGCGTTTTCGCAGGCCAAAGTGGTGACAACGTTAATAACCACATCAAAGTAGACGCTGGTGATTCACAGTAGTGCTGTGGTGCATCACCTTGCAGCCGCCGCGTAACTTGAACTGGCTTAGGGAACGCTGTGCTGGCGCTTCAGCATCGCATGCAATTTTGAATCAGATAAAATACACGAGTGATGAGTGCATGTGATTTGTTGTCGATTCGTTTCCTCTTACTGTAAGTTCTGATGTTAAGCAGCATCGATTTTACCTCATGTTGATTAACCTTAAGCCCTCCAAATGCTGCTCAAATGAGAGAATATCAGCTTAAGTCCGGTGAGCTTTACGACTTGTGACCCACAGTGGTAATCATAATCAAACAATGCTCTCCATCGGTCGCATTGGCGAAGTCAAATGGAAGTACCGATGCCCTTAACCATGGCCAACGTGCAACTGATGCAAATTTTCCAGCGGAAATGCAGGCCACTAAAGCAGTGTTAAGTGAATGCACTGACAGTTGAGACGCAGGGTAGGGTAATGAAGTGCAAATGCATTTGTGGCAAAGTAAACGACGCCTTTCGTCATCCTACATCACATCATGTTCGACTTAATGCAGGCGCTGCATCTCGTTTACTAATGATGCGATTGATCATATGTTATATCTTCTTTTGGAAATGATAAGTTGGGCAAAAACTGTCTACACAAGCATACATTTAAATGAAGTTTACTTGAAGAACCACTCTTCTTGCCGTCAAGCCAATCGGTGAGACCTGGGGAGCTTTACCACAAAATTGCTATAAATGAATATGAATTCCTACTCACCATTCTTTTTGATAAGGGATCAGCGTGTGTCTACTCCTGTGTGCTGCCATTTGTTCCTTTCGCTTAGAGCCTGATTCGGTAACTTGAATTCGCTTCTGGTAAAGGCTTCAACTGTGTATTCATATATTTATTGCTATCAGCTCGTGTTGAAAGTGTCATGCTAGCGTAAATGAGAGCAAAGTGAAACTTAAGCTCTTTCAGAAGATTGCAATTAGTCAAAATGACTACAACCTGAACATGCGGATTTTATTCATAGTTAGATAATCGGCCTGATATAAAGTGAAGGTCGAGGTTGCAGATCAAATCCACAGAGAAGTGTCCAACGCACAATGCAGAACGTGGTAATCTGGAAACTATCTGTCAGTACGCTCAAATCAACGTCATGGTGCTTAATTATTTCAGCATCAGCGCTGAATCGTCGATTGTTGCATTTGTTAACGCTTCTTCTCAGTAGTATTGCAATACTCACTCGACTTGTTTCAGTAACAGCGACCCCCTCTGCTTTCATTGTCGACATAAATCCATTCAATTCCCTTTAGTTTTGACACAGACAGCTCACTGATTATTAAGTGCAGAAGGCCGCATAATGCGAATCCATGTATTTTAATCGTGCATAAGGATTTTTGTGAAAATTACTCCCAAATAAATAATTGTTATTAAAATTTTTATCTTTATCACACAGAAGCAGGAACGTAAGATCAAAAAGTGCCACCGTTTTCGCAAAGCCACGATTTCAAATATTCTGAAGGTACTACAGGAATTGAAGGTGCTCAAGAGGTTCGACTGTCTGACACTCTTGATTGCTGTAGATGGGAGCAGAGTGTACGAGCCTCTCGTCTTGTACAGCTATTTCATTGAGGATATTGATGTGGCCTTCCGTTTGGAACTACAAGCACACTTATTATCCTCCCAATCCTGTTCCCAGTTTCCCGTTGTTGTAAGGTAAATATCTCGACCAACCGGTAGGTCTAAGTCTGTCCTAGGTTTGTTATGGCATCCACCAGCCTGGTAGTAGTGTTTAATCCACGTCCCGAAAGATAGGGTAAATAAGGGAGCAGGCAAAGTAGAAAGGCCTGAATACCACCTGCGTGAGGGCTAGAAGGCAAAGAACACAGAGTAGTGTAATTACCTATGCAATAATTCAGGACGGTGTAACTTCAGGGGAGGCAGAAAAGTAATTTGCTCTTCTGCCTCACTAGGCGCACAATTCCTCCCAATCTGAACTCATATTCGGATGGTTGATGTGAAGAATTCTGTAGCATTATACCTTCACACATCAATCTGCCGTACTTTTATTCCAATTTTCGAGTGAATATTGCCTCATCGTGATGATTTTCGTACTTATTGTAAGGGATGCTGATGTCTGCCTTCATTTTTACTTATTACCGACCTCAGCATTTACACCTTTACTTGCTGGAAATGGCGTCGATGGGTGGGTAGGTGGTGACTACAAGGCTGCCATGCACAATGATTGTAGCAGCTAAAAAATTTTTAAAATTAAACCCGCCATTGGCTTTATTGATGCGCAAGTTGCAGACGCTTTAAAAAACCTTTTATGCTTAGCGTTCTCTCAAATACAACGCCATGTGTGACCGCAGACATTGTTGCTTCAACATTAGAGGAGGCTTTGTAAACGAGCGTGCTACTGAGACTTTGTGGCAGTCACATTTCATTGCGGTCGCGCAATGCTATAATTTTAATACAATCATTACATCTTTTCATTCTTTTGAGACAGTTACGATTTCAAGTCTCAAATAAAGACGGATGCAAATAATGCAATAGCTTTGAGTCAAATCTTAGTTCGCCTTAATGGCTCCAGAACAGAAAGTCATTGCCTATCCGAAGTACTTTAATGGTAGTGGAAGTGAAGGAAAGAATAAGCTAACTATTAATTGCTCCATGATAAGATATCGAATTCACTGCTTAGACATTGGGTCAAACAAACCGTAATTTTGATCCATGTTGGTTGCTACTTAACTGTTAAGGCTTATTCCATGCGAGTATTTCGAACGCAATCTAAAGCACACCACTTCATGATACCTGGGAATTTAGACAGAAGGTATTCGGATATCTGAGCTGCCCAACATAAACCAGCGTTTGTCCTTAGAATTCACGATGGATTTAAGCGGTGGCTGATGCGTTTCCTTAAGCAAAATCTTTCTCAAACGTGCGATAGTAAAATTTTTTGATTCGTGTTTTAAGTAGTGCTCATCGCTCCTGGAGTTCATTTATCTTTTGAGCTATTCCGTGATAAGGTATTCGAGGTGAGGCCTTTTACGCGTGGCTGAAAGTTTATACGAATGGCCACTCGAGACCGCAGGCTGAAACCCACTACGGCGTATAAAATCACTGATAGGCATAACATTATCCTTTAAACGTTAATCTCATGCATAATTTCTACTCAGGATGAGCGCCGTTTCATTGATAATACTCGAAGTCTTTCATCATAGATATGGATATCTGTGATCTCAACATTCCCGTAAACGACAACCCATCTCCACATGCTGTGCCATAGGCTCACTCTCACTACTACTGCCCACATTAACGGACCTGGTTTAACTTAGATTGCCTTTGCTTGACTGAACTAGAACGTAATTGATTGAACCCTTACATGTCCAGCGGATACTGATGCAAACCAGAGCGCATTTGCTACTTGCCAATATGAGATCCACCACCCTTGTTACATTCATTATTAAGCACCAGTGTTCAATTTTTTAAACTTGCCTCGGACATTCATTCTAATGACACCTTCTTTTGCTCCAGATGAGCCTTCGCTTTTGATGCGAAGATTTTGACTTTCAAATCGAAAACATGGGCACTGTGCATTTCCATCTCCATATTGACATAAGGGCACATAACTGATTTACTGCCATTCTTACCATAAAAGAGAATAAAGGAAGAAAACTTTTAGATTAATGTTCTTCTACTCTCTTGGAAGAGCATGTGGCGTCGCTCAAAGAGTCAGAGCGGAATCACAGATTCTATGCGAGCAACGTGGATTTCCACGGAGCCAAGATCTCGGCGCCGCAACTTGCTAGAGATGTGCGATGGCAAAGAACGGCACAAACACCTTCTTCGCTGCCCATCGCTAGCTAATCGAGAAGGAAGTGCACAGATATTCTCAAGAAAATCCACTCCTCTATCCGTATCCTTATGAAAACCATCGTGTGACCACTTAAGGGCGGACAGCAAAGTCTGGTCCACGTCTGAATGCAAGGTGACGACATTTAAAATAGCTCTTCTATTTTAAGTAAATAGTTACATAAATGTGGGTGCTCAACTAGGGTTGGAAATCGTACCTAGTGCTACCATGGAGCCACTAGAATGGTGGCATGAATGATTATGCATTTGCACAGTATTTTAAAATAAACACTGCAACCCATTTTTAGTAAGGATGAGGTAGACAGCGGATCTCGGTAGTGCCTTGATAGACAATCTGCAGCCACTCAAATGTACTGACCTAGCGAAGTTTGTGGATAGGAAGTATGCATCGAGTTTTAAAGCTTTTGGATTCCTATTCCGACTTACGGGCGAAGAGTGTCACTTAATGGACCAAAC
The DNA here is from genome assembly GCA_036345935.2 of Taenia hydatigena. NCBI lineage: Eukaryota > Metazoa > Platyhelminthes > Cestoda > Cyclophyllidea > Taeniidae > Taenia > Taenia hydatigena. Next base: position 9,504,097 of record JADWOT020000001.1, on the reverse strand, counting down.
ATTTACTGCGTTTAAGAGGAGGAACCTTCGTAGCCGCATAGCGAATGGGCAAGACTCTTTGTAGGTACCACACTTCAGCTTCAACTACTGTGAGTAAAATCCGCAAAAATAGCTGAATTGTTAAGGATCTTCGTCGTCTGCGCCTTTACTCTATGATTCGGTTCGCCTTATGCAGTTCGTGTAGAACTATGACCTGTAAAACTGACGCGACAGTTTGTGCATTCAACTTTAGGTAACGCGTGAGACAGCCAGCTTAGTTGTGGTGTGCGAATGCGATCATTTGACGACATTTCCGGCTGGATTTAACTCCCTCAAGGCAGTGAGGTCACTTTCTTGAAGCCACTTGAGCAGTGAGCAATCAGAGGAGCGTCTTACCAATCCATCAGCCTCCGCTCGATTCTTTCCATTGGTGGGCTTCACGCTGCTTCTTAAAAGGGGATCATACCGCACTCTTTGGATGTCTGCACTGCTTATCCTCATCACTGCCTTCTTATATCTCCTCTCATGATTGCCACTCTGACTCTTAAAAGCCATTGCAATAAACAGTTTAATCTGCGTCCCTACATGGCCATTGTGCTATCGGTACGCCGCATTATGGCACTGTGTGATTTGCATGCCACATTAAATTAGTTCAGTCACGATTCAATGATATGTTAATTTCTCTCCCCTCTGAGTTGTAATTTATTTGATGCCACCGCAGCTTATTCTAGTTTAGTTTATAAGACACAGATCTGTCAAATGGTCTAAAGTTTATAAGATGCCATGCGTTAGGGTACCAGACCTAAGTCACTCGGATAGAAATGTGAAGGCGTCGCCCAGCATTTAGACTAATACAAGGTAAAACTTATTGTAAAAGACGAATGGGCAAACTTTCCATGTAGTCGACCTTTGAAGCGCAAATAAAATGGCTAAGACAAAGAAGAAATTGCGCAGCTTCTCTGAATAAAATTAAAGGCAAGTTGTTATAAGTGGCTGAAGTTAAATGTCTAGTTCTGAGGTTACTGTGGAAATGAGAGACTTCATCATTATCACAGATTGTACGAGCAAAATGTTAAAAAGAAGAAGAGAGAACATTTACGCGAAAAAACGCCCATGTCAGATTTGTTCAAACTGGTTTTGTGACGAAAAGGTTCGTTTAGGCTCACCTGTTTTCCAAAGCAATGTAAAGGCACACACTTTACACTCCGCATCAGTTTAGTCTTTATCTCAAAAGTACGAACGTCTGTTTATGAGTTCAGCCACCCTACGCCTTCTATACTGCATTAATAACGCCTTCTTCACCCCGATCCTATGAATCGCATGTCATAGGATGCTGCTCTGTTTCAATTTAATCGTGCTTCAATCTCAGCATTCCCAATTCCGATAGGCTTATCATTTGTGGTGTCGCATAAAATTATGCAACGTAATGGGACCGTTAAAATTATTTGCTGATGTGGTGCTGCCAGGACCTCTGCACGTCCTTTCAAACACTTTGAAGCAGCACTCGAGAATCTCGACTGGATTGGCTGGACAAAAGAAGTGATCACACATGGATAGTGATCCCTTGTCACCTAAGCGAGGCTTCATTTAAGCAGGTGTTTTCAGATTTTACGTAATAATATGTCTCAGGTAGGTCTTATTGAATCTGCGTCCGTTGCAAGGTTCTACCATATCCTTTTGGTAGCCATTTTCTCTGCAAATGGCACTGAAATTTTTCAGTAGAAGCACTATTATTAGGAGGGTCAGCTAATACACAGACGAACACGACTTCTCCGATTTAATGAGACTAAGAACAAATGTAGCCTGAATTACATAAGATGGGTGGATGAGTACTTCTGCCTTATGCTTTTTGCTCAAGGAAATTGATTCCACTGCAGTATCTTGGCTAATGCAACAGCGCATTACGACCAAGAAAGAAGGTTCCTTTGTCGGCTGCCGTCGCAAGTGCTCCCTGCTTATATACGAGGGCCCATAAGCTGTGTGATCACCACGCCGTGTCGTTGCACAAGACTGCCGCCATTCAAAATGACACGATACAAATGTGATTTGTCATTGTTACATTCTTTTTCCCCCGCTCGCCTCTGCTTGGATGTGTCGTCAGATATTCCAGACTATTCGGACCAGTGGTATCGGTTTCTGGGGACAGCAGATGTTACTCTACTGGACACGTGTGAGTGGTGGAAAGGAGTTGGAGCAGTGGGGCAAAGGATGCAACTGAGCGATTGACTGTGTCATTGTATATCTTAATTATCTGGGTTTCTAACGTCTGGAGTGTGAACACCTAAACACGCTAGGTGATACCCTTATACCTAGGCAAACATTTGCGTTGACTAACACGATGTGGAAAATGTCAAATCCCTATTTGAATTTGGACTGCACGGAGAGGACGTTTGAGCTCTGAGGCGGTTTCCGCTTTCGTCCTTTCTTCAGGCTACCTCAAAACTGGCGCATTTGGTGTACCAGGCGGTAAAACAATTCGATGATCAATTTTGTGGAGATGGTACACTGGGCCTGTCTCAAAGCCGTGTGGAGTAGGAGAAGAACTCAACGCGCCTAAGTGTACCTGCGATGTGCCAGTCTACGGCGTCATGCTGTGGAGTGTTGAATAGCCTAAAATGGGTGCTATTTAATTATACTTGAAAAGACCTCCACTCTTATTCATTGGGTTTGCTAATTCAGAACGAAATGGAAAGTATTTTGTGGTTGATGCATGGAGGGTTGTAATATATCGGCTTGGCACCGTTCTGTGTATGGAGACGTTCTCGTAGGCCAAAGTGGTGACAACGTTACTAGCCACACCGAAGTAGACGCTGGTGATTCACAGTATTACTGCAGTGCATCGTCTTGCAGCCGCCGCCTAACTCAAACTGGTTTAGGGATTTAACATCGCATGATCCTCTGTGTGTGCTGGCGCTTCAGCGTCACATGCCACTTTCTTGCCGATTGATTTCCTCCTGCTGCAGGTTCTGGTATTGGACATCACCGATTTCACCCTGCGTTGACTAACCTTGTGCTCTTTAAATGCTGCTCAAATGAGAGAATATCAGTTGAAGTCTGGTGAGCTTTACCACTAATGACCAACAGTCGTAATCGGTCACATTAGTGAAACAAGCAAACTTGAAGCTCAGCTTGCAATGATTTACCATGTGAAATGATATTGAATACGATAACAGTATCTGCTTAGTATATTCTGCAAGTGTGGAAGTTCGTAAATTGTACACACGCCTACGTCAGAGCACCCAGATTCCCAATTATACGGTCTCTCTTCAGTTACTCTACTTAGGAGCTCAAGAGTAATCCAGCCTGTGTCAGTAAGACCCACCTTTACCAGACTATTACAAGCCCATCCCTTTGCCTAAGACCACTGCATTTCTATGAGACTGTACTGCCACAATCGCGTGACTCTCACATCAAGACAATATTGCTTAGTGGGAAGCTAGGGAGTTCATTCCAACTACAAAAGTCAAGTGCTCCACTAAGCTAACATAAAGTATCTTAAATTTGCCTACTTTCCGAAAAGCATCAGCTAGAGTGATCAAAGAGGCCTGGCACAGGGTCAATGATTGCTCATGTCTACAAGAGAAGTGACCATTACTCTGACGCTGATACGACGGCCTTAAGAGGTCGCATCGGGTATAAGTGGCGGCCAGTGAGACATGGCAACTCAAGCAGTCCTTTGGACAACTAACGCCATGGTTGATAACTTATAATTACCAGCCATTCGTACAACTTTTCGGTCCCCCTCACACTTCATCCATAGCTGAATTGCTAGCCTACGTGGATGTGGCATCGAATTCAGATTGAATGGCTGTCAAAATTGCAGCGATTATTTGGACAAACAACTGTCATCACGATGCTGGATGGTGCATGTCTTGGAGCCATAGCAAGAGGAGGAGGAAGAGTCGAAGACAGGAACCAAAACATCCAAAAACCGATTGAGCGCCAGTTTGTACTTTCTTTCCATAATTTCATCATCCGAGTGTCAGACACTTAAATATGGTGGTGCATAAATGGAATTTTCGCCCAAATGATCAATAATACTAAAATGTATTGAACTAACACCCATGGAATCAATCTTATTTAATGATCACTACTCGCGCCTTAAAATCACGTCATATTATGTGAATACCTCTTTGTCAAATAAATGCTGCAAATTTTCTTAGGAACATCTGCATAACAAAGAGACAGATAGCTTAGACCGCCATTGATTTGTTGGAACTCGCCTCAGTTCGACTAGCCAAATACAGCTTCGCACCTGTACTCACCAGTTGCATCGTGCAGATCGTGTTTGACAGGGAATTCTCAAGTGTGAGTCTTGTTGGTAGCGCTTTGAAATCCAGGCAGGCATGGGCGAATGGAGATGAAGTGTATTGTATCTTTTGGGTGCATATCGCATAAGCAACAAGTATATCGGTGTTGGTGACGTAATGAGCGATGTGACTGTGAGAGCCAACTTATACTGCAAGCACTTCTGCTAGCAAATAAAGCAAAAGAGTCGCCGAACAAGCTAATGAATTGTGCAGCCTTTTATTCGTCTTTCGTTAATTCACGGTCAGCATATGGATTCCATCTGCCTAACTCCTGCAGTTGCAAACCAATGACTACATCACTCGTGTCACAAACGCCCTTCTTTAAGGTTCCTGATGCTGCGTTCTCTGATTATCCTAGCCAGCTTCTTTCAAGGCGGAACTGTTAATTGGTCTTGGGTTCATGGCGCAAGTAATTTGACCAAATTAGCCAGGTTCGCTTTGAAAGAGTAGAATTCATCATTTCCTCTCATGCGCCAATGAATTCGAAGCCAAATCATCCCTCGTGTGTGCGGCTCCTCAACAAAGCGAATGTTGATGATTGAATGCAGCCCACTTCGATGCAAACAAGAGACAAACTACTCGTAGTTAAATCGTTGCTTGTAATCTCTGATTGTTTCGTCTTCTTCCTTCACTTTAGATAACATCATTGGCTATGGTGCCACTTTGAAGCGAATCAGGCTGGTAAGTGCATTTAGATGTCATGCACTGCGACTAGTTCAGGTGACTCTAAATTTGGAAGTATTTCCGATGTATTTTGATGCAGTAAGTGAGTACATAAGTTGTGATTTGCTATTATGCGCTTGTTTAAGCAGAGCTTTGGGAATGGAACATTTGTCCTACTGTCGTGAAATTGGGAGCATTTGCGTGCATTTTAGGGAGTGCAGCTGCCTCTTCCTCTTCTGTCTCCAATATCGTAGCAACAGCCATTAAGTGGAAAGTTAACTCCACGAATTCTAGCAATATTTTGTTTCTATTTTAAACCCTGCGTATTTATCTGAATGACACGTTGAAAAATGAAGGCCGCTTATTATGTCTGTTTTCGGATCCACAGCAAAAAGGAGCATTGGACTCGCCTTATCACAATATTGCAGTTAACCGAACAAAATCTCACAACCCTCGTTGACAGAATCGCTCGTTGCCTCTCTCACAGCCAAATACTTTCCCAACTCAGTGGTACCAGCATTTGATAGGTGACATCTGGTTTTATCTTTGTTTCCAAAAAGGGTTTGCCTTGACTCGGCAATGACGTGTTTCCATCCTCCGTATAGACCATGTAGACCTCCTAGTAAAGCAGTGATTAGTTCCGCCACTTTTCAGTTGCAAGTGGTACGTTTGCTTTGACGCAAATCTGATATTGTTAAACCTGCACTATTCTCCTACAGGTAGGTTGTTATACAATTCAGCAGGGCATAGAGGCAGCGAACGGTGAAGCAGAAGAGCGTAAGAACCGCCTACTCCAAATTGGCATTTCATGCACTGCAGCAACAAATGAGACCAGAACCCACTCATAGGGTACAGGCATATTAAAAAACCACTTGCTTTCTTAATGACACATTTGGAAATAAGGAAAGTGTTCATAGTAATATCAAAGGTAATTCAGACGGTGCATGTCTAACCAATTTCCCAACAAAGTGCAGTACTGTAATAAACGTCATCAGCGAGAGAACTGGTGTGACTCAAAAAGTTAACTGGTCGTTATTGGCACAGCTTTACTATTTTGAGAATAAGGACTCACTGTTCATGATCAAACAAGACCTGATTTTAAACTGGATGTTGCATGTAGTGCTAAAACTCCTCAAACATTTCTGATACAAAAGAAAGACTGCATTTTTAATAAAACAGGAGCGCCTTATGAATTTGGCTGGATAAGTAAAAAAGAAATGATTTATGCGTAGAATTTTAGGGTAACACCAGACAAATGTCAAAAAAGCTGAAGTGGTTCGTGAGTTTGGGCAGTGGCTAAGACAGTAAAAAAGAAAAGAGAAGCAACAGAGTATGCAGTTCGCAAGGAAAGTTGTGAGTTGAATGATAATTAGTAGAGAGAAGTGAGCGTCAGCGATAGCCTTGCGCACAAGTTCGTGGGTTTGGCACCCCACTAGGGTTGTGCTGCCTGAGTCTGGGTTAGTACATACAGGTCGGTGACAGAAGTGGAACGCTCGGGATCGCCAACCCGCTTTGTTGCGTTTCAACCAGCCGCACCTTACTTTAGTCTTCCCTACTACTCTTTATTCTTCTATACTCCTCTCCGCATATTTGTGCTAGTTCGTACAGTCAAGTCTATCCCATCATATTACATCCCTTCGCACTGGTCTTGATTGCAGACCTGTATTGAATGAGGTAACATTAAAGGATGAGGCGATGACGTTGGTGGTGGAGATGGATGCTGTGTTCATGGAGCTGTCGGCGGCCGCATCAACAGGTGAATGAGTGCAAGCGTGTTGAAGCGCATTTATGGAAGGCGACTGTTTAGTTTGCATTCGCAAATGCACTGTCAATTGCATGAAGCCTATTAAGGTGAACCGCGAAATTGGTACACATCAATGCACGCAAATAAGGAAAGCTGAAGATATACGTCACTTTAGGTAAAATGAGCATTTTCTGATTTTATTTCCATATGCATAGACTTCCAATTTGTGCCATCCTTCTACTTTGTAATTCAAGTAGTTAGATTTGGATCTTCAAAGCGTAATCAAGTTCCTTTAGGCTAGTTTGCGTTTGCGCATTTATGGCTGCAATTTTTTAATTATTAAAATCCTGCAATGTGTGCTTGGCGATTTGAAGCCTTACTGCAGACAAACTTTCCCACCTTAGCGGCATCCGTCTTTGCACATTCACAAGTGGCACTAATTTAGCAATTATAGTGCTTTCGGCAGACACGACATCACAAAGCGGACAGCTACTAAGGAATCCGTCCGTCATTGCATTAATTTTATGAACAAACTCAAATCACGAATGGGATTTGCTCAATCACTTTCCATCAGATCCCATTTTGTGTCTCATTTTCTATGCTACCGTAGCTGTCCCCTAACCTCCCTTCCATTTATCCATAGCTTCATTCCTCCATTCAGTCACTTTCGCATGCACTAATTCGTCCTAGTATGCGTGCATGTCCACAAGCCCAACCATATTATATTTTAATTAACATTTTCTATCCTCCTCTGATTCCCTTTTCTCACTAGCTTTTGGGCTCTATTTCTTTTTCACTCCATGCCTTACTTTGCTTTCCTTGTTGCAGTTGTCCATGCACATGCGAATGCAACCTACGAGACTGCATTATACACTGCATCAACTGGATTGCATTTATGAGTCTTCGTTTGACATTGTCGAGCCCGTCTTGATCCCAGTGTCTACTACTGTCTCCAACATCACTGCTTTCCCCCTAAGTATCACCTGTTTCAAAACAGTGATTTACCTCTTATTCTCAGTAGCAGTTTTGATTGCACAAATGAGAAGAGGTGGCACGTGGTAGCATCATTGAGGCACCTATAATGGCCTCAATGAGTGCGCTCAGATGGTGTTTTGAGATTACCAACGTGAAACACGACCAGAAGGCAGTCCAAGTCTCCCACCCATCAACAGCTCCTACACCCCCAACAAATCTCGGTACGTCAAAAGATGCAAGAGCCGTTCAAATGCCAATTGAATACCTAAATCAACTCAAACTATGGGGCTAGCACTTCACTTTTCCCGATCGTTCTGATGTTATGTGTGGTAGTAATTGTTGAGGTTGTTTTCAATGCCGGCGGTCTAGGAAACCTTCAAACTGACCCCGAGTGTTTCGTCATTCCGTTTGTACCTCATTTTAGTCCACGTGGCCAGCAGCTGCGCGAAACTCTACTATATGTCTCACAGTCCCATGGCCCAGATGCTCGTAAGCAAGTTGTGGAACATCTGTCCTACGTCATGTACAAGATATTTGTAGCATCCTCAATAGCCATTTAAGGTAAGGGTGAATAGGCCCAAGCCGAATTGACAAATCTCCTAAACAACCATTTTGTCAGGAACCAGAATATTGGGGGTATCGGCTAGCGCGCTTCAATGAACTCTTCTTATTGTCAGAGTAAGGGAATGAGATACCTTCCTATGGAATTTAAGGCAGCGCTGATGACAGATGAGGCAATAAACTGCATATAACTATGCGAGTACCGTAACGTTCTTTTTCAAAGCTGCACTTTTTTGAAACAGTAGTGAAGGGTTGTCATGTGAGGTAGAATAAGGCGGAGGAAGGAAAGCGAAGAAAATTCTCGTAATATTCTACAATGGCTGAAAAATGCAAAACTGTCGAGATTCTGCCTTCTTCTACCATTGAATAACTACATCAACAATAACAACAAAACAGTTTTGACACATAATCTGTGTGCGCAGTTGTCGATCTGGTCGGAATTGTTGCCTAATTAATCACTGCAATAAAGATGTGTCAAATGTGTGAATCTGCCATGGTTGTCTTTTGTTATTTCATTCATACATCAGATCAGCACAAATTGTAACGCCGTGTGTCGTTGGTTAAAACCGCAATTCTGCAAAGTCGTACGTCCTTGCCTTAGGACAGAACGACATTTCATTCTGGAACTGCGGTCAAATGCAGCTGTGTCCGCAATGCTGCTAAAAACGAGTCATTTCAAAATGGGCAACAAATCACGAGTCAAAGCTGTCCTGCCACACTTTGCTGACCGCCTTCGGTGTAAATATGAGGAGATGTCTTAAAATCAAATGGCAGGAATGATTAGAGTCGTGATTTGACCCGAGCCTACTTCTTGTCTATATGTTGCACATTCTGCTCAATGGAAGTTGTCTTAAAAGCAGACAAAGTTATTTTGACATTAGCTACACTGTACACCAGGGACGAACCGGTCAAAGCCACACGTGGACTAATTCGCATTCTCTTGTCCATGCTAGCAATTCCCATGCATAATTTTGCATTTCCAATTAAGAAGGGTCAGACAAATGTCAATTTCAGCAAATTAATAACTTTGCCAATCTGCCACATAAAACGAATTGGATGAATTCAAAAGTGTAAATGGTGGATTGCTGAAGAACAGCTGCGCCATCGGGATCCAAGAAAAAGCTGCCAAAATGCACATGGATCGTGCAAAGAACGAAGATGTGTACGTCATCAGTGTGTGGAGAAGGCGAGTTTGAGTGTTTCATTCAGTTTTCTTGTAAAAATCATTCCTAAGTAAATAATTGTTGTCAAAGTTTTCATCCTTAAAATTTAGAGGCGAGAACGGAAATCAACGATGATTAAGATGTTCGACTGCCTGACACTTCTGATTGCTGTGGATGGGAGCAGGGTGTACGGGCCTCTCACCACGCTTAACTACCTCATTGAGGATGCTGATGTGGCTTTCAGTTTGGAATTCTAAGCACATTTATTACCCTCTCACTTCTGGCCTCAGTTTCTCGCTGTCGCAAGGTGAACATCTCACCTAATTGAAAAGTCCAATTCAGCCCTAGGTGTGCCATGACACCCACCAGCATGGTATTAGTGTTTTAATTTGTGTCCTTAGGGATGGGGGTAAGTAATGGGATAGGTAAAGTGGGAAAGCTTGTATGCCACCTTCGTGAATGCTAGAAGGCAAAGGACACACAGAGTAGTGTAATTACTCATGCAATAATTCAGAACAATGCAACTGCAGGGGAGGCAGAAACGTAGCTCGTTCTTCTGCCTTACTGGACACGCGATTCCTCCCAATCTGAACTCATATTCGGATGGTTGGGATGTAGACATCTGAAGTGTTAAACCTTCACACAACTTTATTCGCAGCAAGTTTTTATTCCGATTTCCGAGTAATTATTGCTTTATCATGATGATTTTTGTACTTATTGTATGGAACGCTAATAGCCATCTTCAATTTTACCCATTTGTGCGTCAACCACCGACCGCAGCATTTTACACCTTTACTTGCTGGAAATGAGTAGGGGGTGAAGATAAGACTGCAATACACAATAATTATGGCGGCTAACTATTCTCTTAAAAATTAAACCACCCATTGGCTTCATTGATGCACAAATCACAGACGCTTTAAAACAACTTTTTAGGCCAAGCAATCTCCTAGATGCAATGCCATGTGTGACCTCAGACATTGATGCTTTAACAATGAAGGCGGCTTTGTAAGCAAACGCGCTACTGAGGCATCGTAGTCGTACAATACCATAATTTTGATACAATCATCATATCTTTTCATTCTTTAGAGACAGTTACTGTTTCAAGTCTCACATAAAGGCAGACGCAAATAAACCAATAGCTTTGGTTAAATTTTGGTTCGCCTTAATAATTCTAAAGCAGAATGTCATTGACAATCCGAAGTACTTTAGTATTAGTGGAAGAGACGGAAAGAATAATCTAACTATTAATTACTTTATGAAAAGAGATCGAACTCACTGCTTAGACCTTGGTTTGCCACATAACTGTTAAGGCTAATTTTCATGAGAGTCTTTTAAGCGCAATCTAAAGCTCACCAATTCGTGATGACAGAGAATTTGGACAGGTGTTGAGATATTTGAGCTGCCCAACATGGACCAGCGTTTGTCCCAAGAATATACAATGGAGTCAAGCGGTGGCTGATGCGTTTCCTTAAGCAAAATCTTTACTCAAAATGTGCGATAGTAAAGTTTTTTTTGTAAGTTTTTCGAGCTGTGCTCATTGTTCCTGGAGTTGGTTAATCTTTTAAGCGATTCCGTGACAACAGTTTGTGCACTGATCAAATATCCGAGGCGAGGTCTTTTACGCCCCAGCCAAAAGTTCATGCGAATGATCACTCGACACCATAGGTTGAGACTCACCACGGCCTGTAAAATCACTGTTAGGCATAGCATTGTCCATTCAACGGTGATCTTATCATTGTGTGGAGATATTTAAGCAAAAGCACAAGGGCAAGGATTTGACGACCAACAGGAATGCCATCAACCGTCTGAGAAAGGCGTGTGAGGTAACAAAGAAGACGTTGAGCTCTTCCAAGCCCTCATACATAGATGTAGACGCCTCATTTAATGGCATTGATTTTAGTACGATTCTCACACGGACTGTTTTGGGCATTTGTGCTCAGATCTCTTCTTGAAGACACTGCATCTAATGAAACAGGCATTAAATGGTGCAAAGTTGAAAAAGGATGATGTCTGCGAGACATTGATGGTAGGCGGGTCGACGCGTATTCCAAAGGTGCAACAGTTGCTGCGAAAGTTCTTCAATGACAATCAGTTAAACGATTCCAAAGATCCGAACAAGGCAGTGACATATGGTGCGGCGTTGTTGGCGTCCAATCTGGCTGACGACAAGTCGGAGAAGGTACAGAATTTGGTGTTATTGGAGGTGACACCACTCTCACTGGGTGTAGAGACGGCAGGTAGTGTGATGACGACGTTGATAGAGCGCAATGCAAAAATCCCCACAATGGAGACCAAGATCTTCTCCACGTTTTCGGACAATCAACTGAGTGTGTTGGTGCAGGTGTACGAGGGTAGGCGTGCGATGACGAGAGACAACAACTTGTTGGGCAAATTCGAGTTGCCAGGTATCCTACCGGCCCCGCGTAGAGTGCCTCAGATCCAGGTGTCCTTCGACACTGACGAAAATGACATCCTCAATGTGACGGTGGTGGACAAGTCGTCAGGGCGGCGCAACAGCATCACCATCACAAAGGACAAGGGCCTTCTGTCGGAGAAGGACATACAACAGATGGTGAATGATGCAGAAAAATTGAAGTTGGAGGATGAGAAAGAGAAGAGTAGGATAGCAATGAGAACCATTCTGGAAAACTACATTTGCAGCATACGATCGAAAATGGATGACGATGAAGTGAAAGAGAGTGTTTTGGCAAAGTATGCTTACGACGTGTGAGACGATTCTCAGGCAGATGGATTCCGACCAACAGGCCACAAAGGAGAACTATGAGCCTATGCACAACAATTTGAAGATTCTGTGCAACCCACTTATGCTGACGAAGAACCTCGGTTAGTGAGCATGGCGACTTGACAACTGGGACGCACAACTTTGCACATTTGACCTTAGAAAACATAGAGTAACAGTAACTCATTTAGCTATTATTCATCAAAGCTATCAATATTATTGTTTGTTATTTACCATTATCCATCTTTACTCACCTCGTCATTCATTTCTTCATGACTCGCCCTTTAGCTTGCTAAGAGTTCGAAGCAGTTGCCTGCGTGATTAACTTGTGTCCGAATGAGCAATTGTTCACACATTCTTTACCATCACGCCTAGCATCATAACATTGCCCTTATCGACGATGGTAAGTATGCCACCAAACTTGATCGGGTAATTTGACTCAAGATTAGGCTTCTTAAGAATAACACTCCACACCGGAAGTTGAAAACGTATCAAAAGGTTGATCTGTTACCAAATCTACGCTTATATCATGTGCTGTTGGCTGCCGAGGCATCTTTAGCGCATCCTTTCCAGGGCAATAGGAATAGGGTGGGAACCTGTTTTGCCAAGTAGTTGCTTCTCGTAAGGAGATTGATAGTGCGCTGAAATTTGGCAGTGTAAAAATGCCGCCTCGAAGATTGAATCGAATCACTGGGCTGAAATTGGGATTGGGTAGGGTACTCGCAAGCAGTTAGCACACTCAGGCAGGTATGGGAGAAGGTAAAATTATAGGAGTGCAAAGGAGCAGCTGGTGTTGTTTTAAATGTTGCCTTACTACTATGAATGTCCCATGTCCTTTGCAAAACTAACGCATTGCTTATGCCGAATCAAACTGTAGCATTCACTCAATTAGTAGACGTTTGTGCCGAAATTGACAACAAACCTCGCATTGTCTACTGGCGTGACTGCCACAAACTGAGAAGTAGGGAGGCTATATCTAGGAGAGAACCATTAAAGTAAACAAACGCGAGTTTTTAATACGATTTGTAAGAGAACAGCCTAACGAGGATTTATGGGTAGCATTGTTAGGGTTGTTTGACCGTATGATCGCTTTTAAAGTCAAGTGTTTGTATGGTGAAAGCGCCTTCACCGAAAAGGCGCAGCAACCTGCCTAGCCATTCTTGACCAACTCCCTGTCTTTCCGCGTTGCTTTTCGTCATTCTGATGCTCCTGTCGTTAGCAAGACCTCGCCGCCAGTTTATGTGCTCCTTATGGGGAGATGCCTCAACAGTCAGTGAAGGGATCATTTTTCGTACTTCGAGTCCTTGTGGCCCAGTATTATGTGATTCTCACAGCTCTGATCACGATAATGAGCGTCATAGAGAGATGTGTGTATACATGGAGTAAAGTATGGCTTGAAGGCGTGTGAAAGTGATATCCATTCATGCACACCACTTGATGCATTTTCATTCAAAGATTTCTTTGCCACATCCAACTCAAGTGAATTTAGTCATCGACTGATGAAACGTAGAAGTGGTTGCCATAGGAATCACAAGTGGATAGGGTAAACCAATCTTTTCTATTGAGTTGCTTTTGTCAGCCGTCGTCACATTCATCTGCAAATATGTTGGGTCGGCGGAGCCAACCTGCCTGGAATTTGTTAGGATACGCAGTGTAAATGCATAAGAGACCGAATTAAAAACACTTGGATGAGAGTATGTAGACCATTCGGGGGGTGCAGAGGCATAGCTGAAATATTTATTGGCAATGAGCAATCATGTCTGGATACTTTCGCATAGCCGAGGCGTTTATCTCTTTAAATACATCAGCCTTATTGGAGGCATAGCAGAGAGCATATGTAGGAGCTAATTCCTTCACTTGTTATGCTCTGTGGGATGGCTGCCTTCTTTACATGTGAAAATAAGTGCTTCTGATCGAAGTGCTTATATGTGGATGTGTGGTATTTAGGCGTTTGTTTAACTCCACATGATACAGTGCTGGAACGATTTAGTCTTGGTTGGGATTTCCATTTCGGTTTGGGCTTGAGTTTAGTTATGCTAAGATAAATACTGCTGCTTTGCTCGTTCGAGCTCAAACGGCTAAGTGAAGCCAAAATAAGTGCCCATCTGAAGAGAGTTTTTGGCCCTTCAACACATTTTAACCGCAGTAGCCGCAGTAGTATGGGCCATTGAGTGTTACTGCTATTAACATTAAAACATTAAACTACAGAGCGTAGTGAACATGCCAAGGCGCTATGCATTTTAAAAACTTGGATTTATTATTCTGTGTGTATTCATTCCTACACTTATCATCTTCCATACATATGATGCACTCGCAGATCAAGTTCAGAGCCTGCTTCACTTCATCGTCAATGCAGAAATTGCTAGATGCAAAGCTTGTGCATGGCGAGAGTTTTGATTTTCTTGATGTGGAGGAAAAGTGAATTCGTTCTTGTGCAATAAGTAACAAAAATGAGAGTGACAACGCCAAACGATTTATGATTATCATTTACGATCGAATTGGAGCATTTTCGCTACCCGACCCTATTATCACGAATTCTTTTGTCACGTAGATTTGCATGCCACTAGATTTTGTGAGTGGCTGTGAGGTAATGTTAACAGAATTGAACTGGTTGGTTTAGCGCTTGACCTGACATCCATTCAACTAAAGAGACACATGACGAAGAGAACATTTGGAAAGGCGCCAGGGCACTAGCGATTCTCGTAAATAGGGCACAACACTGGTAATTTGCTTCTCCATGTAGGGTGATTCATTGGCTTTCGGAAGTGCTCTTCATTTCCTCTTAGTTAAACTTTTGGCAGGATGTAGCTGCTTGTGACTAATGTGATAAGTATTCCTATCCTCTGCTCCTGTGTTCCTCTTCTAACTTCTAACCGCTGGGCTGGAGCAGGCCACGCCTGTGGAAAATTGGGCTGGTATTGGTGCAATGTTGACAGAAACTTTCGTATTTCACTCATTTATTTTGCTAAAGAGGCTACATAACCAGAAGTGCTAGAGCGAATAACACAATATAAATGGCATAAGGAGGGACCTCAATATATCGCTTCATTGTGTAGGTGACCTCCTCTAATTCGGTGCCTGTAAGTGGCTAGCGTGTATAAGCTAGTCCACCAGCAGGCAAGCATGCTTTCACAAATTTTTTGTTCACCCGCCTGACAGGTGCGCTTTTTTTCGGTCTCTTACCGTTTTAAGAAATTCTGTTTTTCACTACTTGAATTCTTTTTGGAAACATTGCAGCCAAATCCACCTCAGCTGTTGCAATCAATCTTTCGTGTACTGTTTGAACTATTTTCTACACGGTCCATGATTTAACGAACTGATAGAGGATTCAATAGACATATATTTGAGTAAATAATCAGGTAGGTAGGTCAATGGATAGAGGAATAAACAAGACATGTGGGTCTTCAGATGGGCTGCTCTGGCTTTAGCATTCCAATAGATAATGAAATGTGCATTGTAAAGTCGAATGAGCCAACATTCAAACAATTTTTTATTACCAGAAAGAAGATCTAAAATGTAACTCAATGAGACACTAATCGGTGCAGTCTGTCCAAATCTACTGATAATAGTCTTCGCCTTTATGCCTTGCTTAAGTCATCGACGCGCTGTAGGCAGAGGAATTTGATGCCGAGATCGTTCCGTGTGGTAAGATCACTACTAATATAGCATGGTCGAAATTCCTCTGATGTGTGAGTGCTAGTCAATCCGAGTAAATATTGTCTTTTCTTTTTTACAAGAAACATCTCACCGCTTTACCTCATGCTGAGCCACAGCATTGATTGGCCTTCAGGAGACGCAATTAAGACGATACCTGTTTTTTAAAAGAGAGAAATGAAAAACCGCTTTCTAAACTATAACATGAAACATTAATGAGCGTGCAACACAAAATTACTACGAAACGTATTGTGAAATCAATGAATAAATGAACTCTAATGGATAACTGTCTTGTGAACCGACAATCACGAACGTATCCATACCTACCCGTTTGTCGCATTCGTCGTCTGAGGGTATCTCACTGCCAATTAGCCAGTCAAGAATCAGCACACCACAGATTAGACGGAGGGGCTTGTCGAATTGGTGGATGCAGCCTCTATCTCAGGTGACTCACGCATCCCCTTTCTATCCTCCAAGATTGTTGGCAATGAGGACATCTCCTGGTTTCAACAGGTTGGCTTAGCTGTTATATCTTCTACAGTGCCGTAGAGGAGAAGAGAGAGGCTTTTTCTTGGCATGCAAGACAGAGTAACAGACAAAGAGCTACTGACTACTATGGTTTTCGTGATAGTCACTGGAAGGCCGTATCTGCCGTTATTGTTTAAGCTCAGAATAGAGGAATGAGGCTGCCATGATGCTAGGGGAGATTTATAGCTTCGGTTAACTCCTTAAAGGCAAATTGTCATCGACGCTGTCTCGAATCGTTTGGTTTTGTGCTGAAGACTGCGAAGGCAGCAGTGGTTGATACGGAGGGCCGAGTTGAGAAGCTTTACGGTTCCCAGGCACTCTTTGCCAAAAATAGACTACATGGGCCACGCCTGATTCTTGCAAATTTACTAAATCCAAACATGATAGCGAAAATCTTAAAGTCCTTTGTTATTTATCATTAGCATGCTCTTACGATGGGACAGTCATACTCATCATTAGCCTATCAAATAATGCAATGTAAGGTTTCAAAACAAAGCCGTTTTATCACCCCGTACCTAGCTGTTAGTGACCAATTTAGTCTTGGAATAAGCACTTAATGCGTTTAACATTGCCCACTTGTCAATTGATCGCATACGCCTTAGGCTTTCTAATTAATGAGATAGGAACTGGACATTTACGCAGTAGGAGTGGTTACTTGTCGAGAGGATCACCATTTTCTTCTGACATTGATCTTGAAACTGGCGGATGAAATGACGATATGGTCTTCGGAGTCCTGCAAGTGAGGACGTGCATTCATTCCGTGGCACATGTTTGATGGTGCCTACGATGATATACAGAATGATGTGGCAGATTCACTATATGCAAATAGTCAATTACCAGGTGTTCGGAAGGTACAATAGATCAGATGCAATCACTTAATTTGAAGAGGACTCATTCGGTTTTCAAGGGACTGACATTATGACGGAAGAATGGTAGGCTTTCGTGCGCCGTGATACGCCACCGGCCCCAAGGGCGTACCTCATGGCGTCTCTCGGCACACTGTGGAGCTGCAGCAGTAGCAGTGGCCAACGGGGTGCCAGTAGGACAATCTGTATCCACACCGGTGTTGCTCTTTGGATGGGCTAGCGTCACAGCCGTGTGGAGAAATCGCTACGCTGTGATAGATGTGCTTTATCTTTTTAATGCAAGCAATAACGCCAAACATAATTTAAATTTACAATGATTTAATTAGAAAGGCGGTGCGGTAGTAAGTGGAAAGCAAACAGCGAATAAGCGGGCCAAAACAATTGAAAACGCCGTTGCTGGAACGCCACGAACGTGAGGTGACACACTGGCGATGGCCGACCCCGGTACTCATTATTTTAACATAAAATTCCAACCTCCACAACATTTGCTACAGCGGTATTAATTTCCACATCTAAAAATTTGCCACCGCAATGCTTTGCATATCCATGTTTTAGTTGTGATGAATGCAGTTGAGCCTTTTCAGGTGGTCTAGTTTCCGAGAGAGTGGCGTTGTTGGGGCTGTTTGCAGGTCATTTTGTGGCACTACATCGCCTAGCGCTGTCACAATTTCATCCATTATGTAATTTTGATGCAACAACTTATTTTGAGCGGTTGGAGTGGTAGTCATGAAGAGCCACCGAGCGGGTCATGTGGGAGTCAATTTTTCCTCCAAGTTGTATCAGCAGAGCTGTAGCTTTTCGTGCCATGGTATTTAGCTTCAGAGCCACCATCTTCGACCTCCGGCCTATCGAGATGGAATTAAGGGTTCTCCCAACACTGTCCGAGTCTACAAGTTACGGAATTTCCTCCATCGAATTGACTGTGCCACTCTTCATAGTCGGGCGATGGGATGATCGGTGCAAACACCATTAAGAGTTAGGAATAGAAACACCGATCACCACAAGTGTGGGACCCATTGATGAGGCAGCTCTGACTGCCACTTCTACATCAGAAGTTATTCTGGCCGATACCGGCGCAACAGCAGCAATAGCGGATGCGAACGCTCCTGTTGCAGCAGTCGAATGGGAGTGGCCCGTCAGTGGGAACGGTTACATTTGCCGAATTAACAGCACAACCAGCACGTGAAGCCAGTTTGCACTCTGAACGCAGCACTCAACGTGCAGAATGATATCGATGGGTGTGTCCACAATTGCTGCTTTTGTGCAACCAGTCACTTAATTAGTGGGTGACTTACTATTCCAAAGTTTGGTTCAACATTGCGTTCCTTGTTGACGTACCTCATCTTTGAAAGTGCGTCAAATGACCTTATTGCGATTATGTGTTCAGAGTTTCTGAACGTTTCCCTTTTTATTATTCCACAGATATGCACAAAAAATGTTTAGGTTCTTTCTAAGGAAATGAGTAAACAGGCCAAATCATCATCCTAACTCCTTGCCTTTCCCACCTGGCATGGTAGAGTCGAAGGACGCTGATTGTCCCTGCTGAAGCGGTAAGCAAATCGCTAGCATTAACTACTGCAAAGCTAGTTTCATCTGTTTTCCTTATTCTCTCTTCTCATCTGTCTAACTGACTCTGTCTGCCCATAACTACTGCTTTCTTATTTTTTGTAGCCTTTGAATGCAACACCTCTGACCTCTATGTGTGTGCAGAGTGAGTGATCTTGGTTAGTGTTTGTTGATCCGTTTTCATCTCTTCGTGATCCCCAGGTGTTATCGCCTCTGCACGTGTTGTGACTTCCTCTCCGTAACGCTAGCACTTTGTGGCACAGTGACAGAATCACTTTTCTCCTGTGAAAAACTTGGGTTTTGCCTAATCTAACCGTTGACTACAAAGTAAGCTAGTGTTAAATAAATGTTATCGCATGATTTATTTTTCATTTTGCGGAAGGACAATAATTGAACATTGGGTCCCATATTCCCCAACAATCTCACTGCCCTCGGTAGTTATAGAGACGTCTGTTTTTCAGTTCAGTGGATAATGCCGGGATCGGGGAAGGGAGGTAAGGGAGGCGGGGTACACCAGGTGCCTTTCCCTTCCATTAGGAGTAGTGAGGCAGATTATGTAGTTATGACTTAATGATACCAGAATAAAGAGCAGACATGGCTTTGGGTTGTTAGGAATATTTTAACATTTTTTGTTATTCGTCTGTTTTTTTAATAACTGACGTTTTAAAATGCCTATCGTATTAGTCCTTCCTGGCTTCAAGTTTGACCAATTGACAAATAAACCTAAAAACAAAGTAAGCATTGACCTAGAAATAAAAAATGTTTAGAGTTTAAATCGTACAACCTTCTCCCCGATGTAATGCAGAGCGATGAGACTTCTCTGAAGATGAAGAGCACTTAATACTCGAACGCAATATTCAAGTATTGGGTGAACAGATGAGAATGACACTGCTGGCACGGCCCCGACGCCAGCTACCCGGAAAAAGCTAAATTGTCCTAATAAGTCTCTGAAGCCAAGCCTGAGAGGTAAGTGAGCAGCCAAGGTGCTAAAGTTCTGCTACGGATTTTTGGTTGCCGTAACAATGCAAATTTAACGAGAAGCATCTAAGGGATTACTGCGACTATAGATTAATTAACATTAGTTCCATCTTAGTGCATCAGTTAATATTGGTAAAGCAGTTTGACACAGACTAAATTCTAAAGTTGCTCGCGAAAAAGCTAAAAGTGCAGTTTCCCTTGTTAAATAAGTTTTGCAGCATATGCCTGGCTTTTGCATTGACGCACGTCATTAAACCAGCATTATAATCAAGATTTCGAGATTATAAGAATCTGGGAGAAATCGTTGGTTTCTTTCCTAAAACAAATAACCTGTAGATTATTTTGGCGTCTAAACATGGAGGGTCAACGCAGTACCTGCATCCCTTCCTTTCACCACTAGTTTTTTGCCCATCTGCATGACTAGAGGGATTTCAAACCCCCCAGAATAATGAAGAGATTCATTTTTCAATGGTTTAAATGCGTTCTAAGATCACTTTAGAGAAGCCCACCTCAGGTACCTAGCAAGTGCTCTCCAGAGTGGTTTCCGTAAATTCCGCAAGTCACAGATTTTTATGGATAATTCTGTCAAGATTAACCAAAAGCTGGGTAGACGCCTTATCAGGTAATTCAAAAGAATTGACAGCAAGCCATGACAATGGAGAAAGAGGTCCATTCCAGTGCTTCGAAGTAACTTGCAGATGATTCAGCAACCACTGCATGTAACAGTGTGCACAAGACAAGTACATGCCGCAGTTAAGAAGGACTATTAGAAAAAAGGTAATGGAAAGCATTCGACATCGAGTTGATCGTTGGTGTTGATGAGAGATTAAAAGAAGGAGGGAGGGAGACATGCGTGCCACTACTGCGTAATGCGTTGTACAATGTTGTGCTAAACTGTGGAGCTATACCAGAATTCGTTAGAGGACAAGAAAGTGGCCAAACCAGGAGCGGTACGCAGCGACAATATCTTGTGAAAGACAGCAGTGAACTATTTTAGGCTTTTCAATTGCGTCGAAAATAATGTCATGTGATCACACTTTCAGCCTACGAAACCGTCTGCAGAGAGAAGCTATATAATGCGTTTGTTGGTTGTTCAAAGACTGATTTCGGTGGGCTGGCCAGTAGCCTCATGCCTCTTTCTGTACAGAGAACATGCGCATTCTACCAAAGAAATATGTCTCCTTTCGTCTGAAGGAAATTCTAGGGTGCGGTTCAACCTGCTTGAAAGAAGCTGCTTTTTAATAATTTTGGCATGGTCTTTTTCCTTCAACATTTGCTGGGGACTTAGTTTACTTACCTTTGCATCTATCGTTATTTAGTAAGACACTTCGAGTATCATTCACCTATGTATATGAATATGCACACAGAGAAGCGCTATGCAGAGCAGGGCAGGGCAGGGTAGCTCGTTGACCGTCATCAAGAAGTTGTATACCATGGACAGGGCAGGTGGTGCCTCGCGGGGTCTTAAAGAAGACAGTAGCCACCCTCCCGTATCTAATCCAAGAGTCTCGCGACTGCACTAGTCTACACCTTACCCCCTCCGCTATTACTATAGTGTAATTAGTAGAACTCGTTTACTTAACCCCTCTGTGCTAAGCAATTGAAGTCAGGAACCGAGAAGATGGGTTCTTATTTAATGATGTCATCGAAACAACATTTTCAACAACTCTGTATCAAGCGCAAAAAATGAACCAATGTTTCTGTCTTTTTCGGCATCATTTTGCAGAGGGTTTTGGCGAAAAATTTTGTAACATTCCAATGGTAATGCAGGGAATCCCGTCTGTTATGAGAGGTGATTGGAGGGTTCTCACGCAGTAGTAGTTCGCACATATGCTTATCCACTTAATTTCAATGACGAGCCTGCTGTTGAAATATCGTCTAACAGGAGAATATCCACTACCACTTGGGCGACACAGAAAAAAATAATGTGAAGATATTGGCAGGTGGCGAGGACGGCGCCTCCAGGACATCTTGATAATTTCTCGGTGGTCACTTTCGTCATGAGTGTTGGCTTATATACTGCTGCATTCTAAAATCCAATTATCACAAAAGGCAATTCCTTACCTACTGAGGTAGTTTAAAGCCATCTTGAGGAATGATTGCAAGATGTTTAAGTTTGGCACTTGCCGTCAGTTCACGGAGATACCAATACATCAGTAAGCACCATGTTGATGACGTAAATTTATTCTGTCAGCATATGAACGTACCTCAAAAACTAAAATGCGTGCACAACTGCGTGTACGTGCACTTAAATGCTCTCCAATTTGCTGTGCTGGCTTACGCACTTAGGCGATTCAGAATTGCAAAAGAAGAGTCATCCGCTGTTCGAAAATTGTTTCACCACGTTCGAAGGCAAAATCGTAATGCTCCCAAGGCAAATTGGCCACTTGAATGACCGTGTTTGAAAATGGCTGCATCACATAGCTCCTCACTTCACTTTAGCGGCATCTTCGGCGATCTTCTTAATAAACCTCTTGCCTCAGATGTCACAGAGTAATGGGTGCTGAAGAAAAACACCCCCAGAACAGTCATACCAGTCTTCAAAATTCGATGCAACTGAGCAGATACTTGACCGCAAAATCACCTATCCTTCCTGACGATTCTACTGGACTTTGTCCAGCTGGGCTTTAGAGCTGAATTCAGAGACGGAAGTTCAGCTGATAATCGTGTGTGTTCATAGGCAGAACTTGGAATAGCGGTCCAAAAGCAGATTCGCACAAGAGAGCACAGAATCCAACACAGTTCTGTAAGAGTGATGTTTCGAGATTGTTCACATCTCTGGCGTCCTAATGCAGGTGTGGCTGTAAAACTCTCACTACTGCTACATTCGTTGTTAATTACTTCCCTGCAGAACACAAATTTAGGATAGGTGCTGAAGGTAGACGTATTTCCCGGCCCATCTGTGATGGTTATTCGGCGATTTTACCCATACATGGCATATGCACTTTCCCCGCACTGCTAAATTTAGTCGCAAATGGTTTAAATCAGGATGGAACTCCTTTGAATTTGGATTTTCATTGCGCTGCCACCAATGTATCGTAGTAAGACTTCCTTAGAGGCAAAAGAAGACACAATGCCTGAGGAGCCACCGAAATGACGGCAGTCGGATCCGGCAGTCAAACAAACAAAGTACTGCAGTTACCGTTCTGAATCCATTCATTTAGCATTGCGATGTGTCAGGCGATCATGCAGATTGTCAGATGATTTGCTATTTTAGAAAGGACAATTTTGTCGAACAAGGTTCAATTTGTTAAAAGAAACGAGCACAGAAAGCCAATTACATGCACACGCAGTTAACGTCAGAGAGACATTCAGTTGATTCGCATATTCTATGCCGACTAATTTCTTCAGCGAAGTATTTGCTGCCACTGTGCTGCATTGCAACAACCGTACTCAACAACATAGGCAGTTGTAGGTGGCTTTTGCTCATGCAGTACAGCAAGAAATTCACATGAAGACCAAGTCGAGATGCGCATTTAACCACAAATATTGATGTTCCAATCTCGCTTGAGGATGGACCTTCATTATTAAAGGATATCCATGGACATATCAGCTTCTTGTTGAGTTTGCAAACATCCTCAATCTTTGCAATTTGAGAAGTCCTTTCTGCCAATTGCTGCAGCGTTTTGGATCCCGAACTAATTGCTCGGGGGTTCCAATTCAGTAAAAGTTTGTGAGGTAGTTAAGGCGGTTTACAAAGTTACGCGTTGGTTTCAGAATTTAGCAGTACGTGAGCCAGCTCCTCCTGTAGTGTGTATGAATATTGCGCACACATAACGCAAGTGACTACTAAGAAAATTGTCGGATTGCCAAAATAACTGTGTCTGCTTTTAAGACAACTTCCATAGAGCAGAATGTGTAACACATAGACAAGAAGTAGGCTCGGGTTAAGTCACGATTCTAATCATTCCTGCTAAACTGCAGCTTTGACTCGTGATTTTCCACCCATTTTGAAATGACTCGTTTTTAGCAGCAATGCGGACACAGCAACATTAGACCGCAGTTCCCGAATGAAATGTCGGTCTGTCCTAAGACAAGGGCATACGACTTTGCAGAATTGCGGGTCTTACCAACCACGCACGGTGCTACAACTTGTGCTGATCTGACTTATGAATGAAATGGCAGATAGACAACTGTGACAGACTCACACACTTGGCTCATCGTTATTGCAGTGCTTAATTAGGCAACGGGGTGGGCGGCCCGACGAACTGTGCCTATATAATTTCGACCAGATCAACGACTGCGCACACACATCATTGTCGAAAACTGTTTTGTTGATTGCATAGAACAAAGTTCTGACGTGTAGTGTAATTTATTTTTGCAAAGCTAAACAACCTTCATGTTCTGTGTCCACAATGATGCTCTAGTTGAAGGCGACGTTTTAGGTACTACGATAGATTTGAAACGGAAAACAAAGTAACAACTTACTGCCGTCACTCGAGCAGCATGTGAGAAGTGAAGGCTTAGCTCCGGTCCTTACTAATCAGCAGTTGATGTCTTGACCATGAGAATGCTCTGACACGTTTGAGACAAGTAGTAGAACGGTTTTCGCATGTAAACCACGATCTATGTTGAACAGCATTATTAAGCTCAATTTGCTCATTTGTCACAATTTAAGCCTGGAAGGTATTTCGCAGAGGCTTCATTTCTTAAAGCACCTCTTCGTGATGGGAACATTACATTTCATTTGCCCGATCTAAGATAGTTTATCTATTTTTTCGTTGATGAGTATGGTGAACTTGGATTTTGCCTAGCATGTACATGCTAGCAGAGCAATGCCACTTATCTACCTTTTAGAAGAATGATAGGGCAACTTGCGGTATTTGGTCATTTGTGCTCAGTATAAACTGCGTCTAGAGGCTCCTAGCGGCATTATTCTTCTCTCCTTGCTACATTTATTCGTGAGGGGCGTCCACCGCTTCCTCCTCACATGAGGAGTTCATTTAAGCCATGTAATTTGAGTGGTCATACGCCCTCACTAATGTCATGCGAAAGAACTGACAGATTTTAAGCGACTTGGCGTCTGAAGAGGACCATCTCCATAGCAGCGAGTATCCACAATAAAGTTAGCAATGCCTCTGTAAAGGTAGGCTTTAAGCGATATCTCTTTTGGTTAGAGCATTTTCAATAAACGTGACAGATGGTCGACTTAGAAACCAAAAAATACGAAGAAGTGGTTAAGATAACTTGGATTGAATAAGGAAGCAAATGTATAGAAGGTTGTTGGCTGCGAGTAGCAGAAAGGGTTGAGAGGAAAAAGGAAATTATGAAAAGGTTATGCTGCAATGGTCTGGGTTGGTAAATAAATTGCTGACGCTGGTACAATGCTTGGGGTCCCTGGCTCACTCCATTGCATTTCACCGATTCATATTCACTTTATTCCCATCCGCCTTCTTCATTTGTGCCATTTCGTCAATCAGCAACTCGCTACTGGTAATGTGAGTCGGTTGTGCTGTGGGGTCACGCGGATCCCTTAGCGCTCCTCGGACTCGACCTTGACGAGATGGCTGAAGTAGGTGTTCACGTTGAAGAAGACAACTACTTCGTTACTCTAGGTCCATATGGGATCGCTCACAAATGTCATAATTGGAAGTCGGGACAGCTTAAAGTCATGGGAAGATTTACTTTTAAGAATTTCGATGAGAGGATAGGTGAGTCTCCTTGAAGGGCTCACTGCAATTCATCACTGATGGCGGTTAGAGTGTGTGGTATGATTGGGTTTGTATTCGTGTTCCGCTCGGTTGTGCGCGACATGTTGCGTTTTGCTCCAAATTGAGGCAAATTTGCAGCACGTCTGTGTTGCCAGTTCTCTCTGCGTCTGCTATGCATTCGATCAGGCTCTATTTGCCATAAAATTGATAAAATTAGGACAAAGAGGCAATTTGAAACCTGCATTTCATTTTGAGTGGTGATAATTTTTTAAGTCCGTGCCAGATTTCCACCCTATTTTTCGAGCTGTCGATTTAACAATCTCAGTCCTCAGATTCGGCAGAATGAAATGCCAAATAGGTAATATGTTTGGAAGTTGATTGCCGTGCCATCTGAGAAATTCGTATCTTTTGGCTCCTTGCCTCTCCTTTACTTTCTATGCAAAATTGATTCCTACACAAACGGTATCACCTCCTCAGTACCAAGAATATTACACTGACTTAGGCTGAAGGGGACTGACGGACATGCCAAATTAAGGTTACTTAGAACTACGGAATTGGCATCAAAAGTGAGTTTCTCATTTAATCATCCCATCCTTTATCAAATTATCCGCCTGCTTGCTCATCCATCTGTCCACGAACTGATTCAAAACTCAACCGAATGAAATAAACCCCAAAAGCAACAGGTCTTCATCGAGTTGTGAATCACTGTGCCGCTTGAGGTTGATTGTACAGTCAAAATTGCAAATGGTTGCAATTCGACACCATGCGTCCACCATCAACGCAATGGTCAGCACTAACATATGATTTACCGCATTGCAGTCAAAATGACTTAAATGGGATAGGGAGTAGTCTACACAAGTACGCATCTTCTAATGTGACAGAGGAAATTCCAAAAGCGTCAGGGCATGATCTTTACACACTTATCAATTGTTATGACGATTGAAGTATAGCTTCTCATAATGCCAATGCATGAACAATGCCTATTCTGACAAATAAGCTCTCAACTCCTTTAAAAAGGACTGAAATGCCAAATCCAGCTTGGCATTTGCAAGGCATAACGAGGGAAATAGTAAAAGTTGATGCGCGTCAATTAAGTGCCTGCGCAACTAATATTCCTATGCATTTGGTCAGCGGATGAATGCCATAATGCTTGGCTCATTTCCTCTTGCTGGAAAAACACAAGGAATCAGTTTCAGCCGTCGTTTTATATCACTGATTTTCTGCCAGTACCTCCATATGCCTTTACTATTATTGAAACGGAGTTCGTGCGCTGATTTATGATGCGAAATAATTGCGCCTATGGCTTGAGCGTGGATCAGAGTCAAAGTAAACGGCGTTGGTGGCAGATAACGAGACACTGACCATTCCTTGAGCATTTCTCATGTATCTATTATTTAAAGAGGGTTTGATAAAAGCAACTACCAAGCTCCCCAAGGCACATAGGGATTCATTCGCGGCTGTTGTGATTGAATGCCGAGACAGCCCGTTGGTCGTGAAGAAGAGTGTGTCCAAAATATTTGTTAGATTGTCACTTCAACTCTCAAAGCCGACTATGCTAGGATGGGAGAAGGATGTCGCCTCTACAGTTGCAATAATAATGCAGACAACACATTGGACGCAGAAAAATGCCACCATATGTGGGAAGATATGTTTCTGGGTGAGGGCTAGTGCACAACTTTCCTTGTCTTAAATTCGCATTTCACATTGCTGAATCAGATTGTGAGCATAGCGCAAAGAAAGACTCAAAATAAGCAAATCTCGGTACGGACTTAACAATTCAAACTGCCTATTTGTTCAGGTTTTCCATACTTGAGGAGCATATAGGCCAAATCAGGTGCAATGGAAACAACCAACACGGTGGTGCTGCAAACATGCCACCGAGAAAAGCATCAAACCCGAAATCAAACCATGGCATTGCCACTACATCCTCCCTTCAACCCACCCCACCAGCACCCACGTACTGTCCACCTCCCACTAGTTCTCAATCCCAACTCCAACCACCCTTCCATCGCGTCAGCTTCCAACGCCACGTCATTCCTCACTACCGACGCCAAACAAGCCCAACCAATTCACCTGCGCTTTGCTCGTGCCAAGGTACCTCTTAAACAACCAAACCCAATGACACGGTAACTAACACATTCAACACCTGCTTTCACCAACTTTGCATCAATGACTCTCCTATCTCTTGGCTTACGCGAACACATCCACTGCGCCAAAATTCTACACCCAATCCCTCCTCTCTCAATGACCCACCCCTCTCCAACGCTCCTCCAACCTGAAGAGTAAGATACGCCATTTCCCAAAGACTCGTTCACACACACAAAAGCACATTCAAAGGTGACTGCAAAAGCACCAATCGTTCGGTCATTCTCCAGTAGCCTAAGCGGAAAACATACAATCGTCTTTGCAGTGGCCCTCAAAAGGACCGTTGTTACGCTCATGGTTGCAGCAGACTCATCAAGTCAGTCCAGTGGTCAGTAAGGCACTTGGTCGACCTACTCCTTACTGCCCACCGGCTTCTCCGTCTTCTTCGGTAGCAGCACCGCCTGAATGTTAGGCAGCACACCAGCCTGCGCAATGGTCACACCACCCAACAACTTGTTCAGCTCCTCATCTTTGCGGATGGCCAATTGTAGGTGACGAAAAATGATGCACGTCTTCTTGTTGTCGCGCGCTGCATTACTCGCCAACTCCAACACCTCGGCAACCAGGTGTTCTAGCACAGCTGCCTGGTAGACCGGTGCTCCAGCACCCACACGCTCCGCGTAGTTGCCACGACGCAACAGACGATGCGCTCGACCCACCGGGAACTGCAGACCTGCCCGCGCCGACCTCGTCTTCGCTTTGGCTCGTGACTTGCCACCTTTGCCTCTTCCACTAATTCTTCTCTTCTCGCCCCGTCGACACACTAAACAACAAACCGATTGAAGCGTGATTCCGTCACATGCCGGACTGCTTCCGCCTTATAGGCACATTTATCGCATTGAGGCACATTTCTTATTGGCCACAGAGCAGTCTAACCAATTTGCACATCCCATTGGTTCGCCAACGTCAACGCCCTCTGCCATTGGTTGTTTACTAATTATCCTGCTGCAATGAATAGGTGACTGCGCTTTGCCTGACTAGATTGTGTGCGGGAGAAGCCATGTAATTTTATTCAAAACTCTCACCTCAGATGACCTGCATTTCATCGATTTCGCATGCACTGCAACACCATACACCCTAAATTGCCCTAGTTAGCTGTGCCAGAAAAGGACAGTGGATAACGCAATGGGCAGATAGCTTTTGTATATACCTAATTTGCTTTTACGTTGTATTCCTGACATGTGCAGTTAGGTTTCCTTCAATTTCCCTCTTTATTCTTCTGCTAGTTATTTGCTTGATAGTGTTTCCTATTTAGTTTGACAAATGCTCTTATAGCATCTACATTTACGTGTACAGGCGTGTTGGCTAAAATGACGCCTATCCCGAAGGTAGCAACTCCAGTAAAGTTGGTGCACAAAAATGCTGAAAATGCCACAAGCTATCAATTGTTTAATATTGCGGGCATTGTAAAAGTATCAAGAATAGCCGTTCGTTGGGGATAAGTGCTTCTCAAGCGCCTTCCAATGTGACAGATGGAGTCAGTTGCAAACAATTCGAATCCATCCTAATTTAACAAAACGCTACCAACCACGAACAATCGCGCCACCATAATTCAGGTAAAACCACCTGACCACGCCCAAATTTAATACACTCAGTTTGCACGTCCCCAACTTACTGAAGTAGAAGACAGCCTTTTGACTCACCGACTAAGTATTATCCTTTTATGACAATACCGAGAAACACGAGCACTGAAAACACTCAATCCAGCACAAATCTTGATTCCCTTTCTTCTTTTCATCGTTGACCTCCATAATGACCCCCACACGGGTTACTATATCCCACTCTCCTCCACCGACTTCCCCTGCCCTACAACTAGTGGTGACCACCGCCCACACTGACACCAGCACCCCGACAGCACCAAGACAGTGGGAACGAGGGCCAGACAGAATACGAGGAAGTAGCAGCGAAATGCATATTTCTGTCAACAACGATCAAAAATAAATGCGGTGGTGGTGTTGGTGGCCCTCAACGGGGTCGAGGGATTCGTTCACTCACAGGGCGACGTCAAGTGGGCTGCAATGGAGTGAAGCAGAGCGTTGCTAGTCAGCAGCAGCACCAGCAACGCCCGCAACACTCCACATCCAACCCATCTACTTAGAGCCCGTGTACTTGGTCACGGCCTTCGTGCCCTCCGACACCGCATGCTTCGCCAACTCACCAGGCAGCAGCAGACGCACAGCAGTCTGAATCTCTCTGCTCGTGATTGTCGACTTCTTGTTGTAGTGCGCCATTCGACTCGACTCAGCAGCGATTCGCTCGAAGATGTCGTTCACAAAGGAATTCATGATCGACATCGCCTTCGACGAGATACCCGTGTCCGGATGTACCTGGCGCAACACCTTGTAGATGTAGATGGCGTAGCTCTCCTTCCTCCGTCTCTTCTTCGCCTTATCCGTCTTCGGCACCTTCACCTTCGACGCCTTCTTTGCAGCTTTGCCTGACACTACTTTCGGAGCCATGACGACCTTCTCTTGCCCTAATCGTCAGTGAAACGAAACAGTTCACGCCGGAAATGCCACCATCAAGGTTACTTATAGACAAATCTCCACCACTATCACTGGCAAAGTTCGAGTTATCAATGGCTCAGACAACAGCCAATGAAAATAAAGAAAACAGCAAAAGCCATCTTCTAATTGGGCGTTGATAGAAGGCAAATGATGTGACGATGAACTGCACTACTTCTTTGGTGCATAGATGTCAGCCTTCCACGAGCCAATCAAACCCTAGATTTCACCGCACTCAAACACAAAAATATAACTCTTATTTATTCGAATTTATGTAACAAAAAGAGGCATGAATACGTAGCTAGCACATTTGCAAGATTGCTAATCCTGGTTGATATTTTGAAAACAACCACTTTAGTGGCCGAAATTGGAGTTGACATCTCTCCTGAAGCCAGATCATTGCGAAGTCCACTCATTGAATTCACTTTAATTGGAAAGGTGATTGGCTTTATGCACATTCAAGTAATTACGTTTCGCCTCATTTTTCGTAAAGTGGTAGGTTAAGAACCCTTTTATGCAGCTAAACTTTCTTCGCGTTTTAGACGAGTCAATTCACGTACTGACAGTCTGATTTATCTTTTTCACTGTGTTGTTGATGCGCTGTTGGCCCCAAACTTCTTCCAAATCACACCAGATCCCGCCTGATTTCCAGCAAATACGGTAAGGCTGCTTCTCCCAACCATGCTTCCTTATCTCCGAGGATGGAACTCTCAACAGTTAATTATTATCTAATAGGCATGGGTCCCACCTCAACTAGGAAAAGCACCTCAATTCACAATTCGCTGCAAAAAAGCAGTGGCCTTGACTAGGTGAACAGTTCTCTGCTTGCGGATACAAATTATGCGTAGGAACCACATTACATCACTTGGTGTAAAGCAGCGAAAGAAGCAAATGCCACTTGAAAGTAACTTCTTATCGGTTATTTCACATGTTAGCCTTTCATTCCAGCTTGATCGAATTGATTGGTATTGAGACGTTATGCAGCATTTTGAGCTACCATTCTGCAAAATTGGGCCTCAGGTTTGACGCATCAGACCTGTGCCTCTGCAAAATATTACCGCATTGATTGACTTATTCAAAGGGTTCAAATAATGTACAATTCTCAAACCTTGCAAGCTTGTGCTTCGTTCGAAGTGCACGCAGTCTCGCAATCACACGATCTTGCTGCCGCCTTTTCAGCTCTAATGGCTAGCATGAAAAGCAGTCCCGCGTACAATGGGCTAAACATTTTACAAGTAGTGGAGAGTTATCAAAACAAAGGAAAATCTATGCTAAGCTAGGAGGCAAATCGTATTTCAATTCTAGCCTCGTAAATCCGTGCGTTTAGTGTCAGAACTTAAATGCAATGGTTCCATGTTGACCGAATCTCTTCAAGCCGAAAGTCTTCTCAAACCTTAGCTGGACCCATTCTCAGTCAATGGAAAGGACTGTCCATAGTAAAAGGTTGGCATGTGTTTCAGAACCTCTACCGGATGATTAACGCTAAAGGACTACTTAGTGTAGTGAAGAGTCAGTAGTCCGATCACAATGCAATTCGTCATTTTCAGCAGTCGGTTATCTCGTAAATAACCAGATGCTGTGCGTGTCTTTGGAATGCAGTTGCTCCTGCATAGCTCAGTAGCATGAACGCTTTAAAATTAGGGCCTTAGTCGCTATGAATGGATTCGTGTACCCCATATTAACATTCTAACTGATTGACGAAACTTTGAACAACCGCTTCAGAGCCTTGTGTATCCCTGGGTTCTGCGTTAGTTTGGTCATGATGAGCTGCATCAGTTTGGTAGATTTTCACAAAAACAAAAATCAAGTGACAGAAAAAAGTGCATACGATAATTAACATCTGTTCTTTGGTGAAAGTAATTGGGTACAATTCCTGCAACACCATTTGAAGCAGAGGCAAGTTAATTAGTCATGCAGTCCAAATCTGTGTATATCGTGAACTCCTACCTCCAGCGAATGCTGTGAAGCACCAAACTGTGTTGCCTCATAATATCACGCCAACATTATTTATTAAAAGGTAATACCAGAGAAAATCGGACATAGCAAACAATTTGCTGGCCTATGTTTCTGTTCGTTCAAGCAGGCGCTTTCCTTTCTGAAAAGGAGAATGTATCGGTTTCGTTAGCAGAATGTGCAGAAACGAGTAACATGTTTTGGTTGCTGACAATTCCCTCTTTTATTTAAGTACTTTGTACAAACTGCATTTTGCATGAGCAGTTTATGTGCAAAGAGAACGGTGAAATCGCATTCCAGAGCGCTCCTTTTTAAGTGCATTCAGCCTTGAATTTGCTTCCCCTGTGCTAGCACTAATCGGCAAGATAAAACGAACGGTTGTTAGCTCATTTCACATTTCACTCACATTTCAGCTGAACAGAGAGTTATTCACTTTCCTTCGGTGGTGGCGGAAGGAGTGAAGCTGAAAATAGAATACAGGAATGGGTCGCACAATATGCTCCCATAACAATCTATTCATCACACATTCAAAAATATTCGCATTTTTCATGAAAACAATTAAGAGCCAAAAGAGACACAACATTTGAGCTATTTATGGGCGTGCATTATAATGTTGTTGAAGCATTTGTTTCAGAGTGTATGAAGTGAGACCGAAACGTAAGAGAACCCACAGAGTTGATGGAGCAACATTGAGGCAAAAGGAATTGACACGAAGAATCGGGCAAATAAAAGCACTATGTTAGCATAAGTTAAACGGTTCTTATTCAAAATAAGCTCTTCTACAAACGCCAATTGTCTTAAGAAATGCATGTCCTGTAGAGAAGCATTCAATCACCAAAGGCGGCAATTCAGGAACTCGGTTCCACCACTGCATTTCCAATCAGCGGACGGCCCAGCCAGACCGACAATGTCAGCTTTGTACAACCGAACCTCTGTTTGCTAGCATAAACCCTTAAGGACAATCTTTTCATACATGGCGACAGGAACGAGGGCAGAGTGACTCGTAAGCCAATTCCACAGTGCTGATTGATGGCTAAGGTGATGCCACACACTCTCTAAACTGGTGCGATATCGATTACACTAGTGAAATGCATACGAATTTGGCATTGAGAATCCTCTGTAATGTGTTGCTGTGACCTGAGAACAGCTCGTTTCGGCCGGGTGGCAAACCTATTCGACCAATGAATTAATTATGGGACATAAGGTTTGGTGGGCTCTTATGACCAGGAGCATTGCAGCATTCAATCGGGAAGAGGACGCTGCGTGAGGGTTAAAACAGCACGGTGAATACAAAGTGGTAATTTGGGCATTAGGACAAGAACCACTTTCAGCAAAACTAGTTAAAATTACGACCTCACATGCATTGATCCTTGAGAGTTGGTATCGTTACCATGGAAACAAACACAACAACAAATAAACAAGGTAGGTCAGGAGGAATAAAACTCACCGTTCATCATCGAACGCACGTGAATTCTTATAACACAAATGTTTAAAGGGTGGAATCCGCTTGTGGAAGACGAAAGGTAGGACTAGGAGGAGTATGACAATCAGAGGAATGAATATTCTTAGCAGAATTTTTAGCAGTCGATTTTCTGTGATTGAAGAATTAAAAAATCTGTGAGCGTGTGATCTAAAATTTGTAAGCGAAGGTCAAGATTAGGGAAGAAAAGCTGCACAAAGTGTGCACGTGGTCAAAGTTCATAAAACAAAGTAGTGGAGCCAGGAACCAATGGGTCGGTTCACTGTTGGAGAGTCAAAAACTTGTGCCAAAGTTACAGTTGAGGAGGATACCGCAAGAGTGTTATTTAGTACAGCAGTAAAGGTACACCAAGTCTGAATGCGACCAGGGAAATTTAAGAAAATGCAATTTGGATTGGATGCGTTTTGATAGACACTACAGCTGTAAACATGTCGATTTAAAGGAAATCGACATTTAAATCGCATTTAAAGGAAATATGTCTCCAAGTCCCTTCCCAACTTTATGCCTGTTCTCCCACACATTTCCACTGCGAAACCATTGCAATGCAATCAGAGCAGAGGTCACGCAGTGGATTCACACCGACTTCATGCTTAAGCTGCGGCGGCTAACATTGACACTAGGACTTGCATTTCACATCCAACGTGATGTCACGCAATTTTATTTCTATTATCACCATCCACCAAAGTGCAAGTGGGCATTCACTAGACATGCTTCATGAGAAGCACAACAAGTGAGCATTTCGCATCTACGATAAGATTGACATTTCTACAAGCACGATTCGAAGTCAGTGCTGAAAGCAAACAGATCTGCATTTGACACAACTCGGAGGTTTGCAAACGAAGACCATACAGTCGGTCTGGTCATTGCATTTAGTTGAGGCGCTCAAACACACTCTTTGTAGGGAAGACAGAGTAAAAGACCAGCGCTTGTGCATTCGTCCATATTTTTGTCTTGCACTGCTTCTCTTCAGATCCTGCGACATTGCATCCTTGGCACTCGTTGCCTTCCCTATTACCGTGTGCGCCAAACTCCCTATATGTTGCTACTCATTCCCATCACAATTACTGTCTTTGTATTATGGTCTTGGCGTGTGCTACAACAAAACAGCACTGTTACTGGGACTGCATCTCATCTGACGAGCTTGTGATGGCAGGCGCATCAATACATTTTAGGTCATGTTAATTCCACGCTTCCAACACGAGCGCAACATTACCGAGTCAATCGCAGCCTCACACTTTCACGTGAATGTGTTTGAACAGCCACCAACCTCATTTGAATAACCTCCGCACCTACGCACAAACCTCACATATATCCGTGTAACTGCTCGTAAAATGAGCAGGCTCAATTATTTACATAAAATCGTACGTAGGGATCGGCTCTCAACTGCTTAGACAATATTTCTTCACATTTTGCATGTTGGCTTTTAGGCATTACACACTCCCGTTCCATTTTCATCGAGAAACGCGTCGCTGTGTCGAGTCGAATGTAGCAGCGAATATGCAGTTCTTTCTTGCGATTTATTCATAAATCGAGAATGCCAGGGTCACTCAAATGTAAGCAAAGCAAAGCTGCGATAGTTAAGCCAAATGAACTGTCAGTTTTCTGACTAGAATGAAGCGGTGAGGAAATGCAAAAAGGGCATCTTACATAATCTCTTACCCTTCGTTCATCTCCACTGATTCCATTCTAATTTATCCTCCTCTACTTTAGTTATCCCAAGTCTCAGAAGTTTGACACCCACAACTCATAGTGCTACGTAAATTTCGATCACTACTCGACAGTGGCTTCGGATCGTCATGTGTGGTACATCATACAACCAATTTGATCAGTTCTTAGGCTTCAGCATTCCATCATCATGCACTCCCACTCATGAAATGCTCTGCCCGTATCTATGCACCGAAACAGTTCACTAATCCTCAATCTCGTGGAGGCAGGGCAGCATGCGATGCTCCCGAGACATGCCGAACGCCACGACTGGAGAGAGGCAGAAATATACAAAGCATCACAGGTATCTACACCCGATAGGCGCATTTCACTGACGGCTAAGAAGGTGTCATCAGCATCGTCACAGATAGGTCAAATAAGATGTTGTAAAATATATCCATGTGGTCGTGTGACGAAAATATCTCCCCAAAAATTAGGAAAATTAAAAATGGAAGAAAGGACAGAAAGGAAGAACATTTGACAATACTAAAGAGAACGCAAATAAAATCTGGCGAGTAGCATGAGGAAAAGTATGAACGTTTTGATGGTAATTGTGTGAAAGGTAGTGAGACGAGGCGGAATTAAAGAGCAATGATGGCAATCACAGCTACATCGCTAAACACAAGACAATGTTTGGCCACTTCAATATTGCGAATTAATTTAAGTAGAAGAAAATCTGTAGACATCCACACAGTTGGCAAGGCTGTTGAAAGTAACTAGACCGCCACCATCGCCATCGCCACCAACAACACCAACACCAGCACCATATCTGTCCATCCCAACGACTTCATATTTGTGCTCTAACACAAACACCGGCACCACTCCTTCCAATGCACCTGCTGCACAGTGCAGAAGGTGAGGTCACACAGACTTCTGTCAATTTCCAATTTTTAATTCTGCTGTACACTTGTGTGTCTTACATGGACTGCGATCGACGCCTTCTCTCAAAGTGTCAGTGCCAATGAAACGGTCAGCTAACATTGCACATTCACCAGATATGCTTTTTGTACAAGACCAACGAGTCAACATTTCTTACCTTCCATAAGAATAGTTGTGTTTCTGAAGTCAGCATCACTGCAAGGAATTTTACCCGTTCCATCAACAAGGACGAACCCAAGTGCCTCGTTGCTTGACGCGAGTGGAGTGCTTTTGCCGGAGGACGACACAGCCATTGCGGCATCCACACCTAGGAGACAGTTTCAAACACACACTTTGTAGGGAATGTTTGGCAATAGATCGTGAATGGTGCACTATGTCTCATATTTCATATTGCAATTCTTCTCCTCCGATCCCGCGATGTATGCAAATATGAACTCCCCCCAATCAAGGTCACTTGGTCCCCTCTATGACACCGTCACTGCGGAATGACCTGTAGAAGTCACGTTGATGCTGGTTGGCGCCAAAAGATATGAAGTGTTTAAAGTGAAACACTCGGTGCAGTTGTATGCACCAGACCCTAAGTGCCCTGTAAGATGTTCCTACCAGCAGCACTGTACATGCAGTGTGCACTTACCTCTTACTCTTACGAAGCGCTGCCCAAAAACCAATCAGTGCTTACTGCAGCAGAATGTAATGCAATGACAATGGCCAAAGTTGCAGAACACTGCCATTCACAAACCACTATGATAAATGTACAGTGGTCGACATCACTTCATGTCGCCCCTCTTATGAATGTGCAACGCATACTGCATTCCTTCCTTAATCCCTTCCAAACACTGTTTAGCTTCAATCGACTGCCTCGACCCACAAATATCTCCAGCCCATGTCCACGAGTGGAAAATTCACGTACGCCTTTAGTCCAGATGGGTTGTGAGCTAGTCTTGCGAGGAACTTAAAATGACGTCGGTGCACACAGACAATTACAGCATCCTGCGCGTTAGACCCCTTATATTCATCAGCAGTGAGCAGTAGTCTTCAGTCGATGCTACAGGGACGGTGGATTATTACTGCCAAATCACAGATATGCTTCGTAAGCAGGGCAACGAGTCAATATTTCCCACCTCTCATCAAAATGGTTGTGTTACCACAGGCGGCATTGCTGCAAGTGTATTTGTTTGTCCTGAAGATATTAGCGATCTCGAGGACATTACCTGACACGAGTTGAGCGCCTTCGATGGAGAAGGATACAGCTTTTACGACCGCAGTTTCTCTGCGGCAGTTCTGAACACACACTTTATAAGGAACAAGTGGTGCGAGACCGCAAATCATGCACTGATGTTCCTTGTTGAACTTGCAGTATTTGCGCTTCTCCATTCCTATGCTGTATGCAACAACCTCATTTGCTAAAATCCTGGTCACCCGTTATCTTCCAATTCGCATCACCTCGAAAGAACGCACCGGATTAAATGTGATGTTGGTTGGAGCTAGAAGAAATGCAATGAATGATAGCCAAATAACTGTAACCTGTTTAATCCAAGTAAACTACCACTCCACTCTGCACCAGACCCTCAGTATGCCTAAATCCACCTCCATCACCAGCAATGCATATGCCATACGTTGCAACGGACTGGCACATTACTCTCGCCTCAATATTCTGCAATCGTCTTTGAACACCCTCTGCATCTTCATTTGCCCTATTAATAATTATTGTCAGTTTCTGTGCTGAAGGCGGATGCCCACCTCGGAACAAAAGCACATATGTTAGTTCGTCCCCACCTGTTAAATTGGCTCTGCGTTAGTGTTTGCATGGCTAGTTCAAATTAATCACACTTATTCCTTTTCCATTTCAACAGGCGCTGAGTTGCCCTTTCGCAGTGCATACTGTTAGGAATAAGCGGTTGCGGCATGTGACGTACTTGCAAAAGAAGCAACTTTAGGGCCGTCCAGTTGAGAGCGACGTTCAAAGCTATAGGCAAAGCCACATTTGTCATGCAAAATGAAATGCCGATCTACTGACTTGAGTAAGGCGGTGCCGTAAAAGCAACTGAACTATTTAGCTGCAAGTGCTGAATCATTTGCGATGCGTTCTCTTCCACGTATAAGCTATCCGCCTCAACTCCACTTTATTCCATTATGTCCTTGTCCACTTAGCGCTGTCTATATCCCAGATGTCTGGCACGCTCAATTTACGAAGATGGAAAGATCCAATTTATAATGCCACTCTATACACTTACACGACTCGACACGTGTTTCTTTGACCTACTAACCTAATTAGTGTTCAGTGTCTAGTCGACTACTTACACCGGTGAAAACGTTGTCTAGGACAGTTGTAGACAGCATTTCTTACGATAGACAGAGGCGAACGTATTCAAGGCATCGTGTGCCCTCGTTCTCTGTGAATCCATTGATTGGGAGCAGAGCAAACATTTTGACAGTTTACAAAAGCAAGTGCTGTTAGTGATTGTAATGTAATGATTGGATTAAGATGGCACGATCTCAGTGGACTTGTCGCACGAATGCGTCTGCAAAGTAGAAAATGATTAATGTATTCATGTGAGTGACCTTTGGTAAGTTACCCATTGGCCTAATTCAGGCTTTTATAACAAATCTTAGGCAAATATTTTGAAATAAAATGTGACGCATTGTCTCCAGCTTGCGAGATAGAATGGGAACTATCAGGAGTGATTTTTAACTGGATGGAGAAAGCAACAAATTGCTGTAGCCGATAATCTAACCGGATTATTCTGCCTTGAAAATTGTATTGGCATTAAGATGCCCTATTTCTTACTGAATATATGACGATAGCGCTTCCATTAGCACGCGAAGTATGCTGACAGGTTAGCCGACCTACTGCGCTTAGTTAAATGTCTTCCACTTAGAGGAAAACTGGAAGCCGAAAGGACATATGCTTCTGCATGTTCTTACTACTTCAACGTTTTCAACACTATTTCTCCACAAAGTGCAAATACCTGAGGCGATGCTTCACGGCCCACACGACACTCGACTTAGGATTTGCTGTAGTTGAACTTTTCAAAGCAGAAGGGGATGCCGACTTGGGTTTGCCTGCATCTGTTGCTGCCAAAAGTAGAGTCAACGGAATGTCTGCTTACGCCTCAGTCATTCCGAAGCCCTTTCCACCCACCCTACCAACCATTCCACTTACTTATTGGGATGGAGGCTTCGATTATGCTAACCATCTACTAACTACATGTTGCGGGATCGCCACCTCCGATGGACACGGCTTTCAATGCCACATCAATGCGAAACCTCTTGAGCGGGAACGTACTTTTTGTTGTGAAGTGTCCAACTGCGCACAACAATGTATTTTATCTTAGTCTCCCCCATCATTGCACATTATTAATAACTTGAAGTCCTCGTCTTAAAGTTGGGCTCATTTTACAGGCTGCAGGCGAGTGAATGGAATAATCAAATGCTGCTATGTGCGACTGTGTATTCAACAAAGAGGTAGTTTTGGGTTAAGTGCGCGGAAAATCGCCATCTCATATCAATTACCATTGGTTGATGGTCAAAAGCATCTGGCTCGTTTATTTGTTAATTGATTTCCAAGGGCATTTAGGAGATATTCCATTCATAACTGCAGACAACGAATGTTTTTTATTTTCCTAAGTCCTCATTCAATTGCTTTTATTAATTAACCTCCCCCCACGAAGTTATTAATGTTACATGATTGAATGGATCACCTAGACCGGGCTGCGTGAGTTTGCATCTTGTCACAAAGAAGGTTGTTGAAGGAACTCCGCGTGCGTAGATAGCATCCCTAATTACCAAGCTCTCCCGCGCGGTCACAGTGCACACAATGATGGTCGCATTATCTAAGGCGCAGAAATCTTGTTTTCATTTTTTCCTCCTCTTCTTTGCGCTTTCTCCAAACAAAAAATTGGAGGGCACATCAAATGATTTTACTCATCTGGGGTGTTTTGTGAGATGAGATGTATAGACGCTACTATTTGTATGAGCCATAACAGTATCCTTGATACCGCCCCTTTAACGCTATTGTGGGGGGCCGATGTTGAATAAAGGACTGGTAATGCTGCGTTCTGATGTTAAACGCTGACCTCCATAGTCAAAAGCACTTGTTTAACGTCAATAACAATGCAAATAAATTAAGAACACTCAATACACTTGCACACAACTGCCATTTTAGCTGACATTGTAGTGGCTCTTATGCCGCACTCTGTAAATGATTCCATTATTTCTCCAGCTTAATCTGTTCCAACTCCACTTGCAATATTTGTCAACCACGTTAGCCTCAGTTTACATAAAATGGCCGTAGTGTTATCTAGTAGGGCATTATGCACACACGTATGTATAAATTTACCCAAAGACTCACTACTGCCAGCACCAATGAGAGCGGTGCAACTGTAAGCTAGTGACTTTTAAATGCTGCTTGTTTCAGTGCGTTGGTGGTTGCCTTAGCCCAGATGAAAGACAAACAATTACAACGCCCTTCGCCAGGACTGCGACTAAAGGTCACGTCTTCAGACTGCATGGGGGGAAAGAGGCAGGTTGATGAATCCTGGCTCATTAAACACCCAGAGACCAATGAAAAATGAAAATGTCCATTTCAACACCAGTTTGCTCCCGTATTTTTTCTGCGGAAAAAGTCAGTAGGAAAAATAGTACCATAACAAATGAAGAACCACCACATACCCCATAACACCAATACGAAATTAACGTTCCATTTCGGTGAAAAGTGAGTGTGCATTAGGTAAAGATTCTCTTTTCCAAATATAGTGGTACAATAATCACACAAATGTCATTAATTTCTCCCGAGAACTGGGTAGGCAATTCGATTGCAGCATCTCACTTCCTTAGGAAGGGACGGAGAGCCTAAAGAAAGGTATTAATTTGGGAAAGTCAATAGATATCATTCCAGAAAATTGTCTCAATCAGTAGCATTCATTTACCAAAGGCTGGTGGTTTTGAAACAGGCACATCCAAAAACACAAAGAATTTTGGACTAAACAAAGAAACACTACTTTAAAATACCACCAGCCAACGTGTCAATAACAGTAGTCGTGCTGCCGTGGCAAGTTGCCCTAGCAAATAACGGGATGAAGAATTAAAGTTTCAAAGCTCAAGCAAGTCATTGAAGTCAAATCGAATGCTCAAAATGAATTCGACGCACTTCTTGAACTACCATTCTTGAAGGCAAATAAAATGCGGCAGTAGACTGAAGGTGAAGTGCAAGTGGAAAAGAATGGAAGATTGGTGAATGAAGAACCGAAAGAATACTCAAGACATACTGGACTTGCATTTAAAAGATTAGTTTAAAACTGCTCCTGATGAGATCCAACAGATAGGAAATAAAGAAAGTGTTGGAAGAATGAGAGAGGGGATGATAGGATAACATCTCATTGACACTTTGCCCACCTGCTGCCAGCTGATTGCTCTCTTAAACATAATCATCAAAGATAAGGTTTGAAGGCAGAAAGAGGCTAGGAAGCAAAGAAACAAGTAATTCAAACGAACTTCAGCATCGCAGTCAGGACCGCTGAACTGAAAGGGACTTAGAGAAACAAGAGTGAAGCAGGTCATTTTTTAAAAAAAGGCTAGAAAGAATTAAAAGGGCGCGAAAGTTTGGGAAAGCATCAACAATTGAAAAACCCCTAAACCGACAATGATTGAGATGAATGGGAGGAAGTTAGACCTACTTCATAAAATGTTCAGCGTGGAAGACAAAAACTTGAGCGGATGGGGAAATTCAGCACAACAAAGGGGTAGACAAATGGGTGAATGGACCGCTGATGATCTAGTGGTCGTGCATACTCCAATCTCACCAACAGAGAGACACCGCGACTAGGTTCCTGTGACATGGTGTTGAGATCGGCAGAATTAAACATGAGTTTGAAAATAACCTTCA
Organism: Taenia hydatigena; assembly: GCA_036345935.2. Classification (NCBI taxonomy): domain Eukaryota; kingdom Metazoa; phylum Platyhelminthes; class Cestoda; order Cyclophyllidea; family Taeniidae; genus Taenia; species Taenia hydatigena. The sequence continues at coordinate 9,462,170 of JADWOT020000001.1, read as the reverse complement.
AAAGAAGCAGACCTGCATCTGCTGGTGGATGACTGTCTGCATGGATACAAAACGAGTCCCTCCATTGACTTTTCAACAAAATTGGTAAACAAATAAATAGCAAAGTAAGCAGTGCACCAAGATTCAAGCGTTTATTGAACTACAGTTGCTTCCTCGATTAGATATCGAGTAATAGCAGGAAGAAACTCACATCCTCATAGCACTTGGGCAACGCAAATGCAGCTTTATGCACTGCCTTGGTGTAGAATTTGCAGTCCGCCGGCGGCTCGCGGGACGCTTCGCTGAGATTGATGTTCTGCATTCACAAATCAGCGATAAATTTGCACCCAAACGTGTTCACTCTCAAGTCAGACAACAGGCAATAGTGTGCTAGCCACTTACCTCATTTTTGCATGCGATAACATTGCCAGAGTGGCCAGAAGTGAAGGCTGGAACGATGCTGTAGGCATAAGCCACATTCGGGAATACATCCCTGCAGAAGCCTACCATTTTTTGAATAATGGGCAGATCCAGAAACAGACATTCACCTGTGTGAAGCAAGTACGAGTCACATGTAGCAAGTCATGATGTGGAATTAAGAGGTCTAGCTACAATTTCGAAACAACCAACAGGGATTTCAACGTTTCTGACACCAAAATATTGATCGGACATGAATGCAAAAGCCCTAGTTCGCCTTCTGGACGTCTGTGTGAGAGAGACTCTCCGGTACAGAGATTCAGAGGATCAAAGAAATGATGAAAAACAAAAACGAATGGGGCTTAAAATAAGCCTTGAAGTGATACATAAAATTCGTAAATGCGGAATCCCCAAAGCCATCGAACCAATGACTTAGCAACTTTAGTTGGCATTGCAATTAGCTTGGATCTATTTAAAGATAACGCAACAGCGCAGGCTGACCTTTGAATTTACGTACGAGTTCCTTTGTTTGCCAGATGCAGCCCCTTGCTTTATTCGTACGCAAAAGTGTCCTACCATCTAACAAATACCTCACGACCATCCTCCAAACAGAACAATTTACCACTGCCTATCCTGGTACCAAGCATGAGCTAACGCCGCATATTTGCACATTCTCGCCTCCATTAACAATTATGCCGTGTTCAGCGGCATTGCAGAAGATTTCCTCCATTGTGCAACATCAAGACAGACCTCCGAGTTTGAGTGTTTCACGCATTGTCCGAAAGTTAACAAGAATAGCTGTGCTGTATGCTGAAAGCCAACGTGAACAAACCCAGATTTTCAGTCGACTGGATTTGAAACGGTAATACTATCCAACCATCTTACCACCAAGTGGCTGAATGTTCCATCAGCGTAATATGTTGGGCCTAAAATCTTCCGTAGATACGGGTAGACATTCGTGGGTTTGGATCTTACGTTAGATTTGACAGAAAACTTGGCCCCGCATCATTATCGCTCGTCATATTAACTAGCGACGTCTAGACTGATGCAGTGAACACATTGCTCGAAAAGAAAACGGGTCCGTAGGCGAATCTTAGGCAAACGGATTATCGGGGAGGAAAATACACCTAACTCCCTCAAATCGTTGACAAAATACGTGAATATAAGCAATTTTAGCCTCATTTTCAAGCACTCAAAGAAATCTTAGCTGCATTTCTCCAAATTTAGGAGGGACTATGAAAAAGCGGGACGCATGCTTCATTTCATGCCATTTAAATGACCAGCAACCGCGTATGGTCGAATAGAAAGCTCCAGATGTAGATCAATCAAAGTGAATGCCTTTGGTCATCCACTGAAAACAAAAGACGCCCCTGTCCACTCTTTTCGTGTCAAATCAGAAAATCTGTCTTGAATTGTAAAAAACCAGCAATCAAGTCCAAACTGGTTTAGTTCAAAATCAAAAACAATTTTAAACTGACGACGGAGAAAGATCTATGTATTTCCATCTCCCAACATGATAAGTGGAGGCGGTCACAAACTCACCCTGATTACAAATGACTCCGTCATCCGCAAGCGCTTGGCTCAGCAGTTGGAAGTATTCCTTGTTAAAGAGCGGAGTGGAAGGACCTGTTAGAAAACAAGAGGGATCGGTAAGTTTGCCTGATAACACAGTCTGCACCAGGATCTCTGAGTCCAGTTGATCAACTTAAACGTTTTGTGGTAACGCCTATTTTCGTTGTGTTTTCTCCAGTCCAAGATGTTTCACTTTACCAGTAATCAAGTGAATCATGGGACTGTGACGTGTGAGATCGCTTGACGGACTTTGTGCGATAACATGTCACACCAACAACCAGCCTACTTCGCTTTATCTCCTCGCCCAGTTTACCGTCAGCATTTCCAGTCTTCCGGCCTTTCTAGGTCACTGCAAATAAGTGCTATTTATACACTTCTGTTGCATAAATTTACAACCCTGGTTGACAAATACAACTTCCTCCTAGTTACTAAACACCGTGGCAGTTGGATCACTACACGAATTCTAAGATAGCCACTTACCTTCGAAGGATACAAAGCTTGTATTTGAGAAGGAAGAAAAGATAGTTGAGGTTTCGGAAAACCTTCTACATTAGACTCCATGAATAAAAATGAAGCGAAGAGTGGAAGGGAGTCACAGTACCAAGACCACATCGCACTAACGCTCTACTCAGTAAAAACAGATGGGAAAATTGTATTGAAGAGACATGCACAATCCAGGACCCGTTGCTACCACTGTTTTGGCACATTTGTGGTCCCATCGCCCAAAGTGTGAACGTGAATTGATATAACTCCCAGTGCCTGAGGGCCGTGGTAATGCCTATTGAAACGACTTAGGAGTCAATGCTGGTTGCCGCACGGCGACCACGCAACCTTGACAATGGGGTCATGTCCAGGGCTAGTGGTCTTCAGACTGCAGAGCAAGCGCATGTGAATCTATAATCAAACGCCATTAGCGCTTGAACTAAACTTGAACTAAAGCTTACCATCATTTTCACATACAGCAAAAATGACAAATCCGCTATGAGATAAAGGGGCAGATTGAAATGCGGCAATTCCAAAACTGCGGACCTCCCATTCCATATCGAGTTTAAAGTTTTATGATGCCAGAATTATACCGGTATTACCTCTTCATTATGCGGAGCAAGTGGTTTCAATGCTTATGTCTACCAAATCCACGAAAAAAGTCAGGTTGGCGTGAGTAATGCCTCATTGACACTGCAGCGAATCGTACGGCAGCGGTTTAGGAGACATTACACAGGCGTCAAGGTAACAAAATATGGGTTTTATATTAAATTATTGAATATGAAGCAAAAAAAAAAACATTGATAACTGTCATGCGAATGTACTCCTGAGGTAGTACCATTGAATGAATGCCGAAAAACTACTATTTTTATAATCTGGTGAGAGATGACTTTAAGGTTAGTAGAAGCCTCATCAAAAGCAGTCAACTCAATTAGTAGATGGACACAAAGGTTAAAAGAAGCTCTAGCACCGTTAACGCATGGTTACAATTAACTGAAGACTGCCTACCACCGGGATCGGTGGAGTCTGTGATTATGACATCATACTTCTCCCCCTTGGTCGCGTGCTCCTTCAGAAAAGCGAAGCCATCAGCGACATGAACGGACACCTTGGGGTCGTCTAGTCCCGACGCAGTAAAGGGAAGATACTTGCGAGACAGGTCGAGCACCATACTATCGATCTCTACGAGGTCAACGTGTTGCACACATTGATGCCGAACGACCTCCCTTGCGACACCACCGTCACCACCACCGATGATTAGGACGCGGCGCGGGTTACGATGCACGCTCAGAGGAATGTGGGCAATCATCTCCTGGTAGAAAGCCTCATCCCTTTCGGTCAGCTGGGTATATCCATCAAGTACCAGGACGCGTCCGTGTGTCGTACTGAAAATAAAGTTGTGATAACTAGTCCCACTCATTGAAACTGAACAACAATAAGTCGAATGGGAAATGAACCTGTCGAAGATGAGAACATCCTGAAACTCGGATTTGCCCTTGAATAAGACCTCATTGACCTCAAGGCTGAAGGCCTGACCGGGAGAATCAGAGAACATTTCAGAAAACCACCCTCTCAATGTGGAATTCATGGTGCAACGCTAAAACTAACAAAAGGAAACGGGTTCGAAATTTGTGTGTACAAGATTCGATAAGAAATGCTTAATGTGTGCATAGATTTATAAAATACAGAGAATTTGGTTAAAATAAGGATTTTTCGTTTTTGAATAATAAGATGGCACGGAATACCGCAGTTAAACAACATGAACCTACTAATGAAAAAAACCAAGAGAGTGAAAAATGGCAAGTGGGTCGCAAATAATGCAAGAAAAGCCACAATTCCAACGACAAACACCATGTCAACCGTGTACCGCATTAAAGGAAGTGGTGATGCAATCAAGATGTGACAACAACAGCACAATAAGAATTTGGCAGCAATACATTCGTGGTGTTTCGTGAGTGACTACGTTACAAAGACACGTTCATATCACCTCTAAGAAAAAACGAGCAGAAAATAGGTTGCTGTTGATAAGGGCGGACAAATCTGGATAAAAGTAGGCAAACAAGACTTCAACCCTTTAGACGTGCTCGAGTATGAGTTGCATTTAACGTAAAATGGCCCAATGCTTTATTGCGCTTGGACACACACGCCACTAGCCCAACGAATCTCGTGTTTTCACATCGCATCATCAATTCTGCAGTGCTCCTATTAATTATTTGGCGCCGGTGCTAGCCCTTCACATTACACGCAGACAGATTTTAAGGCACATACGAATGAGAAGGGTAACGAAGTATTTACACTGATAAATTGCGTGCCGTTTCGCAAAGCACCAAAGTCTGAACTGTGGTGACATTTTCGTATGATGGGGATGCACATAGAAATACAGAAAACAGAAGATCGGCACAAAATATGGAACGGTACATTGACAAGACCTCGTAAGATTCATCAAAGAAACTAATATGGAACACATAGACTTCGAGTACCATGAAAAGCAGCAAAAGTGAAGGGTTTAGGACGGTGCTAACGGTGCATCATGAAAAGGATGAATTGAGCCTTAAAAAGGCTGACATCAGCAAAGCAAGAATTCACAAGCTACGTGGACAAGACACTTACTTCACAATAATCCCAAGACATTCATGCATAAATTACCATCCAAAAATGGCCTACTGACAGAAGGCGACCATAAAAGTATAACAAATGAAGACCAGGGAAACAAAGTGACGGCAAATAAAGCCCGCTTTCATCTAAATCAGCCACCTGGAAGTGATGAATTAAACACCATTATCATATGCCAAAAAAGCAGGACAAATTGTTTTCGATGAAATAAACAATGAAGCACAACAAAAACAGAGCAAAACATGCCACCACGAGCACACCATGCGCTGATATGGTATTCATAAAGCGCGCTGTGCAAGCCAGAAGGTCAAACCCGAGTTTTTAGTATGTTTGTATGAGCGATATGTTATTTTCATTTCAATAAAACGACTTCCATTTTATGTAGCGCATTATGCAATGAAATCAATGCGTTGCATTTACAAAACTGGTTTAGCAGTGAAATGCACTGAAATCAGCCTAGTGACTAGGACTTTTTAGTTATTAAAATTAATATTTGAATTATGACGAATACAAGTGGTTTTCTTTTACAAAAAAATAAAATAATAAGCCATAGGTAAATGTGCTTGTGCGGTCATTTGGGACTACATGCTCAAGGGGTGTAAAGAGATGATAGAAAAACTGAATTTATCGACGTACATTTATGCGAATATCAGTGTGTATGCAGACAGTGTATGTGCGCACTGTATGTGTGTGTAGGTAAGTGGGTAGGTGTATTTATTGTTTGGAAAGCAGGCAAACCTGTTAAAATGACTACGCACTTGCACAGCGATACATAAACAACAGAGTGCTCTACTTCACCCAAAAATGAGTTCGGGAAATCAAAAAGGTATTTAATTTATTGCTAGTGTGTTACAAGTTGTGGTCAGCTTTGAAGGCCTCAGTGACCGGTAGGAATTTCGTCCACTGTGCAAAAGTTGAGGATCTCACACCACTGTTGGACGTCTAAAACCCTAGTTTTGCTGTTTGGGAGAAGAAATTGTGTCCAATCACCACATCTTTTCACAATTCATTAAGCTTTGCTAACAAAATAAAAGGTAAAGAGTCATAGGAAAAGTACAACAACATCTCACAACCTAGAAACCAACCTTGAAAATGCGCAAACACAACAGCAACGGATGGAAGGTAGATATTCCTCCTCTCTCTTATTAATGTCAAACTTTGCCATCACCAAAGTATTTCAAGCAAGTACTGCATTCTTTGCAGCGTAATGAAATGTAAATGAATGAAAGTTAATTGTTAGACAACAAATATGGCTTTTAAAACCACTCGTGATTCATTTTAGGTGGTGCAAAATATTGCGCAACTGTCAGTAAAGAAAGTCACTCAAGTGTAGCAGCTCCAAGGGAATGCAAAGGAAGGACAGATGGCACAGGAAAGTGAACTGTGGATAAGAAGGGTAGTACGAATGCGAAAGCTTATCGGTTAACTGACTTGACAGAAACGGAGACAAAAGCAGCAGGTTTACGTGCTGGCATTCGGAGCGGTCAGTGTGTTACGTAGGCATCATAGCTTTGCCAATTTGAGGATAACTTAAACAAATGGAGCAAATGCCGTATGTGCTCAGACAAGCTGACTTCATTGTCTACGACCTGTTATTTGGCTAGCTTTGATGACTTACTGGCTTGGCGAGGTGGTGGTGTGACCTATGCTACTCTGCACCCTTCATCTTACCACACAGGTCGAGGTACCCTCCAGTCACACAGTGACATCTGAGTTGAGTATATCAACAGTTGTTTTAGAATGTTCCTCACGATAAGATTACGCAGAGTCTGGTGAGAGGACTTGTCTTTTACAGTGCCTACCCAGTAAAATTCGGAATTCCTCTCACGAGGAGTGTTGCTTAGTCCTAAAGAACGACAGCTCTACCAGCAACACCACCTCCACCATGACCAAAATATGTTACTAAATGCATAATAGAATTGAATGGGCTATTCATTGCGCTAAAGATGTCAACAAATGGGAGGTGGACTGTCATAGGTAATTACCTCGATCCAACTCATGTAACCGTGTATTTTGGCGCATTTAAGAACAGCGAGGAGAAATGTGCAGAAAGTTTGGGATCAGGCATTAATTTGTACAACAAAAAAGGTGGGATAGAGAATGCAAGCACTACTGCCCACAGCGTTCATGCCTCTGTCCAGTCACAGGCACATCCACGCGAGGTCTCCCATTACACTTGTGATTGCTTATTAATTGCCTGTTTTGCACCTACATATGTCGCCACGATCAGGTGTCTCAACAATGAGTTGTTACATGTGAAGATTCGACTTTCTCCATTTCTCGATTGCAGTCCTTGTTGACAGGGGCGTGCAATGACCATAGGGAAGCATTTGCATGCCTGGGCGTGTACACTGACCTTGCAGAAAAATGAGCCTAAGCAAAGATGTGATTCAGAGTATAATTAATAAAATAGAAAAATTTGTGCAGTTTATAAGCCATCAGTGATCAGTAGATTTCTAATGCAAACAGGTCGAGGTAATGATTCAAAGCGCTGCCTTCATTCCACTTGAGTGAGTCGTTGCCAGTCAGTTACTGATGAATAGTCAGTAGATGCACACATGGGGTATCCACGGCAAAGTGTGGATGAAATGCGACAGACAGGTGTGCTTGATTTACTATGTTCTGTGCAAAAATAAAGGGAAAGAGAATATTTGTTGCGGCTGTTAATGCATTCTGGACCTCATTTCTTTGACAAATGACATGGCAAATATGCTGAAGATTTACCTGTCCAAAGGAGTCTTGATGACCTGGTCAGAGTAGTTAATGCATCCAATCTGTCACCTTCAAGTTGTCCTCACAATCTTTAGATCTGCATTCCTCAGTAAACGCATTACTTCTCCTCCCTTCTGTTACCTAACTTTCTCCATGCTCCGTGGGGTAATGCGCATGACTTAGTGCATTAAAATAAGCGGATATTAGAGCAGAGAAGGCTTTTGACATTGTGCTACACTAAGTGCAGCGTGACTGAAACGTTTTTCATTGCAGGATTGAAGTAATGGCGCGTCCACTAACCCGTTTAATTAGGCAATGCGGATAAGAAGCCTGGTGGCCCACCGCAGCTTCTAGCAGATGCCGCACGTGTATGCATTTCCACCTCGAAGCTCCTCCCCTCCCGTGTATCATGCTACACTCTCCTCCAGTAAAGTGTGTGGCCAGTGGGGTGTGACAAGTTGATTTGTCATCTGAGTAATGGCAGCGATTTCATACTTGCAAAGTCTTGAATTGCGATACATCCGAGGAGAGGTTAAATTAGTGATCATAGGTCTTGTGAATGCAAAGAGAAATGTTGTTTGGGTGGTACGCATAATAGGCAAGTAAGAAAACAGTATGATATCTTCAAAATTGTATTATGTTTGGGGCTTCAGGGGAACGCCTCTGCTCTGCTGTGTCTACATTGGTTTTTAATGAAGATAAGCAAAGCCAGTGGACACTCGTGAGCATCTTCATGGCAATCGAACTGTAGCGCTTCATGGATGACTGCAAAAAATCCTAGCTGACTTTAAATAAACTCCTCCGTGTCGCTATCTACCCACTGCCTTCCATCACATTTAACTCGCTTGACGCAGATCATTTTCACTCTTCGCCATGGTAAGAAAATGGCAAAATGATTGTTATGGGTGTAACTCTGGATCGATCGTAGGAATGACCTCCATTAGATTACATTGAAATTTGTCTGTGGTCTTCTTTGCGCACAATCACAAATCGTAAAATTAACTAAGTGAAATCGGATAAGGTCGGCTTTACATTAGGCAGCATGCAGCAGTTCATAGATATCCGTCACAAGTCAGTTGGCCATTCAGATCCTGTCTTTTCACCCTCTTTTGAATGATTTCAAAGGCAACATTTGTGAGCGTCCTCCTGATCTATTTACTGGCTCATCCCATCAACGTAGGTGGCATTGTGCCTCACCATGGCACTTTAATCCTTAATGTCCGTCCAGCCGTATAATGCAATAGCCCACATCGCCATCCCACTAAGTTGGTGGGCCATCTGTGGTATCCATCTATCATGCCACTGGTAGAACGCAACTTTGGGCTATTGACGTGCATAAGTTATAATCTCTAAGCATTGTAACAGAACTAACTTAGTCATCCTCACAGTGACAATAGCTTATAGATTTCTAACCACACATCGATCCTTGTCCATGCCAGCAAACAATCTCCCGCATTGGCTTTTGCCTCCGTTAAGTCAGTTACCTCAGAGTTTCCACAATCGAGGTGGATAATGGATGCCGCATTTCGCAATGGCTTCCTTTTTTGGAGGTCATTTAGTTGCGCAATAGATATTTCTACAGCATTTCGAAGGTGTTCGAGAGAACACCTTTTCTTCGAAAACAGGCGCAGCTGGTCAAGCACTCGGAGGCACATTGTATTGCCGCAAGTGGTGGTCGTCTCGCCTTGACTGGAGACAATCCTAGCCAGGATAGAACATTCTAGCTCACGCCTCCCTAAGAGCATCCTTTCAATACATTGGACTTTGATCACTTATTTTGTTTCATGAAAATGCATATTTGGTCATATTAGCATGGATAGATTCGTGTCAAATTGCTGCGCGATAGATAAGTCTGCTCTGATCAAGATGCACTTAGTGATTAGCTTGGCATAAGCGGATGCTTGGTTTTGATGAGGGTCGTTGGATTCGCATAGTTGCAAAAATGGAGTGGCACCCAATTTATTAGCGTTATCAGAGTCAAGGCTACACGTGCTTATGCAAACAACTGCAAGGGCACGCCGTATTGTCGACTGTTTCAATAGGGTTGTTAGAAAAAAGGAAGCACAGGCATTTTATTGCCATCCCTAGCTGACAAAACTGTTGCATCATACCCAATTCGTAAGTGAAAAAACCAACTCACACCGGACTGTCTGGATTGAAGGGACTTCCTCATGATGTCAAATAAATTGAGGCCAAGTCTGTTTGTGCTTCAGCAAAGTGTTGAGGTAAAAGTAGCAACTGGAAGATTTCTTCAAGACAAACTAAAAGGAATGCTTTGTCGACATGCAAAGCAGCTGAGGATGGGAGGGCACACCGACGCGACTCAGATGTTGGGAGCCATTGCGCAGACAGAGACTAAAACAGGGGTCGGTAGAGCCCACGAAAATAAAGGAAAGGTGTTAATGTGGCTAAAGAACGAATTTCAGCATTAAACGCAGCTACTGCTCCAGACTTTTCCTCTTTGACTTAAATGACGTTTGTTGTGAGATAAACTAAGGTTTTAAGTCTACACAAAGCTACTCAGCTCCTCCTATTCAAACAAAGTGGCAGTTCCTTTAGTCCAGTAAAATATCACCCTTGCTTACAAACGAGCGTCATTATTTAAGAGACGTCGTTAGGCGATAGCGAGGAGATAAGTGAAAGGCAAATCATCGCAGTCAATGTGAGGCTGTTCAGTTACTGCAGCTGGTGCATGCTGCAGAAAGGTGGCATTTGTATGATAAATGGCTCGGAAAACACTCGGCTGAAGAGCAGCTGCAGCGAGAAGAGGAGGCTAGTAAAGTTAGAGTCGTTGTACCGAAAGAGGTTCCCCGATTAGCAGACGTTCATTGTCGCACACGACATGCCGAAATCGCCATGCAAATCCTGTTGCCAATTTAAGTGACAATTTTGCTTTGCAATGTCACTTCCTCTCGCGTTGACTCAACTCTTTCCAAGTAGATCGCTTATTTGACAAAAAGTGTGCAAACGAAAAAGTAGCCTGTAAGTTTCACTTAACGATGGATGGGGTGAGATACAACTTCCTTTGCAAACCCAATGAACTGATGTATAGAGTAATTATTGAGGCGATAGAGCTCTCTTTGTTCCCTTGTGGAAACCATGGCCTTCCCTTTAATCTTTGGATGGCTCGTAATGTGAACCCCTTTAACGCACACCGCAGCTGTCCCCAGACGCCTACACAATTGCTACAGCGGGCCACAATGCATTTGCTATTGTGAGGACAGCATGCGTTAACCCATGACCCGAGTAGTTTCAATCGTCTCTCGACCGCCAAGTGCTGACGTATCCTCCATGCGATGGTTGCACAGATGTCGTACCTTCCAAATCATTTGATGGCCACCGCTGATAGCGGATCCATGTGTGAGCTGAGCAAATTCTTCCGACGAAAAAATCACTATAGTTTAAAGGAGACTAACAATGCTGCCCCCAAATTCCAACCATTCGCAAGCCACAAATGATCAGTTTTTTCCCTTCTTCAATTGTTTGCGTGTCGTAGCAACTCCCTTACTGAAGCATGGTCAGTAGCAGCCCACCTTACGCGTACGTCTACAGCGAGGGACGGATGAAATGCGACGGAAGGTGAATGCGTCTAGTTTATCATGCTCAGTGTAGAGGTGTGGGAGTAAGAATATTTGTCGCAGCTGCGAGTATATTCTGGAACCGGTTTTCTGATGAATGATACAGAAGTTGTGTTAAATTTTTACCTGCCCAAGAGAGAAGTGACAGTGAGTCCACCAACGTGTTTAATTGGATAATGCGAATGGGAGGCGATGGATAGATGCAAGTGAGCCTCGTGGCCGGCTGTGGCTTCTAGCGGACGCTGAACATGTAGTCGTTTGCATTGCGAAGCTCTTCCTTCTCTTCCGTGTATCATACCACATTTTCATACAGTGACAAGCATGGCCAAAGGGTTTTATGTGTAAGTTCATCATCCCAGTACTTGCACCAAATTGCACAATCTCAAGGTCTTGGATTGCTATAAAATTAGGGAGAGACTGAGCCAGTAGGCATATGACACAGATGCTATATGGCGCACACTGTATTTTACTGCAATAAAACTTAGAGGAAAGTTGTTTGGGTGGTAGGCATGGTGGGTAAGTTATAAAGGAGGGTGTCAATGAAACCTACAGTTTGAATGATGTTATAGATGAGATAGTCAGGTGAGAGCTCCTTCTCTGTCATGTCTGCATTCCTTCCCCTAAGATTAGGCAAAGTCAGGAGCCACTTGTGTTCCAGATGAATCCATTCGAATTATGCTATTGAGTCCGTCAGTTGGGCATATTTGCGCTATTTGGTAAGACCACGCTCTGCCCTTGTTCCATTTTTCAAAACCATTTCTTCTGTTCGTACTTTCGTCATCATGCTTGTGTGAGGTATGATGACTTCAGACAACGATTTTGGAATGAAAAAGGGTGCTTAAGAATGATTTTAATCGTAGCTGTTCCATTCTTAAAAGTTTTGTGTTCATTGACACTTTTTACGTCCGATTTCCTAATCACATGTGGCCTACAGCTCCAATTGAACCTTTGGGCTATCTTAGAATCCATCTCCTTGTTCTGAGCGCCTGCTTGGTGTTCTAGCATTGTGAGGTCATTGGAACACCTAGACTGATGTGGTAATTATTGTCACAGTCCTTCTCTACCTGTTCTTAGTCTGTAATCTTCTTCCCCTCCTTCTCGTACTTTACAGGAATGTCGCATTCATCTTTGATTGCTAACTGAGCGACTGACTTTTGACGGGTGGTAATTGGAGGCATCACTGGCTGTTCTCAAAAGATGCAGCCACTATATAGCTCCCGGCTACCGACTGCCAATCCTGGACTTCTGGAACAGGGACCACTTCAAATCCATGGGAATATGCTTTGTGTGCGCACGAGTATGTGAGTGTAGTGTACTGTAGAGAGAATCGCTCACTGGGAAGTGCTTACCTTTATGAGACGAAAGGGTTCTGGACTGAGGTCTACCCACTCAACGCAACACAAATGGACGGTAGCGAAGGGTTTCTTTTTGTTAAAAAGGGTCCGAGCCCAGTAGAATCCATTGCCGTGTCCACTGGACAATGCAAGTTCCACACAAGATGGTACCACAAAGCTAAACCTTTGGGTGGGTGGCAGTGGGAAGGGCGATAAAAGGGAGAAGGAGGGGGAGGTGGTGAGTCATGTTATCGTCCACAATGTTCAGATGACAAAGCGGCCCGAAAAGTAAGAATTAGCATCAATATTACACCATTTTGGAAATGAGTGATGAATTGTGACGGTATATCTACAAAAGAAGGATATTGGGAGTAGTTTTCGGCAATCAATGAGTTTCTCCCCTTGAAAGAATGCACTGGTGGTGTCCGAATTCGGCCGGTGGTGTCAATAGTAGTTGCCGATTTTTCCGGTTCGGCTGTGGGCTGAGTGATTAGATTACTTATTTTCGCCTAACTATTTCATCAATGAACTTGGAATACTGACCCTGCATTCGTGTGCACGCGATGGACGAGTAGTGGCCTGGTTGTGCGAGCTTTCCATGTTACCTTCATGTTGGCTTTCAGGACTCCACGCAAAAGTGTGTGGAGTGCATTTTCCACTCCCACTTGTTTTATTTGAGTGATTAGACAAATATGGTTTTAAGAAGGTGCAACCAGCTTTTGGGACAGTGGTTGTCGTTTGCCGATTCGCTTCACCGAGGTGATCTTGAGCTGCGTTAGCACAGGTCTGATCAACTTGGGCAATAGGCTTCTAGTAAATACGGGTTCTACAATGTCTTACCACTTACCGTCTTATATTTGCACTGTTCAGAAATCACGATTGCATGGTGGAATGCCTTTAATCATTAGACCTACTTGGGAATCACGTTTCTTCGAATCTTAACATTGTCACTTTAGTCCTCTCAGTAAAGTGGTGAAAACCATCACCATGAGCATATTAACCTCCTAAAAATAGCTGACTAAGACCGCTCTCTCTCTCTCTCAGTCAAGCAAAGGCAATCTAAGTTAAACCAGGTTGGTTAATGTGGGCAGTAGTAGTGAGAGTGAGCCTATGGCACAGCATGTGGAGATGGGTTGTCGTTTACGGAAATGTTGAGATCACAGATATCCATGTCTATGATGAAAGACTTCGAGTATTATCAATGAAACGGCGCTCATCCTGAGTAAAAATTATGCATGAAATTAACGTTAAAAGGGCAATGTTATGCCTATCAGTGATTTTATACGCCGTAGTGAGTTTCAACCTGTAGTCTCGAGTGGCCATTCGTGAAAATTTTCGACCACGCGTAAAAGGCCTCACCTCGAATACTTTATCACAGAATGGCTTAAAAGATAAATGAACTCCAGGAGCGATGAGCACTACTTAAAACACGAGTCGAAAAATTTTACTATCGCACATTTGAGAAAGATTTCGCTTAAGGGAACGCATCAGCCACCGCTTAAATCCATAGTGAATTCTAAGGACAAATGCTGGTTTATGTTGGGCAGCTCAGATATCCTAATACCTTCTGTCTAAATTCCCAGGTATCATGAAGTGGTGAGCTTTAGATTGAGTTCAAAATACTCGCATGGAATAAGCCTTAACAGTTAAGTAGTAACCAACATGGATCAAAACTACGGTTTGTTTAACCCAAAGTCTAAGCAGTGAATTCGATATCTTGTCATAGAGCAATTAATAATTAGCTTATTCTTTCCTTCACTTCCACTACCATTAAAGTACTTCGGATTGGCAATGACTTTCTGTTCTAGAACCATTAAGGGGAACTAAGATTTGACTCAAAGCTATTGCATTATTTGCATCCGTCTTTATTTGAGACTTGAAATCGTAACTGTCTCAAAAGAATGAAAAGATGTAATGATTGTATTAAAATTATGGCATTGCGCGACCGCAATGAAATGTGACTGCCACAAAGTCCCAGTAGCACGCTCGTTTACAAAACCACCTCTAATGTTGAAGCAACAATGTCTGCGGTTGCACATGGCGTTGTATTTGAGAGAACGCTAAGCATAAAAGGCTTTTTAAAGCGTCTGCAACTTGTGCATCAATGAAGCCAATGGACGGTTTAATTTTAAAAATTTTTAGCTGCTACAATCATTGTGCATGGCAGCCTTGTAGTCATCACCTACCCACCCATCGACGCCATTTCCAGCAAGTAAAGGTGTAAATGCTGCGGTCGGTAATTGACTCACAAATGAGTGAAAATGAAGGTAGCCATCAGCATTCCTTACAATAAGTAAGAAAATCATCACGATGAGGCAATATTCACTCGAAAACTGATTCGTGTGGAGGTAAAATGCTCCAGAATTCTTCACATCAACCATCCGAATATGAGCTCAGATTGGGAGGAATTATACGCCTAGTAAGGCAGAAGAGCAAATTACTTTTCTGCCTCCCCTGAAGTTACACCGTCCTGAATTATTGCATGAGTAATTGCACTACTCTGTGTTCTTTGGCTTCTAGCCCTCACGCAGGTGGTATTCAGGCCTTTCTACTTTGCCTGCTCCCTTATTTACCCTATCTTTCGGGACGTGGATTAAACACTACTACCAGGCTGGTGGATGCCATAACAAACCTAGGACAGACTTAGACCTACCGGTTGGTCGAGATATTTACCTTACAACAAAGAGAAACTGGGAATAGGGTTGGGAGAATAATAAGTGTGCTTAGAATTCCAAACTGAAAGCCACATCAATATCCTCAACGAAATAGCTGTACAAGATGAGAGGCTCGTACACTCTGCTCCCATCTACAGCAATCAAGAGTGTCAGGCAGTCGAACCTCTTGAGCACCTTTAATTCCTGTAGTACCTTCAGAATATTTGAAATCGTGGCTTTGCAAAAACGGTGGCACTTTTTGATCTTACGTTCCTGCCTCTATGTGATAAGGATAAAAATTTTAACAACAATTATTTATTTGGGAGTAATTTTCCCAGAAAAAACTTCATGCACGATTAAAATACATGGATTCGCATTATGCGGCCTTCTGCACTTAATAATCAGTGAGCTATCTGTGTCCAAGCTGAAGGGAATCGAATAGATTTATGTCGACAACGAAAGCAGAAGTGGCCGCTGCTACTGAAACAAGTCGAGTGAGAATTGCAATACTACTGAGGAGAAGCGTTGACAAATGCAACAATCGACGATTCAGCGCAGATGCCGAAATAATTAAGCACCATAACGTTGATTTGAGCGTATTGACAGATAGTTACCAGATTACCACGTTCTGCATTGTGTATTGGACGCTTCTCTGCGGATTTGATCTGCAACCTCGACCTTCACTTTATATCAGGCCGATTATCTAACTATGAATAAAATCCGCATGTTCAGGTTGTAGTCATTTTGACTAATTGCAACCTTCCGGATGAGCTTAAGTTTTACTTTGCTCTCAGTTACGCTAGCATGACACTTTCACCACGAGCTGATAGCAATAAATATATGAATACACAGTTTAAGCCTTTACCAGAAGTAAATTCGAGTTACCGAATCGGACACTAAGTGAAAGGAAGAAATGCCAGCACACAGGAGCAGACACACGTTGATCCCTCACCAGAAAGAATGGTGAGTAGGAATTCACATTTATTTGTAGCAATTTTGTGGTAAAGCTCCCCAGGTCTCACCGACTGGCCTGACGGCAAGAAGAGTGGTTCTTCAAGTAAACTTCATTTAAATGTACGCTTGTGTAGACAGTTTTTGTCCAACTTATCATTTCCGAAAGAAGATATAACATACAATCAATCGCGTCATTAATGAACGAGATGCAGCGCCTGCATTAAGTCGAAAATGATGTGATGTAGGATGACGAAAGGCGGGAGTGTCACCTCTTCCGCTTGCACACCGAATGAAACTGACGACCCGCAAACATTTGTAACCCCATTTTGTCTACTATATTTGCATTTGCATCCGCTTTAATGAATTCGCCTGCATAAGAATGCTGCTTCACTTGCAGAAATGCACAGGCATGCATTTTTCTTCAAAGTCTTGCACGCACGCACTCATAACTACATTTGCTGTAAGAAATATGATAAGGTACGAAATGCCTAACCTCTACGCATCAGAAATCTACGACAGCTAAGCGGTTTTCATCAAAAGGATTTCGCTCCATTAGAATTTTTCATTGTAAAGACTTACACCGCACGCACCGCTGTTCAGTAATTTTCCTTGCATATTGCTCATCTTGCTAAGCGAACCTCTGTACTATTGAAAGAGCCTCAGCACATCAACAGCGTAGGGGAAGTTATCAACTATTGCAGCATTTCTATTTTGCTTTGGTCTGTTTGCTGACTAACACTAAAGTGGTATTTTGATTCCACAAATTGATGCTCAAAGCAGCAGGTGCTTCCTGTGTATCTTGTGCCTTAAAATATTCAAATCACTCCTCGATTGCTTTTTTGGGGAACGCATGATTGAGCTTGCAGATGCTTTAGACAGATTGCGTCATGTTTACTTTGCCACAAATGCATTTACACTTCATTAATCTACCTTGCATCTCAACTGTCAACTGTCACTGCTTTAGTGGCCTGCATTTCCGCTGGAAAATTTTCATCAGTTGCACGTTGGCCATGGTTAAGGGCATCGGTACTTCCACTTGACTTCGCCACTGCGACCGATGGAGAGCATCGTTTGATTATGATTACCACAGTGGGTCACAAGTCGTGAAGATTACCGGACTTAAGCTGATATTCTCTCATTTGAGCAGCATTTGGCGGGCTTAAGGTTAATCAACATGAGGTGAAATCGGTGTTGCTTAACATCAGAACTTACAGCAGGAGGAAACGAATCGACAATAAATCACATGCACTCAACACTCGTGTATTTTATATGGTTCAAAATTGCATGCGATGCTGAAGCGCCAGCACAGCGTTCCCTAAGCCAGTTCAAGTTACGCGGCGGCTGCAAGGTGATGCACCACAGCACTACTGTAAATCACCAGCATCTACTTCGATGTGGCTAGTAACGTTGTCACCACTTTGGCCTACGAAAACGCCTCCATGTACAGAACGACGCCAAGCCAATATATTGTAACCCGCCACGCGTCAATCACAAAACACCTTCCACTTCGTTCCGAATTAACCCCCTCCCCCATGAATAAAGGTGCAGGTCTATTCAAGCATAATTAAATAGCATTCATTTTAAGCTTTTCAACACTCTGCAGCATGACGCCATAGACTGGCACATCGTACGTATACTTAGGCGCGTTGAGTCCTTCTCCTACTCCACATGACTTTGAGACAGGCCCAGCGTAATATCTCTACAAAATCGATCGCCAAGTTGTTCTGCCGCCTGTTACACCAAATGCGCCAGTTTTGAAATAGCCTACAGAAGGGGGGAAACTGGAAACCGCCTAAGACCTCAAAAGTTCTCTCCATGCAGTCCAAATTCGGATAGGGAACCGTCATTTTCCACATCGTGTTAGTCAACACAAATGTCTGCTTTTGCGTAAGGATATCACCTAGCGCGTTTAGGTGTTCATCCTCCCGACGTTTGAAATCCACATAATCAAGATATAAAATGACACAGTCATAATCGCTCAGTTGCATCCTTTGCCCTACTTCCTTAAGTCCTTCCCACCACTCACGCGTGTCCAGTAGAGCAACATCTCCTGTCCTCAAAAAACGGCCCCACTGATCCGAAAAGTATGGGATATCTGATGATACATCCAAGCAGAGACGAATGGGGGGAGCAGAATGTAACAATGACAAATCACATTTGTATCGTGTCATTTTGAATGGCGGCAGTCTTGCGCAACGACACGGCGTGGTGATCACACAGCTTATAGGACCTCGTACATAAGCAGGGAGCACTTGCGACAGAAGCCGACGAAAGAACCTTTCTTCTTGGTCGTAATACGCTGCTGCATTACCCGCGCTATTGCGGAAAATTTGATTCCTCTTATCAAAAAGCATTAGGCAGATGTATCCATCCACCCATTTCATGCAATTCAGACTAAATTCGTTATGAGTCTCAAAAATCCAAGAAGCTAGAGGCGTTTGTGTATTGGCTGTTCCCTCCTAAAAATAGTGCTTTTACTGATAAATTCCAGTGGCGTTCGCAGAGAAAATGAACATCAAAAGGACATAGTAGAGCCCTGCAATGGACGCAGATTCAATAAGACCTACCTGAGACATTATTGCGTAAAATCTAAAAACAACTGCTTAAATGAAGCCTAGATTAGGTGACAAGGG
This sequence comes from Taenia hydatigena, assembly GCA_036345935.2. NCBI lineage: Eukaryota > Metazoa > Platyhelminthes > Cestoda > Cyclophyllidea > Taeniidae > Taenia > Taenia hydatigena. The sequence goes on along the minus strand of JADWOT020000001.1, from coordinate 9,443,241 downwards.
ATCACTAGCCAGGTATGATCACTTCTTTTATCCAGCCAATTGGCAAAGTCCATCGACCTACTGAGATTCTCAAGTGCTACTTCAAAGTGTTTGGAAGGACGTGCAGAGATCCTGGCAGCACCGCGTCAGAAAATAATTTTAACAGTCTTATTATTTTGCATAACTTTGTCTTGTTTACATGAAATCACAAATAATAAACCTGTTGGAATTTTGAATGCCGTAATTGGAGCACGATCAAATTGGAATAGAGAAGCATTCTGTAACATGTGATTCAGCGAATTAGTGTGAAGGAGGTGTTATTAATGCGGTATAAAATGTGGAGGGTGGCTGCAATCTTGAGCAGATGTTCATTTTTTTATAACAGTGGGTAAATTGATGCAGACTGCAAAGTGCGTGCCTTTACAGTGCCTTGGAAAAAAAAGGGAAATCCAAACTAACCTTTTTATCACCAAAGCAGCTTAAACTAACCTGACAAGGGCTAATTTTTTAATTAATCAACCCTACGATAATTTGCGTCGATATCTAAAGTTGCAGGTGGTTCAACCAGCCACACGCGTACTCAACAGAAACACAAGTGATAGGGACACTGCCACCTCCCTCGGTGGAATATACAAGCCTTTAATGGATAGTCCTCAAGGTGGGACTGGGAAGTATTAGTGTCACCTTAGCAATTAAGACAACCTAAGCATGCCTTACAAGGGGACAAGCGGGATGCCACCAACGCCTATCACTCAGTGCCTGACTATATCGTGGTTGTTGTGCAGCAATGGGGATAAGGAATGAACATGGGTACAGCAAAAGCTAATCGACGCGTTTCTTCTAATTTGTCGTCTCTTAGGATTTGCTCCACTACTGCCATCATCATTTAATCTGACTTTTCGACAACAGATTTAAGTTGGATGAAAGTTACAACGAGGCGTGAGAGGGAGAAGAGCAAACTGATAAGTTACTTCATTATCAGCCACGAAGTTGAGCAAACGAAAACAATCCTTGTCATCAGTTTACAGCATTAAAGTTTTAATTTTACTTCTGATTGGACCACGAGATTTTATAAAGTTTGCTTCGCAAAAACTTGTCAGCAGATGCACCGTTTTCTTCTTCCTCCTCGTCCAAGGCCTAGACCCCAGTCATGTCATTTCGCGCATTCGGCGAAAGATTTTGACAGCCCGGCAAGAGTGTGGTTTTTGCGATTTTATCCACCCGTTGCTCTTTAGGTTTATGTCTGTGTCTTTGCAGTGTGGAGGTCTTGCATGGTCAAATAAAAGAGCGAGCTTAAGAAAATACGTTTCTGATTGCTATCAACCGAATAGCGCGCTCTATACCAACAAATCCCGTGCCTTTTGATGGAAAAAGCTAAAGTGATCAAACTAATGATTTGTGCATGCATGGATTTAGTTTCAGTCGCTTTCGTAAGCAGCTTATCATATCGAGATTGCCTTAGTAGAGCAATGGTAGAGGACCTACGATATCGTTGTGGATTCTTTCCACTGGGGCCCTCTAAAAGCGCCTTAGGTGTCGCAAGTTTAGCACCACCCACTTGGTCCAGTTACTTGTGTAGCACTCTTAAAGAACTGCCTGCACCAATGCCTATGATGCCGTTAGACACAGAGGAGGCCTAACGCCTTTATAATTTTGTAAAACTTCATCCCTCAGAGAATGTTTCACCCATTATTGGCACATCCATCTCACTTTCTAGACGAGTTTTTGCCTTTGACCGTAGGTTAGCAATAAGAAGGTGAACGGAAGCCATCGTGCATTAGAATCGTGAAGGGGTTGGTACTCCGCATCCCCTTCCGGAGACATTTAATACATCCGCACTACAACATTGTGTCCTTCTGTCGAGTCTGGTCCACTAGACGTCGGAGTGTCTGCATTACTATGTGGGTGCTCTATCCTGACAAATAATAGTTGACACCGTCGTTGGGCAGTCTAATCTTCCTATCCATCCATTATGGCCATTGATAAAAGAGGTTTGCCAAATAATGATCACGCGTTTGACAATCTTCCCCACACTTCTGCATAACAAGAATGTCCTCCCATCTAATAAAGGCAAATTTTACCGTCCATCGAGGGGGCTGTAGTAATTGATTGAATTCACTCTGACTGTCTTCATATTACACAATGATGCAACGTTTGTGGACTTTCCTTTGGCCACCTTCACCACTCTGCATTGGCGGATTAGGAGTAAGTCCTGTCCGATCTGCAAACACACACAAGAAGTGTTCGCCGCAAATTGTGGTGAATTGGAGTCAACAGTACAATTTACCATCGTCCTCCGCATTCGTCGACATCTAGTGCGACGAAGCATTCGTAAAGGCAAAATTTTGCGCTACAAGTAAGAACAATTACTTTTAGGAGCAGTTAAATGAACTGTCTTGGGTATTGTTGACAGTCCCGTTCTGCCAGAAGTTTAAAATAACTTGCGTGGCAAGCATAACAGCGCACAGTGATCAGGGTATCTCTGCCGCAATGACTTCTTTTTCGAGGGGGGACGGATGACACTTTTCTCCATAACAAAGTCCTTTTTTGCTGTTTGCTACTCTCCTAGAGAGCTTTTAGGAAGAGAGACAACTACATGACATCCATCTCTCCCTCATTTCTTCTGCTGACATCCTCCGTTTCTTCATGGCGGACCCATGATCAAATGAAACGACTCTATGTGGTAAAGCCGTTTCATCTGGACGAATAAGACTGCACATGGACTCGATAGAGTTAGAAGCATGTTGACACAAATCAGACCCCATTAATCAGACTCCATCGGTATCATCTTAACAAACCATTTAACGCACTGCCAAAGCAAGCAAATGTCTTGACAGCAGCATCAATTTTTACGCATTTACTTTGGAAATTGCGTAAATAATCAAGGCTTGATTACACGTAGAGAATATGACAACGCAATGAAATGTTCGTCATTCGCACTCCTATATTCTACCCAAACCACCACTACTTGTACTATCACCTTTGACCGGATTCTGTTTACATAAAGAGGGAATAGAGACACCGAATGTGATGAAAACATTGCTTAAATTTGTACAATTGACGAAAGAAGAGGCGGATAGAGGCTGAAGAAAAATCATCAGGTGCCTCGGACATAGCAGAATCAAACGCAGAGAAAGTGGGGACATAATAAACTACTGATGATATGAAGATGAGGAAGAGTAGGAAATATGGTAGAGTACAAGCAAATTAGAGTAGCTTTGAATGCTTCAATCTTGCCGCCAGCGCTCGGATGAAGCAAGAAAGATGACCATGCTGATGTCGATGACGCCTGCGAATTGTAAGCAGGGCTCTTCATTACCACTACATGGTGTTTGCGTCTGCGAGTGGCTCAAATCCTATCCATTCCTTTGGAGGATGAGGTTATGGATACTCCGAATGCTTGAGAGCTCCCCTCTTCCCGATGCAGTCTATGACTTCGCTTACCTCCTTCTTGTAGATTTCCTTCCCAGAGCGGTAGCAGGTTCATTTGTATTCACCCTACAGCAATAAGGAAGGCCAATGAACCATTAAGGATAGAAGTAGCAGGGGTGCACAAATAGGCTACTTCCTATTCACACCTCCCCGCACGTCAACAATAACCGACCGGGAACTAAGGTGGTTCGAAACGCACAATGCCATCCCCATATGCCCTACACGATGTGAAGAAACTGCGTCACGTTATGTAGTTCATGTCTGTCGAGGGTCCCATAATGCACCTTTTGTTTAGTTTTATCAATATCCCAACAAGTGCCTCACACGGTATGCAAATATGAATTCCTAAATAGATTGAAGGGATTGCTCTGAACAACAACAACAGACTGCTTTATGCTGGAGTAGTGGCAAGTAAGGAGAGGGTCAGGCAACGTTTGTTTTGACTAGGATGTGGACGTGTTGAATGGCAGGTCAGAAGTCAAAGTGGTTATTATGCATTCCATGATTAGCTGCCTATGTCTCCGACTGGATAACTGGGTAGTCTAGCTTGCTCGTTATTTATCTTACCAGCCAGCCAGTGGTCCATGCGTTAGCAATTTATCAGGCTAGCGAATTCCACAGTGGGTGAAGTGGCCAGCGTTGAAGGGTTGGGGGGATGTCACCTGCTTTTCCGTTGCAACACAAAGTGCATGAGTGCCTTTAATGCTAGACAATCGCATAATCCTCTTGTCATTACCTCTCTCACTTGGAGGATTGGTAACCAACCAAAGACTAAACAGGAGGCGTAGCTTATTCGGCGTGCCAACTGGCATTTGTGCCATCGAAAACTACGTGACATCCGGGATTCACTCATTCACGCCAGCTTCTGTGAGATTGCATCTAGTGTGAGGATATCACCTTTTTTCAACTAATCACTTCGGCTTGTGTTCGCGACCGGTTGCTTTACCATCCTAGAGCCTCTCATTATCTAGTAGTGAAGCATTTCGAAAACAGACAAAACAAAAAAAATTGATAGTGAGTATGTTGGCAAAAGTACATTAATAGGTAGCGTTGAAAGTGCGGCATAATTTGCATCGATCCAATCGTAGCGCATCATGCACAGTTTTCTTGAAAGTTGCAGGCCATAACTTTGCAAAGCAATGTAGTAGATTAAGTATGTCAATTCAAGTCATGCTTGATTGTTATATCATAATTGTCGAAGGATCTAAGGTCATGCCTATGGCTTTTAAAGGGCCTAATATTTGTTCCCTTTCAAGGCATTGATATTTTAGTAGAATCTGGCATGTTTTCCAAAACCACTCCAGTGCAGAAGTTTGCAGGAGCCTACTCACCTCACAAGCCTTAGCTCAGCTAACGACTTCTTCGGTTAGCCAATTTATCCGTCTTACCACTTTAGTAAAATGGTTCTGGCACCCCTGGTGGATGCTTGAAATCACGTCTGCCTCCTGTCCTTGAGCTCATTTTACGCAGTTTGTTGGCATAAATTATATGCCAAAGATGTTCTCCTAGTAAGGGTAATCAATCGCCAGGCATCTATCCATGTAAAAGGACTTGGCGATGTGCCACTACTTAAAATTATGTATGGTGAGTGAAATATGCTAGTGCTTACAATACGCATTTGGTGAGTAGTTCATGCAAGTTTTAATCTTAATCGTGACTACTCAGTTTTACGCTACCATTTTCCCAAAGAGCAGTAACTGTGAGTTATCAGAGTTTATCAAACTATGCACCAACTAGAATTCGTTGACATGATGAAGAACCCGGAAGACATTGGCTGGGTCGCTGAGCGCTGGCAATTACATCCCCAAACCAAACTACCACTTCGTTGGCATCTAACTCGTACGGAGGCTGCCATTCTCATTCATATACACTGATTTGAATATTCGGTAGTTATTAGCTTGTAATATTACCCCAATCACGTTGTTTTATCAAAATATTCACAATAACCATGTAGACTCTTTCCATCAGCTTCAAAATCAATGCGTGATTTTCTTTTCACTTTCGATTGGCCATTCATTTTTTCAAATTTCCCTAACGTGGCATGATAGTCATGGGATGTACTACAAAATTAAGTTTCTGCAGTTAGGCTATTTATTGTGATCAGTTTGGGAATGTTGAATATATTTTGCTTGACTTTACAATTGGCTGCCACTCTTGGGTTTTGCTTACCTCTAGGGCTAGATTAGTTTGCACTGATATGTGACTCATTAAAGTGCCACAATAACCATACAGCAAGTGTGTTAGTGCATCAAAAGTGGCAGCAGGAGTAAAGGCTGCATGTAGCTGCAGAGAAGTCTTAAAGCACTTTCGTTCAGCCTGCTTTGCACGAATGATCCATCCGACCAATCGTCTTCAAATATTAGCAACATTGTCATTGAGTGCTTAAGGCACTTTTTCTTTACTCCTATTATGCTTTAACTTACTACTACTTTATGCAGGTTTTTACTTAGACTCCTATAATGAAGTTAAAAATTGCCATTTTTGTTAATTTCAAGCAGAAAATGTCATCACGCGGAAACCGGGCTTTTCATCACTCATTAAGGGAGGAGTTGTAGGCATGACGTGCCAGCTTCAATGAGCCGAGCTTGTTCTATCTCACGATATTATCCTCAGGGGCGATAGCAGATTGGCACAAGACGAAACGCTAGTAAGCAAAAGGAGAAAAAAGTTAAGCTGATTACAAACAGGCAGACTGGGGACTGCAGAAGTCAGAATGCGTTCTATAGAAGTATGGAACAAGTAGCGAAAAGTGAAGAGCATTGCAAAGGTCTGGTAGCGGTTATTACTTACGTAACAAGCGTAATGCTTAATTACACCAGCGCATTACTTGAGCTGAAGAAGCTCTGGATATCGGATTTGGAAGAAGGAAATTGCCTTTAAATTACGCTACTTTCTCCAAAAATTGACCTCAAAGCGTAGTTTTGTCTAGTGGCTTTTCCCAACCACGTTCAAACACTAGGCAGTTAGCCACTCAAACGGGTTTATTGGCATACGTGGCATGCGTAAACCATTTTGTGGCAGATCAGATGAACTCGCTTAGTTAAGAAATATGACCAGCGTAAAAAATCTACTGAGATGCATATTTAGCTTAAAGCTCAGCATCGGGGTTAAAGCGGATACCGTGCCTTTATTTAAGAAATGTGTGTTCACGGCTTGAGCGCAAGGGTTAGAAGGAAATGGCCTAAAATTCGCAAAAACATGGACGAAACACAGAGAATGGTGCAAGCATGATGAGAAACAACGGTAAAGGCTAAATTCATAGCAAAATAAGCTACACAGTGCAGCCACCTAGTTGAACGGAAGGACAAACAGTGACAGGGATTAGGCAGTAGAGGTAAAGAATCATGAAGCATGGCGTGGGGATTAAAACAAAGACGATCACTGCACCTTGACAGTTTGAAAATTATCATCATCTCAAAGACCGACTCTGAACTGTGGTACTTCACCCCATTCCATCTATGCATCAGAGCTGAAGAGCAGACGCATTACTGAACTCTTCCGACGCTACCAACACTTGTAAGTGTTGACGACAAGGAATTACCTCAGAGTAATTTACTTTAGCATGATGCCTTCGTGGCTGATTACCAAAATCAGTGTCAATTTGTGGAATGCGCTTGGTTATGGCACAGACTTATACCACATATAATGGCCTAGAAGCCCTGTGACATAAAGGAAATGATGGAAGTCGGTGACTATGTATCGATTGTGGGAAATGGAATCGAGCAAGGAAGGGGCACGCCTTTTCGTCACCCTTATTATTCCTTAGACATGTCGATTTGATCTACCCCTCTAGACTAAGCGTACAGGTATTGGCTAATGTGTGTTGACTATCTATGCGATCGCATAAATGCATTCAATTAACCTTTGTTTTCGTAGCCGAAATCGCCGACTCCCTTCTTGTTGGCTTCCCTATGGAATTGAGTCTTGTGTTCACTCCTACCCATGACATGGAAAACTAAGGTGTTTTGAAACCATACATACATTTGTGATACTCGTTTTGTCAAAGGCAAATCCTAGGGCAGGATATTAATTAGAATCACTTCATGCAGACCAGGGTTCATACCCTACCCACATATGCCTTAAATTGTTCACTTTAACCATTACTTATAAATGCGCCTTTGCCAAATCAATCGCATAATTATAGGATTTAAAAGGAAGGGACAATTTATGAACATGCAGCATGGCTGAAAATTTCGGCAGACCTCCTTCTAGGTGCCTAGGTGAGTGATCATTTACCGTCGACGTTTCATCCGGATAAATCCACGGTGCTGAAAAAGCAAAATATTGCTATTATTTAATGGAGTTAATTTCACATTTAATGACCGCACAAACGACTTTGGAGTTAGCAGAAGAAACGATGGCTGCTTCTCTTAGAGATGTACGTAAATGCTCCCAATTTCGTGATCGAAAAACAAATGTTTTATTTTTAACGTTCTGCTTATACGATTCTATAATGGCGAAAAGTAACTAAAGTGCTTGCATACCGTAATAAGATGCATCGAAAACACTCCCAATTGTGGGGTTACTTGAATTATTCGTAGTTCACGACATCTAAGTGGAAGTACCTGTATGCAGAGAGTAGAAGTAATGGTTTGACTAACAGTAGTTGGATCGCCGTTCGTGTCGAAGAGCTGCATTTACTCATAAGCGCCCACGCTGTTGATGAGACGCACGGATGCCGGATGATTTGGTTTTGAATTCACTTTTTTAAAGCTTACTCAGTTAGTTCGGTCTAATTACTTGCGTAATAGACTCAGCGCCATCAATAGTTCCACTTTCAAACAGTCTGACTAAAATAGTCAGAAATCGCTGCGTTATGAGCCCTAGTGAAGGGCGTTTGCGACAGGAGTGACGAAACGACTGGTTTGCATCTGCATCAGACGGTGGGTGACAAGAGTCGCGAAAAATGGACAAGTGGATTGCATTTCCTAATTGCGAGTTAACGGACGACAAACGGAAGGCTGCGCAATTTATTAACGCGTTCTGCAACTCCTTTACCATGTTTGCTGCACATCGTGCTTGCAGTATGAATTGGCTTTCACAATCATATCGTTCCTTATGTCGCCAACACTGACCCACTTGTTACCCATGCCATTCACACCTATAAGATGCGATGCGCTTCGTATTTGTGTTCCCATGCCTACCTGGAGTTTGGTACACTGCTGACGAAATCAACCATTAAAAATTCCTTGTTCAATGCGACACAAGTGCACACAGGACCAATCTGCACAATGCAACCAGCGACTACTCTTGTTTCGAATAAAAACCCACAGCAGTTGATTGGTCAAAATGAAGTGGATTTCAACAACTCGATAGCAGTCAAACTAAGTAACTGTTTGCTTCATTGAGGTTTATACAAAAAGAGGCAATTGGTGAGAAATTGCAGGAATTATTCAAACAAATGGCAGTTAACACAAAATGATTCGACCCAAGTACACAACTAATGGCGTTTAATAAGATTAATTCCATTAGTGTTAGTGCAATACAGTACACTGACATTGTGGCTGCCGCGACATTTTAGTATTATTGGTCAGATTGGTAAAAATCACATTTATTCAAAGCCAGATTTGGGTGCCTGATAATCGGTATAAACTGATGCTAAATTAGTATTCTGGTGCCTCGATTTTTGCCTTAGACTCTTCCTCTCCTCTTCCTCTGCCATCAAGCCATGCAGTAATCAGCACTGTATTAACAGCCATTTGTCCAAATACTTGCTGCAATTCTGACACTCATTCAATCCACCTTTTGCGCAACCCTTATGTGGGTTAGACATGTCAAAAGATGCGGTTAGCGTTTTTAACGGGGGCCAGTTGTGGGGTTGACCGAGGAGTTATGCAAGTAATTGGTAGTGGTAAGTCATGAACTGTTGCGTTAAATGTCAAAAAAGCAGCTTGAGTTACCATGCGTTGATGGCTGTCACTGACACCTGTTTTGAAGTCTTGAGGACGTCGAATCAACGTTAGAGTTATGATTACTTCTCTTGTAGACATGCGTAATCATTGACCCTATACCGGGCATTGATGATCAAACTGATCAATGCCCTCTAAGAATTAAAAAAAAATAAGCTATTTTATGTTTAGTTGGTGGGACATTTTGCCTTTTTAGTTAGATCGAAATCCCCTAAATTGTAAATAAGCAATGTGACTTCGATGCGGGTGTCACGTGATTGTGGCAACGGAGTCTTATGAAGTGTGATGGTTTTACGCAAAAGGGATGCGCTTGTAATCGTCTGATGGAGAAGGTTGACAAGAGATTGGATTAATCTTGAGCCCTCAATTAGAATAACTCAGGAGAGACTGTAAGTGGGAACAAGAGTGCTCTGATGCAAGTCTTTTATCACTAACTTCACTGCCTGTTCCTTTAGCATTTCCCTATTCAGCATGGTAATACGGAGCTGGGAACGGGGATGACTGCATAAAGCATGAGAAGTGGGTAGAGAATCATAGTACAAGCGAATGGAGAGGAGCAGAGAGGGCTAAAGTGCAGACGCGCAAAATGCAATGGAATGAGTCAGCTAGACCGGGACTGACGCTACCGCCATCGATGCGTGTACTAACACAGACCGACTTTGCATAACCCAGGTGGTCACCAAATCCACCAATATCTACGCGCCGTCATCGCTGGTCTTTATTCAATCTTAATCATTCATTATTTGCCTCTACTTTTCTAACCAACCGTGCAATCTATTACCCCTCTCTTAGTCCACATGCCTTAAATTAGAAACAGGATTTCGCTAATCAGTAAATACCTCGTTTCGGTAAGTGATATTGTGAACCCAAAAGAAGCACCTTAACCGCAACTTGTTCCGTTTACGGCGTCATATCGTCCTCCCACTTACTAGGCAATAACATCAAATTCAATACCCATTTGGTCTTCAAACAATTTTGCCATTCTTTGACGCAGCCGGCAGCAAATGGGTGCATGACAAATCCACGTTGCACCCAAACACTTTGGCAACACTTCACAATTCAATCTTTTTCCGAGTGGCGGCAAAGAACCTGTCCCTGATGTTTATGTTGCCCCAAAGGAAAGGAAGCAATTCCAGCTAGCTAGCAAAGCTTTGGATCAGTGGGTGTCTGTGGAATGACCAGTCCTCTGCAAAGAATTTGACGCATGCGCAGACCTGCTTAAAGGATTATTAAACATTTTGTATCCCCAAATGTTTTTGTACTGTATGCAGTCGTGTTCGCCATGCTTTCGGTCTCTACCCACCGGAGCAATTATATGAGTAACTGGTCGCAAACCAGTCACGTGTTAGCACACAAAGTGTCAACCCAAATGGCTTTCTTAGAGTACTTATATCAAATCAGACCATGGGAGACGAGCATGCACAAGAAAATGAAAACCGGAAACAACTGAAGTAATTGCACCAAGTTTTTCTTCAGAAAGCTGTTAACAAGGTCGAAGTCATCGAAGGGTCTCCCAGGTCTGTTGATGACGCATTATCAGTGTCGGTGGCTAGCGTTGTCTGCAAATTGGAAGAACTCATTCGTAGTTCTAGGGGACTAGACAACCGCATCGGAATCGGCTAGGTTAGCAGTATATCTGCATATTTTGAACAAGTCAGCCCCCTATAACATCTGCGATCCAGCCACGAGCCTCATTAATGGAGACGCTGTACACGAAAGCACTGCCGTCTCTAGTCGGAAAAGCCTTAAGGCAATCTCGAAACGCGACTAATGCAAGAAGACTGCCAGAAAATTTAAAACACAATCCACCAAACGACTTGATTCGAAGAGTCGACGCGACGTCAAACAGATAATGCCAAATCGTTAAGTTAAAAAATAGGACCGTAAATAATGCATGATATCAAAAATAACAAGTGAATGAGGAAAATAAAACGATGAAGGACAAATGATGGATGGCTGCGGGACCGCGGAATAAAATCTCATACGAAGCAGCAGAGTAGGTAGTGTTTTGAATGGATAAATATAAGAGTGACAAAAGCTTATATAAGTAGGAAATAGAAGACGACAGTCATTGCTAGTTACTCAGCCACCCTCGCCTCCACTTCGGTGCTGATGGCCTAGGCTCGGTTAAGGCTCTGCCCATTTGGCATAAGTAGGGTGCTTTGTGAAATCAAGAGCATCATCACCTCGGTAATTGTAAAGCAGGAAAACAAGTTCACAAAATTCCCTCAACAAAAAGTGAAGTAACCTTAAAAACTTTTCAAAAGATCAACTATTCGTTGAAACAATCAACATTGCAACCCACGATCCATGCCATCTGTATAATATGCAAGTTTGGCACATATTCCACTTGTGCGATCAGAAACGACACAGCGCCTGGTAGACGCTTTTCTCATCCCAATGGTCTTCAAACTATCTAACCCATCATAGTCCTCTGACGATCGTCGACACCAAGATCTAGTGCTAATCACTTGCAGTTTGAACAAATATAATCAGACGAATAGGAGGAATAAGAGGCAGTACACTATTTAAGTACGTCATGACACCTTCTCATGGGCAAACATTGAAGCAGCACTCCACTTCGACAGATTTACTGGTCTTACTGTTCTCAAGAAGTTTCTCCCAAACATACTCTACTTGCATAAAATTCTTTTAAGCAGTTGGATCAAAGACATCAGCAGCGTTTGGTCTTTGAAAGCAAATGATTCATCGTGAACAACTGCTTCTGCAGTCCTCCACAAGCACGAAGGAAGCATAGTCTTTAGAGCCTAGAGTGGAGCGCTCTCCAGACCTGTGATTTTATGGGAAAATATTGGTGAAATTCTTGATTGCCAATGATTGATTGACAGCGCAAGCCATTTCACGTCATTGGCTTTCTCGTATTTAGCCACTCGGTCAGCGAATCACCCTACACTCAATTAAAATTAACGTTAACTTTCAGTTAATTGTCAAAATCTTATTCGCCGTCTGTGTGTCGCTTTTGTAATTCGCTCTACAAAGCAGCAAACCTTCCACTCTTGTTCATCAGGACTCATTCCACAACCTCTTCCTTTGCTCGTTTGCTGCTCCGCATGCCACCCACTGACAAGCAGGCAAGTAGAGATGTTTCTGAGGTGAATTCGTAGAATCGAAAAAGAATTAGTGCTTACAAGTCATATGTCCCTCTATAACTTAAACGTGATCAGCAAGGTGTGCCTAGGGACAAAAAAGGGGCCAAATGCGTATGGTGAAGGCATACTAGCAGAAAAGGAAAGGGAAAATCGTGCACACTTTGTCTACCAGAAGTGCTATAATTGCTGCACTAGCGTCGCTTGCGATTATGCATGCGTCGTGGAAGCTGTCCTGCATTAAAGATTCAACATCTTCATTACCTTCTCTATGGTATCGTCATGTTGACCCGATCGTGGTTACAAGTCCGACTTCCCATATTTTAGCCGTTTACACCTCCTTCATTCCGTGTGCGCAGCGCCGCATTGGATTGCGCCACAATTCATCTTGGCATGTGCGCAGATGATCAACAATTTCACTCACACCTCTTGCTTGGATATTTTCCATCTCATGAAGAACAGGCTTCCGAAGTACAGTTATTTTATAATTTTATACACATGTGGCCATGAATAGCGTTATCAATTGCATAATGTGTAACTAATTCCCAAAAGCTGAATGTCTCATGCTTATGAGTCGTGTATGGGGACTTACTAAGCTCCCAACCAAATAATGAGCATATGTATGGGTGACTGCGTAGGAAATGCGTTGATGGTAATAGTGGCCGGCTTGGAATCGCCGCCTGTGTCATGATGGAAGACGCATTTAATGAGAAAAGTAGCGTTGCAAGAGCGGTCACATTAGACAAAACTTCACACCCCATCGTCTCAACCACATTACCTCTTTCAGGAAATACTTACCACCGAGAAGTACTGAGTGGTATAAGTGAAATAATTGAAGTAGTGGGTGCATTAAAGATTGGTTTTATTATAATGTGCATTGACAAAAGCCCAAATAGGCTTACAAATATCCAAAACCAATTTTGAGGGTGGATCATGCATCTCTTGAATCATCATACGCAAACCATGTCTTAGTTCATGCAAATGCTTTGATTGCAGTTCCATGTTCCACCATTCATTATCTTTTTTCGTAAGCTGCGGGGAGGATTATTAGCTTATTGGTTTATGACGTTGCGTTGCGTTGTAGCTGTCAGGATTATGGGGTACTAATCGTTTAGAAATATTTTCCCATACTTCTTTTTCACGTAGATTATAGTAAAAAAGTGAATGAGGCATAAAAAGCAAGTCGGTTGAACTTCCTCCTTGAGTGCGTTTTTGCAAGCACTGGGAGCATGATTAGGAACTCTCCTACTTTTGAGGTAAGGAGTGTCACGAGCATGCTGTGAGTGCCTTTCTTTCCCCCGCGTTATATTTACGCTTATTATTTGTGACGATTTTTATAGTAGACAAATAAGGCTATGAGCTAATTTGGCCTGCGTGACTGGGCATAATAAAAATAACCACTTTTAAATAACTGTTAAACATCCCTTATCAACTGTTGGATCGCCTCTAGTTTCCAACCAAAATGGAAGGAATACAATCTCTCTAGTCTCGTTCATCATAATGGGAGAAATTCCGTTTCACTTAGCTGCAAGAACCATGGGATTAGCCATTCAAGCACTGTTATTTGAAGGTGTTTTGAACTTCATATGTGCCGTCATTAGATTGCTTTTGCGCGACCTTAAGTGAATTTGTCAGGCGAAATCAGTGCAAGTAGGAGGTAAAATGCGATATCATTTTCGACGTAGTAGTTATTCATCGGCAAATGAAGCCAGGATCATAGCGGCTCCGCATTTTATAGTCATCGTAGACAATCTTAAAGCTTTTCTCTACTTTTCTTCCTTCGCCTTATTCTACCTTACTTGACAATCCTTTGCTACTTATTCATATAATATCAATTTTGATAAAAATGCGGTGCACAAATAAGCAAGTGCGGTTTATTGATGCTCTATATTAAATTCCTCATGGACGTATCTTATTAATCTACTTCGCCGATTGGAAGAAGGCGCACATTTTGACTTCAGTGGTCACTCTAATGTGTCCCTGACAGAGTTTGTTGAGGCGTGCTAATTGCATTCGCCAGCATAATGGTTCCTGCCAGAATTGTTGTCGCGAAGATTTGTTATTGAATATATTTTAAATATCTTCTACATCATGCAGGACAGATGCTTCACAATTTGTCTTGGAGCATCTGGGACATGGGACTGTGAGACGTATAATAGATCTTTGCGCCATCTCCATTCATATGGGCGAAAATAAAGCAAACACACAATGGTACACCCCTTGAGGTCAGCTTGAAGATCTTTTTGACCGCCAGCATCAAAAAGACCTCCAACATTTATTACCACAAATGAGTTCTCAGGAGTCGGGGAAAGTGGGGTGTTAATCATACAGCTTGTGCTATTTCTAGTATACACTTGGCATTTATATGGTTTCTTGCACTTTTTGTCTCAAGAATTTATAGGAGTTTTGGCGCTATTGATGAGCCGGAGATTAGGACTGCCTCTTGGTCGTCCTCCACGACTTTGTTTCGTGTGGTTGGTAATCTAAACACACTATCTGGACTCACTTATTGCGGCCATTTTTGGTGCCTCAATGATGCTACCACTTGACATCGCTTCTCATTCGTGTGCTACCTAAACTTTTCCATAGAATAATATGTAAATTACTGTTTTGAAATAGGTAATACTAAAAAAAGCAGTGACTCTGAAGATAGTAGTGGATATTAAGGTCAGGGCGTGGTCGACGGTGTCGTCGTAGGACAAACAGTTGCACCTCTGTTGATATAGTGCATATTGGGGCCTTGTAAATTTCATTCGCAGGTGCATGGACAACTGCGACAGGCATTTCAAAGTAAGGTATGGGGAAGAAAAGAAGAAAAAGGAGCGCCGAAAAGGATTAGAAGAATAGAACCAAACGAGAGGTCAAGCATATTAGCTAAAGTACCATGCGGTTGGATTCGTAGGCATGCACACATGCTAGAATGTATAAATGCATGCAGAAGTAAAATGAAGGGAAAACTAAGATTATGAATGGATGGAAGGGAGATTGTAAGAAGTAGCTACGAGAGTATGGAAAAGGGCACGCATTTGGAATCCGATAAAGTGACTGGACAAAACCCAGTCGTCATTTGGGCATTACCGTGCAATCAATGCAACGACGGACGAATTTCTTAGTAGCTGCAAAAAAATAACCAGTTTTCCAGCCACTCTGTGCTGTCATGACTGCCGAAAGCACTGTAGTCGTTCAATTAGTGTCACTTGCAACTATACTATGATGGATATCCACTGAGATGCGAAAATTAGTCTGCAGTAGGACTCCGAATCTCCAAACACACATTGCAGGATGTGGATAAATATAACATCAGCAGTCATAGATGCGCGAACATAGACTAACCCAAAAGAATATGAAAGCGCTTCGATGATCCATATCTAAGTAGTTAACCTGCTAAGTTGATTAATGATGAAAATAAGAATCTAATGCAAAAGAAAATAGAGTCAGAAGAGGCACGTTTTTTACTTAATTGACATGGATCCACAATGTCTTCAATTTGCATACATTGAAGCATACCGATTTTGCCACTCACTTGGCAACGCTTCGTGCGAGCAACAATGCAATTGCACGTGCTCTCGTTTGTTGACATAAAATGGGTGCTGTTGAATTCGTACTGGAGAAATGACATCACAGTGCTTTATTAGTGGAAGCTTACTACATCGTACATCGCATTTGAACACCCCGACAAGACCACGGCTGTGGCGTGCGGTTGTGATTCGAAATGGCTGCTCGGCGATAGCTTGCTATTTTGTACAAAAGAAAGTACCCAAAGCCTTGAATATCTACATGAGCAACATTGCTGCCATTAATGCGCCTTTTGGCTTGCCGTTGAAAATTAACTGCACTTCATAGTGCATCAACAGAAAGTTGTTATTATTTGTGCCCCTAAATAGGGAAATCAGTAAGCCCATTACAAAGCTCCTGATGAACACGGGAATATTTGACATCAAAATAGGTTCTACCCTCAGATTATTTCAACATTTCTTTAACAGGTTCCGCTCGTCTGTTTGATTGCCACTCTACAGTAAACTGCGCAAGTTCCTCTACCCAGATTTCTGTCCCTTTGCCTTTGCCAACAGAAGACATCTCTGAGATATAAGTGTACAAACCACGTGCTGTCAGGCCTTCGCAGTGGTGTCTCGGCCTTGTCATAGTTCAAGGATGACATTTTGATTCACACCTCATTGCCTGCTGTCCTTATTTATCAAGATTGGCATGGAATTTAAAAGCATCGAGCATTTGGTTGAAATTATCAACAAAGGAGTAGCAATGTGTGCGATAGGCAAAAAAGGAAACGAAAAACCCCTACATTGCCATCACACAACCAGTAACAGTAAATTAGCCACACATTTAAAAGAAGCCAAAGCGGAATTTAAATCGAATACCAGCTGCCATTAAGCCTCAGAACAGAAAAGGATTACAATCTTAAGTAGAGCAGTTGGCTAGAACAAATGTATCGCATTGTGCTGTCAGTAGCAAAGCCAGGCTAATCGCTTACTTCAAGACAAGTATTAACTCAAAATATGCGCTCATTTATGTGTTTTATTTATCCGAACTCTGCTAATTGCACACACAGGTTCAGTTTTAGATTCACTTAGTGAACTTGTAGTGTGTACGATGGTGAGGCTTCCTGCACACATGCGAATCGAGATTTACAAATGCCTTGATGCCACAGACATCGTCAATATGTGAGGCGATGCTTGGTGCAAAGTCGGTTCTCAAAGTCTCTTGCTGTCAAGGACATTTTAAGCAGTTACATAAAACAAATGGAGCTAGCGGGCGCAAAACTTTATTGCATGCTGTATTCGACACTTGCGGTTGTAGGCAGAGAGGCTGAAACAGTGGCAGAAGTCAGACGATTAGGCTCTTTGCAGGGCCATTCGATGTTACAAAGAGGGTCGACAATTCCCTTTTTGTATATTAGCCATTGCTTATCTAATCGTAACAGAACCAATCACTTTTTGATGCTTGGACATAGCATAACGGAGTGAGACCTCTTCTTTCTTTCTATATGGACACTCAACGATTTGAATTATAAGCGCGGCCAGCAATTATGTCAGAATTGTTGCTTTGGCGTCGGTTGGATTAAAAAAATCGCTCGCGTGTACAAATTTGATATTCACTTAACGTTGAATGATTTATCATAGGATAGTGCTCAGCATCATAGGTCTCTCAAGACTTCAATCCTCCGTGCATTTGACGGTGCAGTGTACATGATCAATTCTGCACTGCACTGCCACGTTGGGTGCATTCTTCCATTTGGATTGAAGCGCCTCATATAACAGTATCGTCAACATTGCTTCTAATAGGACTTTAAAGGAAGGCAATTTTGAGTGTCTCATAACCATTATTCACAGACTCGACAAGATTATATTGCATAGGTGCGGCGGGTCTGCGGCGAGTCAAATGGTTGTTGCAAATCACCAGCTCCATCGTGGGGGAAGCAGCCAAGTACTTAGCGCCAAGATGTGCCAGCTCATTCACGTGTAATGTGTTTCGAGTGATAACCTTGCCCTTTATTTATTTTTGCTATTCTATAATTTGCTTCTTGCGTAGTCTAATGATCAGAAGTAAATTTTAACAGTACTTTACAGGCTGGGTTCCTTTCCTTCGGTTTCAATTAAGCGAGTGTTGAGAAATTTTCTTCTTTTACGTGTTTTTGTGTCAAACATGGGCTTACAGCACGCTAAGATAACTAATGAACACCTGAGTTAGGAAAATACGAAAAATGGTCTCATATTAACGCATTATGGACAAGTCGCTAAAGATGCTGCAATCAGTAGAAGACTCATACTAAGCCCTTCATGAGTGAGCGATGATACGAAACATGAGCGCGTTTACTCAAGATATTCACCTGAATTCTGCTATTAGTGAATGCACCACAATTTGAGAATCAGTCTCATTAGATGCGATTGCAATGTACATGATGCATGATGGGGGCATTCCAGCGATTGTGAAAATTGAAATCTGTGAATACCTCGATGGCGCAGACATCATCAATATGTGCGAGGCAATGCCTAACATGAAGTCGCTTCTCGATTTTCACATTGTCAAAGGCATCCTAAGCAAGTACGTGAGACGCATGGAGTGGGTGGACGCAACGCAACGCGGTCATTTACAGTGACAGACGGTGCAGAGACTGAGCCAGTGACAAAGACAGGGTCAGAGAGAGATGCTTTCTGCAAGGCTATACAATACTACCAACAGAATTGCCAAGCCTGTACCAGGTGTGTGGGCCGAATGCCACCCAAATATAAGGTTTTGTTTCCCTATTTGGTGTTTGATGGTGAAAATATTTCAGATTTTATCGAATCCTTTGAAAACAGTCTAATGGAATGGACTGATGAGCGTGGGCAGCGTCTGTATAAAAATACTTCTGCTTACAGTGAAAGTACTGGCGACTATATTTTGGATGGCGAAGAAAGCGAGCAAGAATATGCGCTTCTCGACACCAGCGCCATTTACCGATTTCGTTTCGTGATGATTGGGATGGATTCCGCGTTGTAATGTCATAGTAGGCACTGTATGCCATATGCATTGAAGCTTCTCATGGCCATTTTCACTCACATCGCCTCCGATGTGACACGTTGCCCTCCATTGCTACTCGTCCTGGATGAGAATTCGGAGCAGACAGAAAAACCGACATCTACATGTAATCATTTTGAGTGTCTTGTGACCAGTCTTTACAAGCTGGATAAGGGCACTTATGGGATGGAGCCAAGTAGATAATCTACACAGGGTGTTAGGCTATGCAATTGGTGGAGAGTGTGGCGCCTCCACCGACGAGAAGGATTGTACGTCAACCTGTATGAAGCGTTCCAACGGGCCTTGTCGCAACTTTTCATTACCTGCGCTGAGGATGTCAGGCAATGCTACAGCTGGCGGTCCGACTACAACGTGGAGAGGGATTGGATCAACAAGCACATGCACTTTGAACTCCATCAGTTTTTCATTGGCTTATACCAATTCATTGATGATTAATTGCTTCTTTCTTCCTTTCTTCATCGCGGTTGGCAATGCTTGCCATATTTTTATAAATACATGATAGGAAATTGAAGGAATCAACACGACGCCTAGTAGATGTTGCCCTTTCACTTGATCCGAGCTTGAAATGCTTGGAGTCACGCTTCGACGTTCACATTTATCCCCAAACATTTTGCCTAATAAAGGTGCTTACTTTTACTTCCTTATTCTTAACGGAATTGGACCAACCTCAATGCGAGACATGAAACACCGAATGATTCGCTATGCGTGCTGACTCGTTGGGATTACAATTTTATGGTACTGGAAATGCAAATGAATTAAAGCGAATGGGCGTCGCGGTTCTGTCAGTAACTTTCGATGATGAGCTAGCTAACCAGCCAGAGAGTCAGCTTCAGTGGTGTTACAGATGAGTTAACCGCGGTTCACAATAAGGTCACATACGAGGTGTGGTAAAAGCTTATTGGAGAAGTTGACGGGAGTGATGGCTGGTGGAAGCTGGTGGGTAGGCATTTGAGAGGAACATCCAATTACTTGTGTGCGTAAAGGAATTTCCATGCCAAATCCATTGACGGTAAAGACATCGAATAAGTGAGGTGGTGTGATGAAAGGTGACAGTGACTTTGCTGTAGAATGCCTCTTGGTTAAAGCACATCACCGAATCAGTGTAAAAGGACTTGGTTAGATGCAAAAACCCATGGCGAGGATGAAATATTTTGGTCCCAACTACAGGGTGACGCAACGTGTTTGGAGTCAAATGGGAACGCGGTCATTGCAGTTTGCATCCTTCCCCTCGGATCCGTTTGTGTTTGACAGGGCTGCTAGATAAATGCGTAATTATGCAAGAACTCTTCCTCAAAAGAGCGTTTAGCAGACAAATAAGGAGAGCTATTTACGGTGCAGATAACTGCGACTCTCGTAATTGACTTTAATCACTGTTGTATGAGACATCACTTGCAATACACTTACGAATCCATTTGCTAGGTAAGGTGCATGGTGTATCGGTTTTCTGCACTCCAATGAAGCTCCAGAGTTCAAATTAACGGCATGGCAGCAAGATTCTATTCATTTTATGAGAGGATATGCCCTAGTTCAACAACTCTTTCAAGGTCTGGTTACTTGGGACTCCAGTAGCGGCTGTCGTGACAAAGTGCGAATGGGGTGAACATGCACTTCCACGATTTGCTTTGGTGCGTGGTGTAATGCCCAGGCTGGACTCCATTTTGTAGATTTTTATAGTGAGTGTTATAAAAATAATTTTATTTACGTGCATTGGTGGTGAGCATGGAATTACGACGCTTCAAAATAACGCTTTGGCACCCATCAAATCACTAAGAGTATGTGACAGTTGAAGTTTTGTTTTAAGGCAAAAGCATATGGATTTGATTTAACAATCGCTAGTTGCGGTTTACTTTTAGTCGACCTCTTACATGCTTCTCTCACGGTGACTTGGGCTCGATTCCTCAATCACTTGGCAGACATTTTCAGTCTGCCTAGAGCTCGTATAAGCACAGCTGCTATCTTACATGATGCTGATTTTCATTGCCCTCGTACAATTCGCTATACCTAAAAGCAGTCTACTCCCTAGTCTCTGGCATATCTTGCTCAGTTATTACTCATATGAAAACAAAATATAAGGCGCATGCTACCGTGGAAAGTGCAGTAGATGTTGATGATGGAGCGGAAAAGCACTAGTTAACCTAGACATGCTTTAGTGTTCCAGCTAAAATCGTTTTCGGCTCATTATTGGCACAGCTTTGTGTGAGCTTCTACGTCAATTTCGAGTTTGTGGTAAAAAAGACCAAATCGTGTGCGGCTTTTACGTATTCCGCCATAAGCATCATTATGGCATGTGTTTGTGATCCAAAACTACTGCCATTCTATTATCGTTGTTGGTGAGTGCAAAAAAGAGCTTTGTAAAGACTAAGGCACTTACATGGACTACGGTCTTGCCACAAGTGAACCCATTTTAAAAGCTACAGTTAAGCAGAGTTACATCCATACGACTTTCGCCACATCAGCCAAAATCGCAAAGTAGCTTTTGAGTGGAGTAAAGGTTTGTCTTCGAAATCGTTGTCTGACCGCTGTTTACGCAAGTCAAGGAAGCCTAATAACTGCGATTTTTCAATCCGTTTCGTGCATTTTTACACTCTATAGTGACAAGATGCATTTTTCGGCTTCTTTGAGGCATTGATGTGTACGCGAAAGCAACTAATTCAAGTTGGGTAGTCACATGCCTTAATTTCATCATGGGAGAAATACGTGGTTTTAGAACAGAATAACCATTGTCAGAACCACAGAAATTGACAGGTTGACTGCTGTTATGAAGCAAAAGGGGTACTTTGAAGAGGATGACATCTATTACGAGGTAAGCAGAGAATTGGAGAAATGTTATTAAAGGCGCCAGGCCAGGCTGTTCATTCTAGGATTAGCACAGGATGCGGGCTAGCGAAAGAACATCTCATCTTCCCATTCCTTTCTTCCTTCCTTTCTACGACAAAATACGGTTTGCTTGCTCCATACGTGTCATGCCACCCCATATCTGTATCTAAGTGGAGGAATCCACAGTGTTATCACCGCTAAGAACACTGCTGGAGGTCTCAGTCAACACCGAGGGGGACGGCCACCTCACCTTGATTTGCAAGGGATCTCAAGAATGGATTGATAAAGGCGGAACCGTTCGTTTGTTATTGGTTGCATCGGATCAAAAACCAAATATTTCTCACAAACTACTCACGATTCGACATCAAAGGCGAAACACAAACAGTGCTTACTGCTGCCTATTCGGAGTATGTACATTACATGTGACAGTCAGTCATGATCGTCATATTTTTTTGCGTAACCATTAATCCACCAATGCAGCTCTCTTTACTGCTTTCACATGCGAAACGTAATGCAACGCCTTAATTAAATTCTCGGTCACAATTCCTCCCTACATGCCTTCTGGAACTCTTTGTAAACCGAAATCAGCTACACTAAAGGACCATAGTGGATAGTAAAGTAGCTGGTTACCTTCTCATCGCATTTGTTATGTAGCATTAGTAAAACCTTATTCCTTCAATTTTTTCGATGGTTTGGGATTACAATCAGGTGGCTTAAACAAAGATCAGTCCTGTAAAATCACCAGGCTACCTTTCTGATGCAAAGACGTCTTTAAAAAATTACAAGTTCACGATTCGGCCTAAATATAGTCGCTGTCTTTGATTCAATGTTGACTAGGATCCATGGATGAGGCTCTGGAACGTAGTAAGAGCGTCTGCTTACTAACCATCAAACTATTCTCCAAACCACCGCTTCCACCAGACACCTTCAGAGACTTACAAAGGCAACAAAAAGAAGGGCTAGAACCATTTAAATGAGAAAACTACGAGGTTAGTAATAAGCACTACTTTAAGCCTCTGACAGTGTCGTACAGGCATCAGTGGTAAATAAAGTAGCTAAATACTTTATCGGGGCTGGTTATCAAGGAAGCAGAGGTAGTACAGATTGGTGTATGGACTAGGTAGAGTAAAAAGCGTGTGGGGCATTGAGTAAAAGACGTAAATAATGTATAGGACAATGGAAAGGAAATGCTCGTGATAAAACAGTCATGCATGATGAACGGATACACTTAGAGTTTATGCTTCTCAGGGCCCAAATCTTGTTCGTTTTTTCTTGTTTTTCACCGCTTGTCCTAAGGCTTCGCTTCTCCTGCGATAATTCCATGTCAGTACGAGGCACTAATTACCTTAGGCTCAGCCTTACCTCCCTTGCACACCGCTTTCTGTCTATATCATGGTGACGCCATTCTCAACCACGCTTCCAAGCTTTGGTGGATTACCGCGACGACTGATGGGGGTAAGGTCTTCTCAGACGACAGGTGGGAAACAAAAAATCAAGAAGCTTAAAATGAAAGGATGGTGAATGCTACTACTGCAGTGTATTCGCCAGCATGTTGCATGCATCGATACGGACTGTGTTCGCTACAGAACTATTTCCTCAACCCCAATTATCAGCTACGTTTGGTCAAATGGGGTATTTCGTGTTTAGAGTGATCCCATTGAAGCCATCACATAAATGCAATCAGCATAGAACTCAACGAATCAAGTCTGAAGGTCTACTTCTGCAGTGTGATCTTACGCCCCACCTTCCAGTTGTTTGCTACTGCAAATGGTGAAAGACACCGCATGCTGTGGTTAAACTCACATGACGTCTGATCATTCATGCTTGAATTCCGGTTCCATCAAAATCTATCAAGGAAGAGTTGTGGAAGATGGAGGTAGCGATTGGCTCAATTCAACTTCTCGCCATTTAGTTACTGGAGAATGTGGTGATTCGCTACGAGTAAGATGAGACTTTCGTCAACACGCATCAGGTGCTCCAGTGAGCCGTGCTAGAAATCACCCCTAATGGTGCCAAAGTTTGCAGTTCGACAACGTTTCAGCACATTCACCATTGCAGTGGCCAGGGTAAAACCACGCGTATTTCATGGTGGTCTGTTTGCCTTTACATCTGCCATGGTGTGATGTGCAGTGTTTATTAAGAATCTTAAAAATCCTTCTTGGTCTCTCGTTATTACTCTGGATTTCACCAACCTTTCGTGCTTCGTATTTCCTAAGTAGCATTTAGTTCTTGAAAAGTATTTTGCATGCATTGTGAAATAGTGATTGTGATGCATCGATGTCACCTGTAAATGCCATAAGGAAGGTAATTATAGAGACCATTTAACATTTTCGGTGTGGATAATTAATACAAAGACTGTCATGAGCGACCTTTGCAATTCTTTTGTTATGCATAAATGCGGAATAATGGGTGGCAAGTTACTTATACGCGGCTTCATACCAAATCGTTCTTACAAGCCCGTTAAAGGAGGTTTGAAACGGATGCTTGTTAAACTGGGCAGGTTTTGCACGATAAATCTTGCTATTCTGTCGGTAATTGATACCCAAAGAATAAGGGAAAAGTGGTAACACGGTGTATTCTCACTTCGCTTTTTGCACGAACAAGGGAAAAGTTAAGCAGTGTCAGTGTGCTATGTATAGGGTTGTGCACGTTCCCAACTTTGATTGCTTTAAAATGCAGATCACTCCTTGATTAATGAAGAGATCGGTGAAGACAAACGCACTATCTCATTCGTAAGTGACTTTTGGTTACTAATTTTCTCCTGCCAGTAAAGTGTGACAGGACAGCTTTGACTCGTGATTTTCCACGCGTCTTGAAATGACTCGCATTTTAGCAGCAATGCGAGCACAGCCGCATTAGACCGCAGTTCTTGAATGAAATGTCGTTCTGTCTCAAGGCAAGGACACACGGCTTTGCAGGGTTGCGGGTCTAACCAAAGACGCACGGTGCTGCAATTTGTGCTGATCTGACCCATGAATGAAATGGCAAATAGACAGCCGTGATAGATTCACACATTTGGCTCATCGTTATTGCAGTGATTAACTAGACAACAAGTTGGGCGGCCCGACAAATTGTGTCTACATCATTCCAACCAGACTGACAACTGCATACACAGATTACTTGTCAACAACTGTTTTTTGTTGGTCGCGTAGAATAAAGTTTTGACACGTAGCGTACTTTATTTTTGCCGAGCTAAATAGCCTCCATGCTCTGTCTCCATCGCGATGCTTTAGTTGAAGGCGACATTTGAGATACTACAATAGATTTGTGACGGAAAGCAAAGTAAAAGCTTACCGCTGTCACTCGAACAGCACGTGAGAAGCAAAGGCTTAGCTCCAGTCCTTACTAATCGGCAGTTGATATGTCGTTAGCATGGGGATGCTTGAGCACGTTTGAGACAAGTAGTAGAACGGCTTTCGCATGTAAACAACGATCAATGTAGAACAGCATTATTAGGCTCACTTTGTTCATTTGTCATAATTTAAGCTTGGAAGGTATTTCGCAGAGGGTTTGTTTCTTTGAGTACCTACTCGTAGTGGCAGCATCTACACCCTGGTCCTTCTCCTCTTATACGTTTCGTTTGAGCGACCTCGGATAGTTTATCCATTTTTCCTTTGATGGGTGAGATGAACTTAGATTTCGTCTAGCATGTGCATGCAAACAGAGTAATGTCACGAATATATCTTTTAGAAGAATGATTTCGCTAATTGTGCTACGTGGTCATTTGTACTCAGTATCAACTGGGTTTAGAGGCCCCTGATGGCGTTGCTCTTCTCTTCTTGATGTACTTATTCGCAGGACGTCCACCGCTTCCTCCTCACATGAGGTCTTGAGTTAAGCCATGTAATTTGAGTAATCATACGCCCTTACTAGTGTCGTGTCAAAGTGCTGACAGATTTTTAAGCGACTTGGCGTCTGAAGAGGACCATCTCCATAGCAGCAAGTATATACAATAAAATCAACTGTGCCTCTGTATACGCTGGCTTTAGGCAAAATCTCTTTTGGCGGGAATATTTTTAATAAACGTGATAGATGATCGGCGCAAATGACATTCAGCGATTTAGAAACTCGACTTAGAAATCGAAATGTGTAAAGAACTGGTAAAGATATACTGAACTAAATAAGGAAACGATTGTATAGAAGGATGTTGGCTGCGATTAACAGAAAGGGCCCAGAGGAAGAAGGGACTTATAAAAAGGTTATGCTGCAATGCTCTGGGTCCGTAAATAAATTTCTGACGGTAGTGCAATGCTTTGGGTCACTGACTCACTCTACTGCGTTCCGCCGATTTTTATATTCACTTTATTCCCATCCATTTTCTTCATTTGTACCAGCTCATCAATTAGCAAATCTTTACTGGCAATGTGAGTTGGTTGTGGGCTTGGGTCATCTCCTTTGTTTATGGATATCGCTGCGGCCCCAATGAGGTTGTTGCAGATGTCATCAGCGTTTCCTGCCAATGACGAAATGGTTGCATAGGCTTCATTGCCTTGGTGAATGGAAATAAAGATGCCTTCTGCACCAAGTTTCACCACGCAATCAATATTTGGCTATAATGAATTTAATGAACTAGGTTTCTTGGTCTCCCTGACCTTCGATGGTACCTCCTCTCTTCATGTCATCTTTTCTTGTGCTTAAGACAATCCTGTGTAAGGAGAGGCGTCCCCGATGCCGTAGCAAAGGAAAAAGAAAGCCATATGACTTATTACAGATTCAATTGAGTCAAAGACGAAACTGCACGGGCTTCTTTTGAACTGCAGTAGCCATGCGATTTGGATGAATCATTTGGAAGAAAACAGCATGAATAAGGCGATGGCTCACTTGGTCATGAGGTGTGGTGTGAAGATGCACGATGTGTGAGTGGTGAACTTGTGGTGTCGCGGGGTCACACAGACCCCTTAACGCTCCCAGGACTCGACCTTGACATAATGGTTGAAGCAGGTGGTCACTTTGAAGAAGACAACTACTTCGTTACTCTAGGTGCATATGGGACCGCTTAGAAACATCACTATTAAAGTCGGGACAACCTAAGGCCATGAGAAGATTTAATTTCACGGAGTTCGTTGAGGGCACGCTTTCCACTGCTCTGAGGTAAATTGAGGATGTAAATAGGTGAGTCTCCTTGAAGGGCTCGCTGCAATTCACCAATGATGGCGGTTATGGTACGTGATATAATTGAGTCTGTATTCGTGTTCTGCTCAGTTGTGCGCGACACGTTGCGTTTTGCTCAAAATGAGGCAAATTTGCAGCACGTCTGTGTTACTGGTTCCCTCTGCGTCTGCCATGCATTCGGTCAGGCTCTAATTGTCCTCAAATTTATAAAATTATGACAAAGAGGAGCATTGTCACTACATGCAACATGCAGTTCTAAATCAGGCATTATTTGCTTATGAACAATGCTACCTCAGTCTTAAACTGGCAGAGCTGTGCCGATACTGACCAGGTAACGTTTTAATTCCACACACTTTTTTCGCTAATGATATTCAATACAGTACTGCGTCTTAATTACCTTTGATGGCGCCATAAACAATTTCCTTATTTTAAAATGTGTCCAAAATGACGTAAGTGGTTCCTCAATGAGTCCCGTGTCGTGTGGACACTTTCTGGTCTCATTTTGCGCTCCAGTGTCTGAAAATGTCAATTTGGTATAGGCCGTTCAAGTAGACGCACCTTCTGTGGAAAAAATCACCGCAAATATTAGGGCTACTGGGTTGGGAAAGAATTTGGGTTAGAGAGAGGCAACTAGCAGTTCTGTCATAAAATACTGTGAGGTTTCGTTCGATCGCCTGCAATATTGTGGTAAGGCGAGTTCAACTCACCTATTAGCTGTGGTCCTTTATTGTCGATAATTCGTTCAGATAAATCTGCAGTGCTTAAAATAGAAGTAAAATGTTGACATTATTCTTTGATTGGATCTATGCCTACTAGAAAACAATTAACTGTTAAGGATGCCATCCTCGGAGATGGGGAAGCTTGGCTCGCTCCCAGTCTTCATGGCATGAAATAAAGCAACAAAATGTTGAGTTGCTGAGAGGCTGCCGTCAAAGCTTACGCATAATAAGCCTTGCAATGCTGTTTGTCTCTTAAGCAGTTCTATGCAGAGGCGTGGGAACAAGGCCTGAACATTTATATGTGGCGTGATTTCGCCAGCCGAGGTAGAGTATAGAGTCCTCAACCTACTGAAACATAAATGCGTCTAACTCCTCAAAGTGAGTAGTAGACATTTTTCCTTTATAGTTTGAAGGCAATTTGGGTGCGTGAGACGGACTGAATCTGTAAGAACCAGAGAACTCAAAGAAGAAGTTGATACTTTTGCCTGCCACATATTCAGTGTTATGGGACGGTCTCGTTTCATTTACAGACGCACGCACATGTGCTTTCGGTGGGTATCGCAAAGACTTGGAATGGATTTGGTTTTGACAAAGAAGAGGTTACTTTTACGCTTCACTATTCAAAATAACACAAGAAAGCGGAAAGTGCGTAGATAGAATGTAGCGGTTTCTCTTGAAGGATGTTGTGGCTGTGTGTAAGGCATGCTGAACAGATTTCCAGACGTGCACTAGAGAATAGGCTTTAGGTCTGGGGTGAAAAGCAATCAAAAGAAAGTATTTAGGTAGCATTTGCCGATCGTCTATAAACAGAACTCCTAATTTTTGCCACTATTTAAAAGGAGGCAGCGCTTTGCTTATTATTATTATTCTGCTAAAGTAAACTCCTCTATAATTATGGTTTCTTGAATAGCTTCCTTTTTACATCCTTAACCTTGACACGACCAAAAAATGAAATCCGTTTTGTTAAAAGACCGTACACTTATAAAATAGTTAGAATGTATCCTGCAATCACTTAATGAGTGGGCTGATGGTCAAAAATGGTGTGCTGATGTTTGCCCGCGCATTAAACTTTCAAAATGAAGACCATTAGTAGCATGCTAAAGGCCAAGGGTGCAACTGATTAATGCAGTGGAAGTCGAAGACTACAATCAATGAGACCGCTGGCCTATGACCACCGTATTACGCCAGAGTGCAGTAACAGGCATCCAAAGTTGTCTTAGGGCGCAAGTCGGAATGATGTGTTTCAGACTATTATCCACACGAAGCAAAGTCGTTGAACACGCTTAACAGGTAGCCTTAATCTTTAACCAATTAGGAGCCCTTGAACTCCTCACCTATTTGCTTGCATCGCAAAATGAAAAATAAGCGAACAAATGTTAAGCAGATATGATATGTAGTTAACCTAGTCTGACGAATTGTCTTAAAGACCACATATTCCGACTCCAGAGAATTTAAGTGTGGTAATAAAGTTAGGAGGTCTTTTTAGTGCCGGTGGTCAAGGAAACCTTACGGTTTGCTTCGAAGGGTTCACTGTTCCGTACATGCTTCATTTTTGCTGACATGACTACCACTTACACGAAGCTCTACTATGCGGCGCATGGTCCTATGCTCCAGAGGCGCCTGGGCAAATTGTGCAGCACCTGGTCCTCGTCAAGATTAAGGCGTTTGTAACATCTTTAATAGCCATTCAAGGTAAAAGTGAATCAGTTCTCAGGCCAAATAGACAAATCTTCATGTTAATCATCCTGTCAGAATCCAGGATATTAGCGAGTGCGATCAGCATGCTTCAGTGAACTCTGCCAGGCATACTTGAGATTGACCACTAAAATCTCAGCGTAAACCTCCATTCGGTCGGCGGAGTAAAGAAATAAGCTCTCTCTATGTGAGATTTAAGAAAGTGCTGACAGTGTTTGCAGTTAAATCAAGACTGACGTCAATAAACTGCATGCATCTGTGCAAGCAACCTTAATGCGTTGTTCTTCCTTGGTTTTCTTCAAAAACGTCAACTAATCACGGTTATTGTAGGCAAGTTAACAGTCAGAGTACCAAGACCATGTTCATCACTTCTTTTTAGTTAGTCACTTCGAGAAGTTGAACCTACAATTTCTCTACAAAATAGTGCAGAAATTTTAGCACAGCTATAACCGTTGACTGCTTTTTGTTGCTGTTACTATCTAATAGACCGCAGCTGTCAGCACAACTGTAGCATTTAAAATTAGTGCAATAATTTGCGTGGCATTGCACAGAAAGTGTTGCATTTTAACAAAAGAATTGGAATCGGAAAGCTAAATTTTCAACCCTCTGCTTAAAGTTTGTATGCATTTCAAAAGAAAGAGCAATGCGTCTATTTAGACCTTGGATTCGCATGACTTCCAAGGAGGTGAAGGAGAAGTCTTAAAATTGTTAATCACAAGTTCTCGAGTCCGGCGGTCCCTGCTGAGGATTCAATACTTTTTCCATCTTTGAAAGGGAACAGATGGATTTGTGACACAAGAGAGTAAAACGAGCATACTGACAGGTCAACTAATGCACTGAAACTCAAAAATATTGCCTGCTTTATATATCCTGTAATTATGGGAGTTCATTGATTGTCTGCGTGTGATTTGTCATCGCAATCCAAAACTATGAAGTGACAGATATCGTGCTAGTGTGACTGCGTCTCCAATCATATCGTAAGGAAATGAAGATACGACCCCATTACAGCAGATCTAAGATTTCAAGTACCTATGACCGGCTGCATTTAAATGTCAGGTTTTCGCCATCCTCACAATTCAAGGAAGCAGAACTCTGTCTAGCAACATCAGCCACGTATACTGTATACCGCTTAAACATAAGCTGTTTTCCATCTCCAGAGTATCTCTTGAGTTATTCTACTTGGAAGCTCAAGAGTAATCTAGCCTCTTGTTAATCCGTTAGAAGCCTATGGCAGTAAGACACTTAGAGATTCAGCCGTGACCCTTTTCCATCAGACGATTACAAGCCCATCCTTTTGCTCTAAACCATTGCCTGGTACAGAGTCAATGAATGCTCATGTCTACAAGGGATGTGTGCATTACTCTGATGCTGATTTGACGGCCTCAAGAGGTCACATTAGGTGTCAGTGACAGCTAGCAAGACATGGCAGCTCAAGCTGTGCCTGAAACAATTAACACTGTAGTTGACAATTCACCATTATCAGCCATTCGTATAACTTCCCGCTCTCCCCCACGATTTGTCCATGGTAGAAATACAAACTGCATCTTTTGATTTGGTTAACCTGCATAGGTGCTGCGCCAAATGTTGATTGAATAGTTATCTCGATTGCGATGTTTATTTGAATAATTGGTTGTCAACACAATGCTGCTTGCTGCATGAATTTGGGGCAGGTGAAGTGTAGGAGGAGAAGAAGTAAGACTCTGAAGCAGGAACCGAGACATTCGAAATGCTAATCGAGCATCAGTTTGTGCTTCCCTTTCATAATTTCATTAACCGACTGTCAGACAATTAAATGTGGCGTACAATAAATGGGACCTCTACCAAACTGACCACTAACGCTAAAATGTAGCTGTAGCCATAATGTCATTCGACTGTTATCAAACATTCTTGGAATGAAGCATATTAGACGGCCATTAGTTTGTTTTCTGTTAACAGCCGTTTGTTCAAATAATTACTCTGATTTTTCTACTAATTGCCTTTTATCGTATGAACCTCTATAAAACAATTACTTAATATGAACTGCCGTTGATTTGTGCGAGCCCACCTCATTACGACTAATCAATGCAGCTGGTATCTTCCTTAACGGATTAGCTTCGCACGCGTACTCGCTAGTTGGATTGTGCAGGTTAATTTTGTGTGCTTTTATATCGCGTTCAACAAGGAATTCATAATAGCCGCTTTTGTTGACAGTGCATCAAACCCCAGGCTAGAATGGGCACACAAGGGCGAACTGCGTTGCCTCTTATAGGTGTAAAATGCATAAGTAACAGATGGACTGGTGTTGTCAACATCATGAGCGACATGATTGCAAAAACCAATTTATACTGCAAGCACTTCTGCCAGCAAATAAAGTGAAAGAGCTGCGGAGCATATCATGGAATCGCATAGCCTTTCGTCCATCGTCTGTTAACTCATCACCAACAAGTGGAATCCACCTGTCCAACTCCTACGACTTTTATAACGCACTGTCTTATGCAGATATAAACCAGTCATTACATCACTCGCGTTACAACTGCCCTTCTTTAAGGTTTCTGACACAGTGTCCTCTAATTATCTCGATTAGATACTTGCATAGCGAAACTATTAAAAAACTGAGCCCATTACGCGAGTACTTTGACCAGATTGGCTGAGTAAGCTTTGAAAGGGTGGCAATCGTCACTTCTACACATGCGTCGGTAAATTTGAAGCCAAATCATTCCACGTGTGCGCATCTCACCAGCAGCTTGAATGTTAATGAGTAAAATGCAACTCTTTGACGCGAACGGGAAGCCAAACACTCTCCGTCAAACCATTGCTCCTACACGCTGATTCTTTCGTCTTTTTCACTAATTCAGATGCCATCATTAACTGTCGCGTCACTTTGAAGCCAATCACAGAGGTGCGTGCATTTCGATGCCATGCACTACGGCTGCCTACATTTACCCCAAAATGGTAGCAATCCTGATGTGTTTTAATGCAGAGAGCATGTATACCAGTTTCGATCTGCTATTATAAACTCATTCTTCCTTAGAAAAATTAAGAAATTTCGCGTAATTCTCAGATGAAGCAGGCGCAACCTCTTTTGCTGCCTTCAATAACGTAGATGTGACCTTTTATTAGGAGATGATTTATAAATATTGCAGCAGCACTTTGTTTCTATTTCCAGCACTGCGGATGCATCTGAATGAAATGTCAGCAATAAAGAACCACTCACCAAATATGTTTTACGTACACTTACCTTATCCCTTCTATTCTTCGTCGCATTTCTCAGTCTCCCGCATTTAGCAACAACAACTACAACACCTCGCATTAATTACCCACACAAAAGTTACTCAACAGCTTTCAAATTTTATTCTACAACAGGAAATCTATTGCTGTGCTCTAGCATTCCCGTTTTGTAATTCATTTTGCTCCCCATATTTCGAAAGTTTGTTTTTATTAACAACATTTTCTTTGCCATCGCAACCCATCAGCGTGGCATAATGACGTTGTCAATGTCGTCGCCGTTCTCGCCTTGTGAAACAGAACTCCTCCACTATGAAGCAGTACAAAACAGCATCAAGTCTTTCTTAAATGGCTTGAAGGAATTGATTTGCCCTTAGTCCTCTTAACCTGCATCTGAATGTCTCTAGTTCGCATTACAATGCAATGTCATGTACTTTAGGAATAATTGGATCAAAACTCAGCCACACACAGATGAGGAAACTAGGTTTTTAGGTAAAATATGTTACTAGCCTTGCACAGAAAATTTTAGATCCCCCCAAAAAAATCAATTGCCGCTTTAATTGCTGGTGCCTTCACTTCACTTTCAGCCTGGCAATTCTGGTCTTATTAAAAAGCGTTTCAGGTTATTTCTGCTTGGACATTTCTATCATACACTTGTGCCACAATGCGCATCGATTAACATCACTTTGTTTAAAGATTAGTGTTGGAAACTAGAGGGGGGTTTCACTGCCATGCCAACGAAGTGGCTGAAAGGCCAGCAGACCAACATAACTTTGGGCGACGGCAAGCGATACAAAGGGTTGCAGGTACACCAACAGATGCCATCGAAGGGCGTTCGACAAACAAATCTCCCACCGTAAGCCAAGTCTCACCTAGCCATTTCATTTAGCATATCATTCCACTCCACACAGTCTCCTAATAGTGGCACTAGCTACCACGTCTGTTTAACGGTACCGCGTGCTGAATTGGCAATGCAACAACGTATGGGGTCACTTTGCAGAAGAAATGGTGCTATGAGGTTAATTAAGCAAAATGTAGCCTTCTCTTCCACCTTCCTCCTCACATCCACCTACCTAACCACCCACTAGTTAAGCAATCTGCACCTCCTAAAGCCATTCTTAAGGCTACGTGGCAACATGCCACTTTGTCACAGATTAATAATACCTCCAATAGCAAAGATTTCGCTTCAAAATGCACTCATTACCTGCGTTGCCAACAATTTACTCCAACTCTACAAAACAAGGACATTTCTGCACTTCCTGAAGCAAAATATGCAGCACCTTTCACAGAGCCATACAAGTGAATTGCAGCTAGTAAGGCTTCAATCTACAATAGGACATCATTACAAGTTCTTACATATGTACTGCAGCTCTCTCAGCTTTTCCCCTCTTTAAAGGTGCATTTAACATACCACCCCAAATCGGTGCAGTGGCGATGCAATTAAGTGGCCCATCACCAAAATTCGACGCATTACATAGTCTGTTTCACATTGTTCAGCGCCGTGCTCTATGCTCTCCATGGTAGAGCTGCTGCATCGTCAGCCTCCTCATCCCCTACGGTGCAAGCTAATTTCCTAGAGGATGAGGAAAAGTGCTAACCATCACGCGTGCCTATGACCAATGGAGGAAATATTGGCCTATAAACGAAAAGTCAACCTCTTGTCAACGGTGCGACGTCACGACAACTATAGTGACAGAATAATTCAGCTTTGATAAGGCTATCGGTCTACAATCTACTGCCATGTCGCAAGCGTGCAAAGACAAATCCAACTACTTGTCTCAGGCAGCGGAAATACACACGATAACATCGACGGGCAGATGACCATTATGCAACACACTCACGCGCACACAAGAATCCCAAAACCCCACAATTTCATGTAGCATAAGCCGTATAGGTTAAAAACTGCAAAAAATAAGTGGGACACGATGTTAGTGGCCATTTTCCTTTTCTCGTACAAATTAGTCACGCAGTCAATAGATCATCACACGCACTGCAAAACCCACATGTGGGCGTCATTAAAATGCCTCTTCGGATGTGCGTCGATAACTTGCATTATACGCCTCAAACACTAAACAAGCGATTTTTGAATATGGCAATGGATCGAACAGCGAATCATGCTTACATGCCAAAGCATCATAACTACACTTTCAATTACTCCGCGCCTACATGCCACAGTGATAAAGGCGACAATACCTGATCATCTTCGATTTGAAGAATGAACAAGCAAATGGTCGTTGTAAGAAGATAATAACACCTGATTCAACTTAATCAATCTGCTTACCAAGCGCGTTGAAGTGTATTTCGCAGGTTGCTGATGTTTATTTTACGATCACACATGTATGCAAATGGAAAACATTGTGAATGTACGTCAATTTAATGGTTAACGTGCCTCTTTTGACCTTATCTTCTTCTGTACTAGTTTCTTATTTTTAACATCCATCCACTTAGTACTTTAAATACTTAGATGTGAATCCTCCAAACGTAATCAAGTCCTTTTAGGCTAGCCTGTGTTCGCGCATTTATGGCTACAATTTTTAATTATTAAAGTCCTACAATGTGTGCTCGGAGAGTTGCGGCCCTACTCCAGACTAACTTTCGTACCTCAGTAATTATCCGTCATTGTACATTCGCAAGTACCACTAATTGGGCGAATGTAGTACTTTGGCAGACATAACATCACAATTGGTTATTTTGTTTACAGCTGCTGAGAGATCTGTCCATCTTTGCATTAATTACACGACCATGCCTAATTGACGATTAGGTTTTGCTCAGGCACTTCTCTACTGGATCCCATTTGCATATCCTTTTCCATGCCCTCGTGGCTGCTCCCTATAATATCCCTCCCATTTATCCACAGCTTCATTCCTCCCTTCATTTACAATCGCACGCACTCATCCCTCCTGGTATGCGGACACGCCTACAAATGCAATCTTCCTCTAATCCCCTTTTCTTCTCATCTTAATAGGCCCTTTCTCTTTCTTTTTCTTTCCGTATCTTACTTTAAAGTGCTTGTTGCAATTACCCATGCATATGTGAATGCAGTCTTTGAGAACGCATTTCACACTACATCAACAGAGGCGTATTTTCAGTCATTGATTGACACTGTTGACCCCACCCTGACTGTAGCACCCACCATTGCTTCTAACTTCACCGCTTTCTCCTTTAGCATTATCTATTCCAAAACAGTGATTCGCATCTTATTTTAGGCAATAATTAGACTGTCCACAAATGAGAAGTGAGGTTGCAGTAGCACCATTACTTCATCCGAAATGGCCTCAATGAGTGAGTCTGGATGGTGTGTTGAGATTACCAGCCACACGAAGCAAAGTTGTGGAACACGGCCAAGAGGCAATCCTGTTCTCCGATCCATCAACAGCAACCTAACTTCTAAAAATTCTCTATGCGTCAAAAACTATACACTCCACATTTCCTATTCCTGAGTAGTTATTTGTGATAGTAATTATTGAGGCTGTTTTCAATGCTGGTCGTCAAGGAAACCTTCATGTTGACCTTGAGAGACTTACCGTTACGTATTTACTTCATTTTCGGCCACATAACTAGCAGTCGCGCAAAACTTTACTATGTCCCACAGTTTTATGCTCCAGATGCTCGCATACAATTGTGGAGCATCTGTCCTACGTCATGTAGATGTGGATAACATCCTTAATAGCCACTTAAGGCAAAGGTGAAGAAGTTCTCTAGCCGAAATGACAAATTCTTGTGGCTGCTATTCTGCTAGGAATCCTTCAGCCACATCACCTTCATTGAGGGACTACTTGTTACTGTAATCATTGAGTGTCATGAGTGAACAAATTAAAGGAATGGATCCATTAGGGATTGGCTTTATAATGTGCATTGACAAAAGCCCAAGTAGGCTCGTGAATATCCAGAACCAATTTTGGGGTTGGGTCTTGATCGTCTTGGAGCATCATACACATCTCATGCCTTCGTCCACGTTAATGCTGCGATTGCGCCTCCTTGTTCCATCATTCCTTACATTTATTTGTACGTTGCAAGGAGGCTCACCAGCTCACTGACTGATGGCGATAAAATTAACTTTCCGTTGGACGTAGCTGTTAGAATTTTCCAGTAAAAATCGCCTAACAATATCTTCTAACACTTCTTTTTCACGTAGAACGAAGTGAAAAAGCGGGTGAGGCATCAAAAGCATGTCAAATAAGCTTCCGCCTTGAGTGTGTTTTGCAAACACTGGGAGCGTAGTTAGGTACTCGCCTTCTTTGGAGCTGAGGAGTGTTAGGAGCATGCTGGAAGTGCCTTCTTTCCTCCACGCCAAATTTATGTCTATTATTTGTAGCAGGTTTATAGCGGCAGGACATGAGAATGACAACTTACGCCTGATTTAATTTCTGACCTCATTTAACCTGTTTGACTGGACATCACTTTAACTGCTTTTGAATAACTGTCGGATATCGCTTATCGACTGTTGAACTACATCCAGTTCGCAACTAAAATAAAGGAAATGCAATTTCTTTGGTGCCATTCATTCCACTGGAAGGAAATTTGGTTCACATAGCCGTAAAGACTGTGGAGGTCGTTCATTAAACGCTGATAGTTGATGATATTTTAAACCTTGTATGCATGATGATTAGATCGCGTTTGCGCGATCTTTATTTGACATCGTTAGACAAAATGAGTGTAAGTAGGTGACATGTGACGTCATTTTTGACGCAGTAATCATTCATCGGCAGAAAAATGCAGAGTCTTAGCGGTTCCACACTTGTTATTCAGTGTAGGGAATTGCAAAGTCACCCTAATTTCCTTCTCCCGTCTTGTTCTACCTCACATGATAACCCCTTGCTATTGTTTTAAGAAGGTAATTTTGAAAAAGAGGATTGCGGCACTTGCATAGGGTTTGTTTTTAGAGTAGGTTTTGAAGTGGCACTAAGTCTTGCCATCATGGAATGACGGTCATTCCCGACGAAGGGTAGTCTGAGGAAATAAATGCATAGTTATTGCTACTGAGTGCGCACTAAACATCCCAGACCGTCAAACAAAATATCAAGTATCTAAACTCAGATTAATTTGAAGCATTGCATTTCACCATTTTAATGTACTCATTTTGCCAGTAAGGGATGATTCAAGAGAAATTTGCTGTTCCAGGCTCTGATGAGGACCTCTAGGCCCAATCATGACATTGAATCGAGTGCCTTCAGTCTCACTTGGAAGGAAGTATGCAAATCGAGTAGCACTTTACAGGGCTAATATCGAAAAGTATCATAAGTCTGAAACAAGTTAGTTGACAAGAAGTGATAAGTTGAATTTTAATGCAGCTATATCGAAAGAGAAGATCTGAAAGTGTGACATCATGCAAAGTTTACAAATCTTATGCGCAGACAAATCACAACTACACTTTGGCGATTCATTTGGCAGCCTCATTGCAGGATTGCACGCCTTCAGTCTTCTCTGAACGTCTCTTGATCAATAATCTACTACCACGTGATTTGCAGACTCGATATCATTAAAAGAAAAGATTCAATTGATAGCAAACAACATATATTTTTCATTTACAAAAAATTTGACTCCAATTATTGTGATAATTAAGTCGTACAACTCAATCACCTCCTAATTAGACCGTTTGTTGACTTAAAAAGTGAAACCATTCTAAGGAAATAATGGGTTACCGGTATCGAAGATTGTTAAAATTATACACCATATATTGAATCCTCAAGGTACACGGTTAATCGAGAATCCGCTTGCTAAATTGCAAGATGAAGGAGGACAAATTCAACACCCTTTCTTCAACTGTGATAGCAAACTTGATGTTACCAACTACGATTAATTCATTTTGTATCGGCACTACAGATATGCAGCGTTTAGGTCCTACGTCACAAATATGCGACGTGTGTGGATCAGTAATATGTAATTAATGCCTCGCACATCAAGAGCGGATCTTTGGGATCTAGTGCTGTAAGGGTAGGAACGTTATTATCCGGGTAAAATGACCTCATTCTTTTCGTTGTTTTATACCTTAACTTTAACAGCACCCCAATTTTTACGAGAGTGGTGGGAGATTTCCCTCGGAGAAAGGAGAAGGACATGGACTTGTAAAGGGAAACAAATATGACGACGCAGCAGGATTAGCTTGAGTCACACTTCAAGAACGTCATTATCATCTGTCGTTTGTTTTCAAGAGAGACGCAAAAGATAGGGACTGTTTTGTCAGAAATGTGGATTAAGGGACAAGAAAATCTAAATGCATCATAAATCCACTCTTAAATCTTCATTAATTTGGGAGTTTCTGGGCTACAAAGGGAGAGATTATCTTCAGGAATGCATCATATTTACCGAGTGATGTACGCTATAATGAAGGGAATCAAACGCTGCACATCACTCAATCCTTCCAAAAAGGCCGAATTTAGTTATTTTTAAGCAAAACAAGCCAGACTGCCTCCCTTACGCAATTCACCTCACTAGTGTCAAGGCAGTGGCAATTTGGTGACAAAATACTATTTGAAATTTAAGCAAAGACAAGAACTATCTCAAAAGATTAGCATTAGAGGTGATGGCACCATGAAAATAAGTCCTTTTAAACTCCGATTGCAGCTGCAGAAGACGAAAGGAAGTGGACGCGATGGGGGTCATAAAGCAGACAAAGCAACGTGACTCACAGGTTGACATTGACGCGAACACAAGGGCAGGTGCTTGCACTCGAGATCAAGTTTGATAACTTCATAACTGACGACATCTTAAAGGCCATTTGAAGTAGCACTTCATGCACAAAATGAGATAAAATCGCAAGCCTTAATAAATTTGCTTACAGTCTGCTCCAACTTCCGGTACGCCTATTTTTGCAGTCGTTGTGACTGCTAATTAAGCAAACTCTGACAAATTACACATAAATTATGCTGAAGATCAACCTTGAGAACTCGTTTCTGCTCTATGGTGAAAATGTTACGGTTGTCTTTGGCACTAGTTTTTGCTGTTGCTGGTGGAAACAAGTGATAAATTTCAGTGAAACAGATCCATGCTCTATGGAATGACTTTGCACCTTCATTTGCTGCTTGATGAAAGTAGCAGACATATCCAGGTCCATTAGGACGAATATATGTGTCAAAGAACTGGCAGGTAGAAGTCCACTAACTGGTGTTGGTGGCGGCAGACGTTTCAAGTGAGGTGGGCGCACGTCCACGCTCACACCCACGTGCCTCAGGCGCATGGTACTTGAATGCTTGAAACAGCTTAACATTTGCCTCATGATGTAAAAGCCATCCTTTTCCCTTAAGTGCTTTAGTGATTGCACGAACTTGCATGAATATCTCTTAGCACTACTTGACGCAACCTGCATTTCGCTGGTAGTAAGAGTCCATTCGGACAAGTTTATGCATCGAACTGTTCTCTTAGTTGACTTATAATCTACTTCAATGATGGTGCATTGATGCAGCTACTCGGCACTGTCTTGGGGACAGAAGAAGGCTTAATGCTTGGCAGAGTATACGCATTCAGCAAAGAGAAAGGAGTCAGGGCTGCTGGCATCATTCGGAGCCAGCTCATCCGGCCAGGGCAGCGATGTGTCTACCCGAGTGACCGCAACCGGAACCGGCAGTCAAGCGAACAAATTATTACAATGGCTTAGCATTGTGCCGATGCAAACATACTTAATAAAAGTAAAGTGCGTTTTTCCTTACATTCCACAGTTCTTGAAACACAAAGGCCACGCCGTGGGATAATTTTTATTTTCATTCTCAAAAAGTTGAACATTAAGCAGAAACCTTGGGATTTGGCAGAACAAAGCGGTACTTTGGTGTATCTTTAAGGTGTGAATTGCTCAACGTTCTTCCAGCGTTTCTTTTGTAATCAGAAGTGTTGGAAACGAAAAATTTTCTAGCTCAAACATTGGCTTCCATTCAAAATCAGCCAACGATTGGTTCTACAAAGTTTACAACACTGTTAATTACTTTTGAGTGGTTAATTAGTAGACGGATACAAATAATTTACCTCTTCAGTGGGTAGAAATTCATAAAACTTGCTCGTCGAAAAGTCGGACACTGTAATAAATGGGTGAATAAATTTAAGTAAGTTGATTAAGCAATTTAGCGTTCCAACGGATAAGAACACAAAACCTACCCAACAGTATCAATCTGCTGTTGAATGAGACAAGGGATATAAGTGACGAAATAAAGTCATGAATCCCATTAAGTCGAGTCCACTGAGCGTCCGCCTGTTCGATCGATGTCAGTGGAAGGCACTCAGCACTTAACTCTTTGTCCCCTCCTACAACCACTATGCATCCCTTGAAGTAGGCCACTCCTGGACAAATGCGTTCCTGCAACATCGGATCGAGCTCGATCCATTGCCACCCGCTCCCATTTTTCGCATCTTCTACCAATATTTCAGCGTCACTTGATCCCATAATTCCTTCCCAATCCTGATCAACTCCACCAACAACTACGATTCCTATTTCCGGGATGTTCAGTGCCGAAGCACCACATCGTGCAGACAGCATAGCAGGGAGTTCGGTGAGCCTATAGAATTGATTCATCCTCATCAAGCATACCTGCCACTGTCAATGTCCAATTTTTCACAAGTGGAAAAGACAGTTTCACAGTTGTAACCACCAAAAATGAAGATCGATTGATTCCTCGACGCGACGGCATAATTGATGCGCCTCTTCGTTGCAAATGACTTGTAGGAAATAGAACCATCCCGGTAATTTACAGACTTTACACTACTTTTGGAGCCAGCACACCTGACGAAACATACTCTGCTGGAAAACAGTCACAGAAATAAGGAAGAAGATAACTCACAGAAGTGTGATCTACAGAATGCTAAATATCATCGTCAATTTCAATTAATTCACACCCATGATTCTTTAATAAATTTATCGGCCTACCCCGTATTAAATCTTTCAACACGCATGAATGCCTCTACCCATCCATTTCGCCTCCATCTCTCAATCTTACATTATTTTAATCCATTTTATCCTTCCGGTCATCGATCACAACTGTTTAATTTGTCACAAAGCCCCTCACCCTTTGTCCATGTCCATGTCTACTTCGGTCATACGGTCATCTATCAAGACTGCTCATCCCTGAATCTCACGACCTTTAAACTATCCACCCATTCACTG
Organism: Taenia hydatigena; assembly: GCA_036345935.2. NCBI lineage: Eukaryota > Metazoa > Platyhelminthes > Cestoda > Cyclophyllidea > Taeniidae > Taenia > Taenia hydatigena. The sequence goes on along the minus strand of JADWOT020000001.1, from coordinate 9,401,642 downwards.
TGCTTACCTTCACTAAACTGTTCTGCGTACCTCCTCACAAACGTCCAGTATTCGCTTTGACATTGTGGGGACAGCCTTTCTAAGTCAATCCTCGAAATCATCTTCCCAAACACCTTTGCCTTTTCCTCCACGTCACACTCATCAATTCCTGCTCCCAGCCAATCGGAAATCGCTCGGAACTTCGTTTCCTCACTCAAATCTTTCAATCGGTCGCTTTCCAGTAGTATCTCGAAGTACTGTGCTGTCGTCTGCATCAGCAGCCCCCTTCGCAAGCACAGGTCTTCAAAGTGTTCCGCCATTAGTGGAATGCACAGTTCCACCAATCCACGATTCAACGTAGCATTGGCTATCGACCACACCTCTGCCACATTGTCTAGGGATATACTTTAGTCAGTCAGGTTTTAATAATGAAAAAGACTTATCCCACCTCGTTCTTAGAAAATCCACACACCAGGAGACGATTCTCTTGGAGCCGAGATTATGTGCAAGTAGATATAATCGTGTAGCATTTTCAGTAGAGATTGTAAGTCTGCCCATGTATGCATATTCGACGACAGCCTCGACAATACTGAAAGATGATTAATTAAGGAAGTGATATGCACGTACTCTGTAGAAAATCGTTTCCATTGCATTATCATTCCATCCTGTTCAGTGATAAGGGTCTTTAGAAGAAGTGGGAATTTGGCTGCCAGAACCAGTCGATGTGCCTCGACCCAATTTCCATCCTTTGTCTAGAAGTTGGAGCATTAAACGCATGTTCGTCACCTCACCTCAATTCGTAGATCGATGAGTTTTCCTTGTTCACGGAAGGTGTCAATTCTGTGAATAAGAAATAACTCAGCCTTATCATCCGAATACACCACCGTCTCCATCTTTCGCTAGGGGATTGCGTTGTTAAAGCGTAGCAAAGTGTGTTCTGCGTTTAACACGAGATGCGTGCGTGAATGGGCGATTGATTGTAAACGTGGTGCGCGTTGGAGAGCCTTAGGTAGCCTTGAAGAAGCCAAGAGATTGGCTGCAATGTAGAAGTGGCAAGCCTGCGCTAACCGACAATCAATTGCGTGCTGTAACTGTGCGTAAATGTGCCGCTTGGATTTGCAAGCCTAAGTGATCCTTGCTTCTTAATGGCAAGCATTAGCGTAATGCAAGAAGGGCATATGTTGGGGCTGGGATGAACTGACTCACATTTACTTCGTGTTTCAAAGTAAACGGATAATGCTGATACACTCTTGACTGATGGACGAATTGGTGGCATCAATTTCGAGAGAACACCCTCCCGTGTACTAATGTTATTTCCAAAATCAAATTGAGTTGCAAAAACGCAATTTCATTGAAGGTTAATTTGTAAGATCACCAAACCTAGCTTTCGTCCCACTCTCACGTGCCAGCGGATGTGTGGGGTGTGTTCAGCCATTGACACACACCAATTTCCTGAGGTCCTTTTGTTTCATTTCACTTCTGTCTTGTATGCAAATCTGAATCTCATAGAAGTGGTTAAGCAAACGAAAACATTGACACAGGGTCGTAGAACAGAACTGGCTTCTCATAACCTCATCAAGTAGACATTTTAAGTGATGTATACAAAAATGGAAACATGAGTGGTAATTGTCATTTGTGGAAAGCACAAACTTGCTGGGGTCCTTCCTCACCAGCCAAATACTGTAATATTTGGATCAGGTTTTAACTCCTTTTTTGAAACCACTAGCACTTATGCGATCTTGGAGCCATGCCAGTGAGTCCACACGGACCTTCTCTACGTCCAAATCGCGTATTTCTTCCCATTATTATAGCAGCCGAAAACCAGCTAAATTGTAAATGATGAGAAAATCAGTGGCGAGTCCTTACAGAAGACCTAAAACCTGCTTCTACAACCGAAAATTACTCCCATTATTCGCAGAATTGTTGTTAAAACCAAAGCAATCGAGGGGACCCATATTGACTTTAATGGATTCAAGATTCGTTTGTTGTTACTTTTTAACCGAACGCTTCCATTCTGCCCTACAAAAAGGACGTCACGGATCTGTATGACTGTTGGACCGGTCTCGCTTTCCCGTTAAAGTAATGAATTTAGCCATCGTCTTTGTTGCGCGTGCTTAGTTTTAAAAGTAAATTCACATTTTAATATCGGTGACTACATCTTTGAATAAAGAGCAGCAATGAATTTACTTTTTCACGATTTTTACAAACAGTGATTGTCCGATTGCTGGCACTGAAGTGTGTTAGCTTCGCATCGAGGTGAGTCACACCAACAGATCCGCACTTGATAAATGACAGCCACATACCTTTCAGTAGAGCGCCACTGATAGTTGTTGAAATTGTATTGTTTGACATGCAGTCTAAGTTCACTCCACTTCTTCCCGGTCATAGCAGTGATGGCAATAAAAATATCCCTTTTTGCGATTTGTCAATTACACGGCTGTGTGTTAATCCTTTGTGACACAGTTAGTCTTGCTTGACCGTAATGCTCTCTGCAGTGCGATCCAACATGAAGTTAACCTTTGTCAAGGCTGATGTACTATTTTTTTTTTCAAAAGAGGAAGCAGTTTGGACTTAAAAAGCAATTGAAGATTTATCATTGGTGCCAGTTTGCTATTGTCCACCAAAATGACAAATTCACTTTAATGCAAATCAAGAATGGAAGATGCAGAAGCATACAGTTTGCAAATGCAATTTGGCATAGCATATCATTGCTCGTGAATGCTACCGAATTTGCAGTTGGTTCTTCCCACCACTGCTAATGACTACTTGGTAGTAGTGGTGTAGCCGCCACAAACCGACGGTTGCTCTGCTGCAGTGATCGCAGAGGCAAACATCCTTTTGACAATTAGCACAAGAAGACGCGCTTTCCTAAAATTGGCACCTTGTGATGAACATGGCAAAAGAGGACAACTTCATCGAGTGTACAACTGGCTGTTGGTGTTTAGATGCTCATTGTCCAAATCACTCCACTTTTCTAGCTAAACGAAACACCGGCAACATGCGAATGGCTGCTTTCGCCACTGAATAACATAGGAAAGGAAGGTCCCAACAAGTTTGATCCCACCAGCTGTAGCATGCAGAAAGCATTGCCCCCAACATTATCTCTAGCCCATACCGTGCCATGCAAACATGCTTTGGGTGTCAGATATGTCCAACTTTCCACTGAGTGGACGCTTTGCGCATAAAAACTAAAAGGAGTCTAATTTGCAAATCATTTATGCACAAGGCACATCTCAAATGTGAGGGGGAGCAAATGGTTCCAGGAAGCAAATCATGACAATGTTTACTGCCTCGCGCCTGTGAGATTGGTTTGTAGTACTAGTGAAAGGAACTCAGCATATTCTGTATAATGAATAGCAGAGAGGGCTATGTATTTCTTCGTAATCGCACATTATGCTTCAATTAAATATTAGGATTTTTAAAAAAGATGGGTGGATATCGAATGCGGAACAGAGTAGATGGATAAGAAATGGCGGAATGCATAGGAACTGGTCAATTGACAACCGCAAAACAACGTGATAAAAGAGAATGTGCATTCAAGAATATGAATTAATGATGGAAACAGTTGCAGACATGAGCCAGATTCTTTCTGCTTACAAAGGAAATAACTGGCAAACACTCCTGTAAAAACATAAATTCTCATTCTTTTATTCCGTACTTACAGTCTTTGGTTATAACTCAAAGCTCCAGCAGTCTTGAAAGCAGACACGCATACAATAGCTTCAGTGGGCCGGTGTGAGCAACGCACTTAGTGTGAGTGAAGTAGCCTACTTGATAAGGCATCTTAATTTGAGTTGTTCTCTAGAAATCCATCTGCAAACCGGCAAACATTTGGCAAACAAATGTTGTGGAAGCACTGTTAGTTAGAGGGAGCAGACCTGCACTCGTCTCAAAATCCAGTTGGATACAATGCCACAGTGCTACACTTCCTTGCAAACTTACGTATCCTAGTCGTCCTGCAACGTGCTCACATTCTCGATCCACAGAAAATAGTTGGTGCTGAAGTGCATCTTACTGGCATTGACAAATTACATTTTTCAGGAAAGTAACAATCACCTAGCAATATCAGAGAATAACTTTTTTATAAGGCGCTTTTGCCATGAAGTCCGTTTTATGGCATGATTAGCGACAAACAAGGTCATTTTAGACGTAATTAATCATTCATTATTAATCATCATTCACGTAACATGCCATCTGTGGTCATCGATGCAAACAATGTCAGGAGTTCCGATTTCCTCACTACCCTTTTACGCCATGGACCTCTTTGGCAGCCATCTGGGTGGGCTTCTTTCCACTCGCTGCATGTTTCCCTTCCCTTTTCCATGCCTACATTTTTGTCTAACTTACATTTAACGAGACCTCAAAATGCCACCCATATAGACCTGAAAACATTCCTAAGGGAGCGCGCAGTGAATATCCCACTCTGTAATGAAGCTCGTCAACAACTGGAGTCGGCTTCAGCTACTGTCATGCATGTGTGATGAACAGAAATTCTTTTCCGAATTTCCAATCACAAACACACACACACTATGTGCTATTCATGCAGGTTCAAAGGGAGTGACTGCAACGAATCTTTGAGGAACAAATTTTGCCTCCATGTTTGCAAATACTTCATGTCAGTCAATCGGTTAGCCAGTCACTCCTAATGCATGTGCTAATTTTGCTGCTGCGTGCGACCACAAGGCACCGAGACATTACCAACAGTTTGATCGCAGCCCACCATTTGAAGCTGAAACGAGGAGTTACAAATATAGTGGTTCAGCGTCAAAGACCCTAACCCAACTATTTCCACTACGCTATACCATTCAGTCATGCATTTCTCGCGAACACTATGTCAAGGACGATAACTGACGCTTGAGGTGTCCACTGCAAGAGGTTACTCAGTTGGTCTGTGTGAGGCCTTGCATCCACATAAAGGCAAGCAATCGCACCTTTTCTACACCATTTGAAGGAAAAGCTGCTGTTCTGAACGAGTGAAATAATGACCAAATGCTACTGACTTGATTCGAGTAGTACCTGTGTGAGCTACGCGATCGATTGAACTCACCCATTTAGCGCAAATGTGCAGTAAATTGCCCAACTTCTTTTACTGTGTCTAAAATGTGCATACGATTGTTGGTAAGGTGAGCTTTTCCTAACTCACCTCCGGCAAGTGCCATGGAATCCGCAACCGTCCGGTTTGTCCCAGCATTATAGTCAAGAGCTCTTTCACCGAACAGTTAAAGCTTTAACGAAGAGGCATAAAAGTTGACTGCGACTTTACTTCAGGGGTCGCAAATACCGACCGCTCTTTGTCTACGTAGTTCATTCAAACAATCTTCTTATGGTAATCGATTTTGAGTTCGTGCGAACCGCTATTTCTGTAGAATCCTACAGCCAATAAAACGCCAAAAATTAGGAAAAGTAAATGCAAAACGATTTGATATGATTAATATTTCAGTGAAAGAGGATGAATTTGTTGATGACATAAATATGTTACAGCATTGGGATCCAGGGATCTCGTGTTGAACATTTGTAACAATAATTTCGGAAAATTTCAGCGACTCGTAGGGCAGCTTGCAAGGAATGCAAATGTATTAGTCAATTAAACACTTGCAAAGAGCTTCTTAGAAGGCGCATTTCTCAGTACTCCTTCGATGTCCCTAACACGATTTCGGCTTACTAGGTCATATGAGATCGACGAATCGTTCATCGAATGAAGTGGGACAACAAGGAAAGTAGGTTGCCTCAAGTAAATGCTAGGGCAAAACGAACATATTGATCGAACAGAAGGGACTGCGGCTAGCTCCTCCGGCGGAACTGAGAGTTAAATAGGCAACAAACGTAGTATACGAGAACTGCCAAATCGCTTAATCTACTGGCTTGCAAAAGCTGTTTAATGCACCTTTGGAGAGGGGAAAAGCTAAGGGAGCTGCAGTACGTATGTATGAACTTGTAATGATGTCCTATTGTAGATTGAAACCTTACTAGCTGCAGTTCACTTGTATGACTCTGTGACAGGCGCTGCATATTTTGCTTTAGGAGGTGCAGAAATGTTCTTATTTTGTAGAGTTGGGGTTAATTGTTGGCAACGCAGGTAATGAGTGCATTTTGAATGGAATTCTTTGTTAGTGGAGGTATCATTAATCTGTGAAAAAGTGGCATGCTGCCACTTAGCCTTAAGAATGGCTTTAGGAGGTGCAGATCGTTTAAATAGCGGATGGATGGGTGGGTGGATGTGAGGAGGAAGGTGGAAGGGAAGGCTACATTTTGCTTAATTAGCCTCATAGCACCATTTCTTCTGCAAAGCGACCCCAGACGTTGCTGCATTGTCATTTCAGCACGCGATACCGTTAAACAGACGTGGTAGCTAGTACCACTATTGGGAGACTGTGTGGAGTGGAATGACATGCTAAAATGTGCATTGTAAAGTAAAAGACAAGGTTCAAACAATTTTTTACCATAAAGAAGATTAAGCGTAACACTCGATGAGAGACTAATTGGCACAGTCTGTCAAAGTCTAATGATAATGGTCTTCGTCTTTATGCCTTGCTTAAGTCATCGGCGCGCTGTAAGCAAAGGAACGTAATACTGAGATCATTCCATATGGTGGGATCACTACTGGCATAAAATAGTCAAAAATCCTCAGTCAGTCAATTCGAGTAAATATTTTCTCTTCTCTTTTTACAAAATGCTTTACCGCTTTACCTCACATTGAGCTACAGTAGTGCTTGGCCTTCAGGAGAGCCAATTAAGACAAGGCCCGTGCGATGCTGCATCACACGATGCCGGTTTTTTAAAGGGAAGAAATGAAAAATCACCTTCCAAACTATTCCGCGAAAGGTTAAGGAACATGTAACACAATCACTACCAAACGTATTGTGAATTCAAGGAGTAATTAAACTCTAATAGATAACTGTCTTGTGAAAGCAACAATTATGAATGCACCCATACCTGCCCATTTGTCGCCCTCGCCGTCTGAGGGTGTCTCACTGCTGATTAGTTAGTCAAAAATCAGCACACAACACAAAGGACCCTGGCAACATAGACGGAAAGGTTCGTCAAACTGATCGATGGAGCCTCCATCTCAGGTGACCAACGCATCCCCTTTCTATCGTCCAAGATTGTTGACAGTGAAGACATCTTCTCCTGGCTTCAATAGGTTGACTTAGCTGTTATATTTTCTACAGTGCCGTTGAGGAGAAGACAGAGGCTTTTTTTGGCATGCAAGACAGAGTAACAGACAAGGAACTACTGACCACTATGGTTGTCGTGATAGTCACTGGAAGGCCGTATCAGCTGCCATGATGCTGGGAAGTTTTTATAGCTTTAATTAACTCCTTGAAGGTAGGTTGTTATCACACACAAATGCCACCTCCATTGCAATTTCTTATCTACTTTATTTTGGTTTGTTAGCACTAATCCCATGCGCGCCTAAACACACAGATGGCATAATATCCATGTTAATTAATTTCTACTAAACATTAAATGAATTGCCTATCTTATAGTTGAATACAAAACCTGCTAATGAGGGAGAAATTACCAGAAGTTTTGCATAAAATTTGCGGAAATTGTTTTAAAAGGCCAGGTAGGCGGTAAGAGGAAAATAAGGAGGAAGTACATTTTGCTGAGGGCAAACAGTGTACCATCCGATGGCAATAAAGTCGAGCTCCTTTTAGATGAATCTTATAGTACAGTTAGACGAGCCGTATCTATTTACTGAAAGCCATTTTTGAGTCGGAGAGCAAGGTTGAAAAGGACTAGGACCGAAGCACACCGCGAAGGTGGATTTGTGTTTTACAAGAAGGATTCCATCAAAGAGGAAGACAGAAACTGCTTAGTTTGGTTGAGAAAGTATAACCGTGAGTATCTTAAAAGGTAACTTGTCCACAATTCCAACACAAACGCCTTTAAGGTCTTTTAAAAGCATTCTGAAAATGGCAATAAGGAATATTTCCAAAAATATGATACTTAAGTGCAGAAGCGTTTGAGGTAGAGTAAACTGTTTTTAACGGGAGCTGAAATCAGTTAATTCGAACCACAAGGATGGATGGGGATCACAGTGTGATGAACTCATTGTTGAGGGTAGCGCTTTGTGACTTTCGTTAACAAAATCAGGTTTGGAACCACTTGCAGAGTTACTGCACCGCAGTTGCACAAGGTAAGCCCTACTTGTTACCACGAGTCACATCGGACTTGGCCTTAAAAAGCAGAATCATGGCTAAACTAAGTTAATCATTTCGATGGGAGCAGAGCGCCTATGTGCCCCAAATTGCGCAGTGACTTAGTAAAGTACAAAACATCAGTGATGAAGTGGTGGATGGGCTATTTGTCTCAATTTCGAAGAATATGATCAGCACAATGACCTAAGGCCTTACTGGTTGTGCCCAAGTGACCACTGCTAGAATGGGGACTTGTGTGTTCAAATTGGGTGTGCAGTGTGTAACATTTTACCTAAATGGTCATGCAGTCGTAGTCGTGTTTTCACCCCTCGTTTAGATGCACAACCACAACACTCTTCTTCTTCATTTAGACAAACAAAATGTTTTGACAATAAACTTGCGTCTTTGCTTTATTTTTGCTGTACTTTCACCACCTCTAAACACGAAAATACGAGTATCAGCGCTAAAGCTTTAAGCTGCGGCAACACTCCCACATCAAATCGCATGAGACGAAGACAACACCACAAACTCACTAGGTTCACTTCAACATTGCATTGCATCTTGAATTGCAACAATCTTGCTAAAGTTGCTTCCACTCCCTTATTATAAAATGTTGAGTTTTGAAAGACAATCCATAGATTGGTGGATTTGCTAAGCGGCAGCAATTTTAAGGTGCTTGTAGCCTTGCTATCGATAGTCGCTTACATCTGATTTCGTCGCTTTGTTTATTGCTCAAGCCGCTTAATTTTCCTGCATTTGTAAGGAGACCCTGTTAACTAGGGGTAGCTCATTCAACTGACAAATTCAAGGCATTAGTCGCTGTTGTTTACGTGCTCAGCCCTACGCTATTATAGCGCATAATAGCTGGTTATAGCGTAGTGGGGTCACGACAGATAGGGGAGGTGGGGTTATTGCGATATCTTAGTAATAGCCAGACAGCTGTTTCAACTCCACTCCAATCACATTATCTTTCCGCATATTTCGCATTACACACATGCACGTCTTTTTGAGGAAGTCGAGATATTGCTTATAATTCTATCCCTTTCCTGTGGGTTAAGCATCAAAAGCGTAGGATAATAGTTAGTTTTTGTTAGAACGCCTCGAAATTGATCATAGGGAGCAAATGGAGCATCAGATCACATGCGACAATCAGAAACCAAAACGAATGGCACAAAAATGTCGTAAGGAAGAAAACCAGTTAAATGGACACTAGGTGTGCTGCAAGATGTTGTAATGCCTTAAAAGATGGGTCAAATCAGAAGATGATGCATTTGGTACTCAATGTACGCTCTGATAAGTGTGCGTTTGTTTACATTGGACACAACCTAAACCAGCAGTGGTGCAAGTGAAAATCCTTACTAAAAATTCTCCGCATGTTTGATGAGAGAGCGCGATCATCTGAGAGGACGTAACAATTCCTCGGCATCACAACATGAACTAGAGTTACATCCATTACCATAGGCAGCGGTGTATATGTTGGTGCCCATCAGTGTGGTGTCACAGTGCCTAATTAGAGGGATAAGAGGAAGACTGTAGGGCCTGCTTGGGATGAAATGGGACAAAGTAAAGTGAAAAGACGGGACTATTAACAATTGCTGGACACCAGAGGTGCAAACACTGATGTCGTGCTATGCAGAGAGCGTAATGTTAATGTCGGTCCACTATAAAGGAACGAAGTCTATTATCACAATACTTAGGTTAAAATAATTCGGACAGAAAGGTGTGCGAACAAATGATAACAGTTGCTGCAAAAACTTGCAAGAATAAATGAAATTCTGAATTAATCAAAAATCAATAAAAAACATACCAATAACAATGCAGAATCCGATAAATGACAAGACAAGGGGTGGGATGAAAGGACAGGCTTTAAGATTAACCAATTAAAAGACAGGTTTAAGGAGAAAAAGATCATGAGAGGTCGAATAGAATTGGTGGAACAAAGTATATAAACAATAATAGGACGAAAAGATTCAATTTGGAGAACGGGAACGAGGTGGGACTGCAGTGCCGTAACATGGACAAGGGAATGAGGCAAACAGTCAGGAAAAGAAGAAAAGGTAGAAGTAACCATATGTAGTTAAAGTTGTTAACGAAAATATATGAAAATGTAAATATTATGTAAATTGAGTGAGCGAGTGTGGAGCCACCAACAACACTGACAGAAATTGCTCAGTGTTGTTGCCAACGCTCCATGCTCTCTCACTCCACCCTCCTCTCTCTTTTCCTTCTGTCTTCCATATGCCTCCACCCCCAACCCACACCCTTCTTTCTTCCATTCTTTTGTACATTCATTCTACCCATCTCTTTACATTCTCCGTTAACCTCTCCCACATACACCCACCCAACCACTTATACACCCACGCAACCACCAAGCCTCGCCCACGTACCTACTCTAGGTGTCCAACTCTATCTCCACTTCGCTGCGTGTCTCCAAATCTCTCTGCCGCTCCCTCCGCTGCCACAATGGTTGTTGCAATTAAGAGACGCCAGCATTCTCCTCCACCTACACCTCCTGCCGCTTCTGCTACTGCTCAAACCATTTTTTGTTTAACTTCTTGCATTTTTTTATTGTTGTCATTTATTTCTGCTTATTGTCTCCCTTATTCATAATTTCTTCTTCCCTCGACACCATTTGGGTTTGACAATTCATCTTCTGTATTTTTATTTGTGATTTTGCATTTACTCTTTTACTTTTTAAACACTTTTTGCATTTTCTTTTGTATTTTTAAAAATCAATCTTAAACCTACTTTCCTTTTATTCATCTTTCTCCTCCATCTTGTTTGCTGACTCCTGGTGCTTGCAGATTTTAATTTGAGACTGGAAGGCTTTGGTTAGTTCTGCACTGGAATTTTCTCGAACACTGCATTTAACGATTCACTTCGTGCCATTATCTCACAGCATTAAACAGACTACTATAGTGGGTTGGATATCGGCACCTTAACCACCACCTTAGTAAAAGTCACGTGTGTAGACCTCAAATTATTTGATCGGTTTCATGCAGACGTGCCACCACCATTACCTAAATTCACCCACCTCCCACCTTGTCTGTGGCATTTCCAAAATCTATTCGTGTTTATAAATTGACATGTATGTTTCTTTTGTTAACGTGATAAATTTATCAAATTGCTGTTTCGATTGACGAGATTACGTTTAACATCTTGATAACATTGCAATCCCTTTCCGCACGCTCATTGTCTCGTTTACTGCTTTGCGAATCCCAAAATAGCCTTTGAATCTGGCCTCTTGACTCTCCTGTGGGAACGTCTTTGCCTTCAGGACGTAGCACCGCCACATTGTCACTCAAAGATTGACTTTCATATAAATTGATTCCATCGACGTTTATGATCCCCAAACCATAACGCACATTTGCCATGGGACTTTTATTCACTTTATAGTCAACTGGGGTGATAGAATCGCAGTATTCTGGGCTACAGCACACTGACGCACACCAGCCATGCAGCATTGGGAATCCCCCAACTCTCTCTATGATTGTGCCAAATCGTAAGGCGTGCTGCAGTGCATCGTGCGAAGTCCAAGTTGGGTGTGATGCTGAGTGACTTGTTCCAGGAGCTACAAAGCCATCGACATTTAGCACGTCTTGCTTTACATGCATGCGAATCACCACCGGAGGTTCTGTCGTTGGTGGTTGTTCCGACCGCGGAGCACGAGCTTAGCAGTTTTGGTCAATAGACCTGACCTTATAGCGTCCATCTCACCCACGCATCATTCATCGCTAACTTCCATTTTTCTCCCTCTTCTCTCTCTATGCATTAACTATGCAGCATTTCTCACTTCTTCATAGCTCTTCCCACTAGTTTTAACTGAATTCATGCCATCTGCTTATTTCCTTAACCATACCATTTAATATTTAGCATCTATAGTAAAAATGGGGTAATTCTTACCATTATTTCAAAATAAAGCAAGGCAAGATAATACAAAAGTGGTGCTGCTATTTTAACGAACATAGGAATGCTGAGTTGACCAACGCCAACTGCTCTCACGATGAGTATAAATTCGCTTGATGAGCATCAAGCGAATTGGAAAGCAATGCCATGGGGTGGGCAGGGGTGGTTAAATACTCTTGTCGTTACAAGCCCTTTGCCCGATTTGATTCAAAGCTGTGTAGCGGAAGAGGTTTGTGCGCATATTTTGACTTGAGCATCCTTCCTGCCAATATAGTGCAAAACCTGCTATATGTAATTGAAGCTATAAATAGCTGCACCTTACGCCAGAAGCAAACCGAAGCGAGGCGAATATGGTCCAATCTGCATTTCGTTGGCCATGCAAGCCATCAGTATGCACTATTTTTGTTAAGTATAAAATGGAAGTTAGGTAGATGTCGATTTCGAAAAGTAATGTTTCACTACATTGACAAACAAAAAATGGAAAAGTTAGAAAATACAAAGAGCAGACTGCTGAGGAACAATTACGCTTCTGAAACTTACAAACAAGCTTTTAAAAGGTACATTGATCATGCAAATTCGACGATAGTGTGAACCACCCCGAAGTGTGGTTATGCGGTTATGTAACGCAAATTCATCTAATTGGTGTAATCGAAGAGTGAATTCCATCATGCAGTTATATATGCACTCGGGCCTTAAAAGTTTGTGAAACTTTCATACCTAAATCACGAACGCTCATGAGTTTATACCTTCCTGTGGTTACAAGTTTACCGGCCGAGAGCTGTGGTACAAATCGAAAGGTACGGCTCGATCTGAATTAGTAGACAAATTCCTGCACGGGTACCACAGCCCAACCTATAGCAAAGCGCTAAAAAAGCTTAACGCTTTTGCTTTAGTAACTAGCTAGTGATTTCTGTTAGTAGTCAAAATGTGTAAAGGTTAAGTAGGGTTTACAGGAGGTACGCTGACTTTGATCACTTACAGAAATGTCAGAAAAATCTGCTGGCATGGAGGGAGGATTTGAGATAAAGGTTCGTAAGCGTAGCTGATTACAGCTTCAGGAAAGACAAAAAGGATACTACAGGTGTTAGTCACAATGCATCAAAAACAAAAACCTTTTTTTCGTTTTTTCTTTTGTGTTTATGCGCGAATCACATAAGTCTGAGCATGCGAACGCCAAAATACTCTTCAGCAAGCAACGTAACAATATTTATTCTATGGGTACTTCATTGGGCATAGTATGTACTTTGCACAACTGTGTTCCGATTTCTGGATACTTTTATGCAAAATTGCATTCTATTATTCAACTTAAATTGCATTGTCTGCAAAGCCAGACGTAACCCTTAGATGCCATTGCTCATGCTGTAGGAGTTAGCAAGGATTACCACACGTGTTTTATTTCTTTCGAGCAAGGCTTTTGCGCTTCTTGCCCATGCAGGTGATAACATTGTTAAAAGTGGAAATTTTATAGTCCTACATCGGAGCACAGCAAAGTATGCGTCAATTCGCGTCATGGATTGGATAATTTAATGTCAGCGTTTGTGAACTGATTGACTTTAGGACGCATGATCCATTGCCAGCGACTTGCTTAGGAGGAACGCACTTATGACCTGTCAACGTAAGAGTGAGTGGTCAAGTGCACCAGGCGAAATTTCGCAAGGAGCAATGCTGTTTCAACTCGCTGGACTTTTAATCACTAACGGCGTTCCACAAACGTGCATCTGTACTAAATTTATGCAATTAAAGCACTCGCCTCTGTGACTTTCTAGCAGGATTTTATACTACATCAGGAATTTGGTCTCTTTTGCGCCACCGAAAGACGGGAATAAATGAATGAAAGTGTTTGCAAAACACTTCAAGTTTAAAAGGCAAGTTTATACTGCTTTGTGGTTTGAATACTGAAGCAATTCTACCGGTTTAAGTGCTACTTAGCGATTGAGTAGACAGGCATTCAAGCTACGGAGGCAGGCGGACAAACCTGATTAGTAACATTTGCACAAAAGGGATTTGCCAAGTCCTCCTGTGTAGACTTAAAAACGGCAAAACCTAACGATGGCATTTCTTCAGGGCCTAACCGTACCACTCATTCACCTATCTCTGCAGTAAGACTTTAGACCTTCATATACATGCTGTAGGACGCCAAAAGGAAGTTCTTGCGCTTGCGCATTCGTGTCTTTCTCCCTCTCAAATCACCTTGACCTCCAGTTAATCGTCGATTTCCTATTAGCTGTCTGTGTACCGTTTTCGTAATTCGCCTTGCAAAGTAGCGCATATTCCATTCTTGTTCATCAGGACTCATTCCACAACCTCTTCCTGTACTCGCTTGCTACTCTGCATGCCGCCCACTGACAAGCATGTAACTAGTACTGTCCCTGAGGCGGCTCAGTAGAATTGAAAAAGACTTTGGGTGATCAGCGAGATGTGCCTAAGGGCATATTAGCTGAAAAGGAACGAGAACATCGTCCACACTTTGTGAAGATGTGTCTACCAGAAGTACTACAATCACTGCATCAGCGTCACTTACAAATGTGCCCGTATCATGAAATTTGTCCTGCATTAGGAATTCAATACCTCCAACTACCTTCTCCGTGATATCGCCATGTTAAGCCGATCGTGGTTACAAGTCCGATTTCTCACAGTTTATTCATCCAAATCCTTCTATGTTTAACCTTACTCGCTTCGATTCATTTGCTCTCTTCTTACGCAGTTTTGCAGTTACATACATTCCGTGCGCATAGGTCGCCTCGGATTGCGCCACGTTTCATCTTTGCATGTGCGCGCATAGCTAGTGATTTGACTACACCCTCGCTTGGACGTTTTTCATCCCATAAGGAAGAGACTTCTGAAATGCAGTTATTCTATGCTTTTATCTACATGCGGTCGTGAAATGCACCAGCGATTGTTGCCTGTTTCGCTAACTTTCAAAAGCTAAATATTTCATGTCAAGTTCCTAAACAAATACACAAGCGTATGTATGCGTGGATGCGTAGAAAATGTGTTGAAAATCTTAGTGGCAGGATTGGAATCGCAGCCTTTGCAATGGAAGGCATATTGATCACATTTATTGTTGCAAGGGTACTTTGGGTACAGCTTCACACCCCATCGCCTCATTCCCATCACCTTTTTCAAGAAATACTTACTAATGAGAAGTATTGAGCGATGTAATTGAAGTGATTGAAATAGTGGGCCCATCAAAGAATGGCTTTACAATGTGCATCAGCAGAAGCCTAAATGGGGTTGTGGATGACTAAAAGCAAATTTGAGGGTGCGTCTTGCACCGCTTACAGCATTATAGGCAGCCTATGCTTTGCACATGCAAATGCTCCGATTTCAGTTACCTGATCCATCATTTCTTAGGTTTTTCGTAAACTGCATTGAGGATCACCAACTTATTGGTATATGACGATAAAAATAATTTCCTCGTTGCATTGTAGCCCTTAGAATTTTTGAGAAGCACCTGAGACATTTATTAGGTAACCACCAAATCTGGAGCCGAGCAGTGACACGAGCATGTAGCAAGTGTATTTTGTTCTACCGCATTAAATTTGTCTCTACTATATATGTCGGGTTTCATAGCAGCAGGATAAACAAAAAGACATTTCTGAAGATTTCATTTCAAAATAAAAGCAAAACAGGTAAATAGGCATCAATTTCCGGCATGGTCCGAAGAACGTTGAGTAAACTAGAGGTCCTAATAAATATGAAAGAAAGAGATTTTAAGTAAATGTAGCATCAGCAACAGCGGAGACGGCAGTAGGAGGTATAGGTGGAGGAGATTGTTGACGCCTCTCAATTGCAACAACCAACGTGGCAGTGGAGACAGCGGCAGTGAGATTGGAAGACACCTAGAGAATTGGAGATAGAGTGAGACAGGTAGAGTGGGTAAGTAAGTGGGTTAGTAGGTGGGTGGTTGTGTGTATGTGTGTGTGTGGGAGAGGGTGTGAGAGTAGGTAAAGTGATGGGTTGAATGAAGGGTGTGTGTAGGGGGTAGAGGCATATAGATGATAGAAGGAAAAGAGAGAGGAGGGTGGAGTGAGAGAGCATGGCGCGTTAGCAACATCACTGAGGAATGTCTGTCAGTGCTGTTGGGTCACGCCACACTCGCTCACTCACTTCAATAATGCTGCACTGCTCACGTCTCGTCTCCAGTTGTGGATGATTTTTTGGCGAAGCGCATGTTGGGACCAGTGCTGTCTCCCTTGTCGATGCTATGGCACTGCATTCTCTCTTCGTTCTTTTTATCCTCCGTAATGAATGTTACCGTCCTGCTATTCTTTATATACTTGTGTCTCTCCGATTCTAATGGTCTTTCCTTGATCACTCTCATTTTAGATCTGTTTTATTGGTTGACCTCAATGCCTGTCTCTACATCTTACCCCTTATTTTGTTAAATATCGGATTTTACATTGCCGATCGTGCCTTTCTTTGCTGATTATTTTATTTTTTAAGATTTTTTCCTGTTTGCAATTTTTCGCATTAAATTTGTTATCAAACCTTTCTCTCTGACGCTTTAAATCCTCAGTTTTTAATGATAGGCTTCGTTACTTTACACTAGATCGGCATTAACGTCACGCTCTCTGCATACCCTGACGTCATTGTCTGCATCACTAGTGTCCACTTCTTCTCGATAGCCCTGTCTTCTTATTTTGCCTTGTCCCTGTTTTTCCCAACCATGCCTTACGATCTTCCAGTCATCCCTCTAGTTAGGCAACATGTATGCGAAGGCGCTTTTTCCCTAAGTATGCACTCTGACATCGCTGCTTGTGATAATGGATGGAACGCTATTTCATGTTGTGATACCGACGAATTGTAAGGTCCTCTTGCATGATCACGCTCCTTCATTAAATATTCATGTAATTTTTGGTCTGGGTTTTCCCCTGCATCTCTGCTGTTTTATTTTGTGTTTAATATAAGCAAACGCACACTTATCAGGGCATCCATTGGTCATTGAAGACTTTATCTCTTGATTTGACCCATATTTTAATGCGTCACAACATCCCGTGGGACACAAGATGCCCATTTAACTGGTTTGGTTCCTTCTTCTACTTCACACTTAACTAAAGTGCCATCTAGACCTGATGGAATGACTGGTGAAGAAAACCACGGCACTCGGGGTCAATCCACGACATTTAACCAAGGATTTGGTAACAGGTGATTAATTGATATGGATCCATTTGAAGCAAGCCCTCACACCATTCTTCTGAGTTTACCGCTCCGATGCCAAACAAGCCAACTTCTTTCGAAATTCGCTTTATGTCATTCGTTGAGATTAACTTCAATTAAGTGGTTTTAAACCACTGCATGAGATGCGATGCTCCGTCTACTCTCTACAATCAATTACGAGGCATTTTATTAGAGGGCAATTATGGTCTCGTATTTTCGGTGCGTAACCCACAGGAGAAAGGGATAGAATCATGTGCCATATCTCGGCTTCCTCATAAATACGTACATACGTGTAATGTAAAAAGATGTGACCGGAGGGAGTTGAAAGAGAAGTCTAGCTACTACTAAGCCATCAGAGATAGCCCGCCTCCCCCTAGCTATCGTGATCCCATCACGCTATGACCAGCTGTTAGGCCTTACAATGGCGTTGAACTGAGCACGAAAACAACAGTGACTAATGCCTTGCAGTAACTCGGGCAGTGGTTTTAGACTTGATTTTGATAACTGAAGACATAAAGCATCACACTGCAATCCTCATCCATCCTTGCGATTAGCAAAATGTAGAATTAGTCCGAGGCAACTGACTTCAGCTTCCATTTAAAATAGTCAACTGTGCCTCAAGTGCACCTGCAGTCAGGTATCACGTTTTTAGAATAAGCCATTATCGCCAGCTTCAAAAAGCTTCTTTGGGAACTTTGAAGCATTGGTGTTAGAATTGTAGACGTTTAGTTATGTGAGGCACTCACGGTCCTAATTTCCATCCAAACTAAGCTTCTTCTGTCTTTTTGATAGAATCTTCCTTGCAAAGTACAAATACACCTAGGTGGCATACTTTGATCCTAGTCCTATTCAGCGTTGTCCATTCACATCGGCGCTGCAATCAACCTCTCATCTCTTCTCCACGTGTACTGCATCACAGCTTCCAATCTCGAGTGACTTATGATGTCACCAGGAGTAGTATAAGCTCTACACTGACCCATTCACCCATTTGGATAGATCCATCAATACTAGAAGCATTGATTGCCAGACGGTTTGATATCACCCACTTTGTCTGCTCTATTGTTGCTTACTTTTCCGCTGGGCGATTCACGGCATGCTACGTCGTGTCTCGTCTTTTTAGCAGTGGCACAAATGTATGCATTGAGATGAAGAGCAAAGCATGGCATGGCCAGAGGGGAGTCGAAACAGCAGCTGGACGACTATGAACAAAATAGAGGGACGCTCCTTGCCTATGAATGTCATGCTCCCAGCACGTGGCACGTATTATCCTCGTCGCGGAATTACGTACAGCTGTTAAGCGTTACAATGACGTCGGGTCAGGCGTCGGAATAGCATAGATTACAGCTTCGGAGTTCGTCTGTGGGATCAGTTATTCTTAGCAAACATTCAGCAGGTCCAAGAGTAATTGCATTTACCACCGTCAATATAGTTGAGCAGCATTGAGATGTGCAAGGAAATGAAGACACAATTCGAGTAGGAAGATGAGGTGCATTTCATAAATCGACAGTCGAAATCTTTGATGCAGTGCTATCGAACGTTTGCATTCTTGCAACTCTCACTGCGCATTGGTTACCATACCTCTCCATTACTTTCGTAGGTCTAAGCCGAAGGAGGACGGACGGGAGCTACAAATGCTTAGCAATGCAATGGGAGAGATCAGGCGGCACTCAGCATGCGCTGATCAAATGGAGCTGATTGGAGCACAAGTCATGCTGCATTCTGAACTTGCAATCAAGTGGCTGTTACATCGTAGTAATAGCTCCACAGTATTAGTTAACACCAGTGCTTTAGTCGATCGTTACACAGACAAGCGGCTTCAAAGGAAACAAACTTCTTCACTAACACCCTCTGCATAATGATGTCAGAGCGGATAATTGTGTGACGGATGTGTTTGTGTATGTCTTTCACACTCGATACAGAGTTGTTGAGATATCTGTACGACAAATGCTAACTCGACATCATCAATAGGCATGACTTTACCTTCTCGATTCCCAGCTCTATGTGCTTGGCATAATGTGATGGGTTTTCTTCTTTAGCGGTGTGGTTTATCGCCACCGGCAAGGTGTCAGCAGTATCCTGAGAGACCGGATTGAGTCAAGTAACATTGTATTGTAGGTATTTTGTTGTTGGAATTGGAACAATGCTCGACTTAATTTGAGGAGCTTTGAAGGGGTTATTGCCCACCACCAGGCACTGGTCCTTGTCAGCATAACCAATGGAGTGACTTCAGAGCACAGCCGTTTGCACTGCGTGGATGAAGTGGTCTGCCAAGTAGGTGGGGTTGAAGACGATGTACTGGGGAATCTGCCAGTCAATTAGAAGGTCCACTGCTTGCATCGTGATGCCAAAATGGGGTTTCATCAGATGGCAATAGCCGAGATATTTGCCCTTGAGTTGGCCGTTAGGTGGGCCGGATACCACTAAGATTCCTCTCTAATGTACTCTGCACATTCTTAATACACACTTTTTGTATTTAATTGATTTCGCAAGCAAAGTAAATTCGTGCTATTTTAAATGGCCTATTGCTTTTTGGAAGTGAACTACGGAAAGAAAGGGGGAGAAAGGAGGCGGTGGAGGCGGAGGTCAAGTCAACTTGTACACTTTTGAATAAAGTGGACCTGGCACGAACCCTTTGTAGGCCACGACAAGAGTGCCGTTGATGGAGTATTAGTCAAAATGGCTCATGCAGAAGGACGTGCACCATCTCAGCTAATTTTATAACTTTTTACAGTGTTATTTGTCAGCATGATGTGTATGTGAATCGTTTTTGCGTCTCATAAAATGCTGGGTACAATGCATGGCATGGCGATGTGAGCATAAAGACGGAGGCGTGGTCACCTTAGGCTTTGTTGTAATGCCGTCTGGCGTGCCATCAGATCATGCCTCAAATCATCTCACAGGTGAGGCTTAGTCACGTGGGGAGCAAATGCGTGTTTCGTGGGGTCACACGATGCAATTGATGGTCTGTAGTAAGCTGTGTGATTATTTCATCTCACGTGACAGCGAATGGCATGACATTTATTTTATTTTAGTATGGTTTTATGAAGTTGTGAGCATAAAATTATGTTTGTGGTAAACTTCCGGCGTTCAAATCATAACGACATTAATAGATGGAGTTAAATTGAAACGTGGATGTAGAATAGACTGTGGAAGGAACCGAGTACAAGCCGTATTTAATGCTTGCTGCTAAAGCGACACATCACAATGTCGCAACAAATCCTCAATCGCTTGCACATTAGAGCACATCACGATCCGCTTCGAGTGCCCAATCCTGTGTCCGATTGAACACATGCGCGCCCTAATAGTGTCAACAATGGAACCACTTGTATGGCGGATCATCTTCGAGGGTGGAACCGACAGAAGTTTAAGCCCCATTGGAAGCAAATCTGAATCTAACAATGAATAACAGAAACGTCCCGATGGTTGTAGTGAATTCCACTTCTGATGGGTATTTTCTAAAATGACTTTTGTTATGTCTGCAACCATACACTCCTCCGCGATTATTTTCAAATCCCCATCTGAAGGTTCCCATCAGTCGACCTTTACTTGGACGTGCCCTCACATTCCCCATTGCTTATGCGATAGGCTCCAGAATCTGGCAAAGCACCTGGTCCGTCACCCTGGATAAGTCACCTTTGTACAAACGAAGCATCGGTACTACTAATTTTTCTGGATATTTATTTAACATCATATTTTGCACCAAACTTGTGTTGTGGATGATTTTGCGAAATTCCGTGCCTTTGGATTGATTGCCTGGATTTTCAATTTTTCGAACTAGTGCCTTTGATTAGTAGTCGCTCCGATCTTAACCCACGGTTGCGGTATGTCCTGTGCTACTTGAATTCATCGGTTATAATTTGTCCACTATGTTCTGGCTACACATTGTTAAATGTCTTTACAGGTTTGATTTTTTACGGCCTAACAATATCTCTTTGCCCATTGTATGTACAATTAGTGATCTCTAATTGCGGGAGGCCTGAAAGTGCACCGTGGTTCCTAGCGGCACTTGTTGGGGCTCATAGGGCACATGCATCAGCACCGATGCGGTACCCTATGCTGTTCTTCTTGATTAGGTTGAAACAGAATATAGTTTAATTCGGTTCTGAGGCTAAAGTAGAACCGTGCCTTTTGTTACGCTCTCTTGTAGACCACTTCAAATAGTTGTGATGGGCAGTAGTGACACGAATCGCTCAAGATCAACGTATCAAGAACGATTAACAGAGATGTCCTGTGAGGGTGATGATGCAACAGTTAGGCTATCCATACATCAACAATGAATGCGAATTCGCGATGCAAGTTGACCACATGACTTCCACTTAGACGTAGTAAATGCGCAGGTGGCAGATACAGGGCATAATGCTTCCCCACTTTCTTCACGTATGTGTGGGTTAGCTTTTTTGAGTTTATTAACAACAGTTGTTTATCCTTTGAATGGTGAAACGTGCACCCACATGCCAGTTGAGTAACATAAATGTAAAGGCGATCTATTTAGGCGATGTGAAAATATATAGGCGATGCATAACAGGAAAATTTTGTTAAGAGTTATACTCAACTGAAAATTGTTGGCTTTAAGACTAGCATTCAAATTTATGAAACCCATGAGTTCAGATTGCAGTCTCCTATTAAAATATTTGTGAAAAGAATCAACATCTTTGTGCAGTGTACCACTGTCATGCCCTGATGCAGCGTAGTGACGCAGGCCATACCTTCCACACTGTGTCAGCTCTATTCCTTTTATCAAAAAGCCTTTACTTGGCATGGAAATAATTTGGTCGCCGTGCAGGTACTCAAAAAGGCAATGCATCCCAGCATCTTTTCACAACACACAGTATAATCTCACTTATGTATAGCTGTCCAATGCCACTAAATCTACATCAGTGTTGTAAGAGCAATTGATTGCACTATTTTGGGCTCTGTGGTCATGCGAGCAATCACAAAAACATGTGAATGTAAGCAAGGACCGCTATCACCTCCTCATTCATGTGGCTCAGGACGCAGTAATTACTTACTTCAAAATCGCTTATGCTTAGGCAGCACTGAATTCTACTTTGGAGCGATTGGGTAAAATATTAAAATAGCGATCGCATTAGCACTGACTCAACTTGGGACAGGCCATGCCAACAGAACTAAGTTGTATCAAACCTCCTTTACTTGCGCATAATTAGAGCGTCACTACGATGATGCGAAAGCTTTAGTTTAATGCTTTGCGACAATAACAAGCATCATCTAATTCCACCCATTACGAGATAGCAGCTTGTCCCTTTTTGTAACGAGTGGCCCTTTTACAAACTCATGATGCATGAAATTGCCTTGACGTAAAAACCGTGGTAGAATAGGTCGTTTGGTTGGTTGGATATGTAGTTGCAGCTTTCGAAGTAAATTTTGAAGTTTAACTGCATATTCGACAAATTCGAGGCATTGCACCGATAGCAACTTGATTTCAGTCGATCTTGTACTTGTCTGTTGCCGTTAGGTGATTTAGTATCCAATGCATTCAGGATACCACAGTCAATAAATTTGAAATGAAGCATAGCTTGCCAACACGCTTCACCATCTCATTGCATCTTGCGGCACTCTTCTTTTGCAAGCGCCTCCTATTTCATAACAATTACATAAATCATGTCCCATAAAGTGAAATGCATTTAGGTCATTAGCATGCTTGAACGCCATAACTACAATACGACTCACCAACAAAGTATTACCGTTTCGAATGGGAAACCTGGTGACCCACCCTAATTTACATAGAAATTGTATGCAAAATATGCAATTCCCCTGGTGAGTCGTTGGATGCTGACGAGCTCCAATATCGTCCATGGAACTCCCACTTTCTACACAGGCTATTCGTGATGACTGCGAGGCTCGCATGGAGTGGTCAGCACACTACAGCGTCTGTCATTTGCTTCCATTTGGACAAATCAACTAGACCGCACTCGCGGCTTGACTGTGTCATCTGTGTCTGCTGGCGCCCAATCGTGTCGTCGCAGAATAGGGATGACTCCACACAAATAATTAAGGACTTCAAAATAGCCAACACGATCAAAGCATCGCCTGTTCGCACGTGATCGTTATAAATAGAGACCAATTTCAGTTGATTTGCATGGAGCAAACATTTCAAAAGAAGGCGGTACCCACTAAAGGATCAAAACTGCTTTTTCTTCTGTTTGCAACAACAAAGTTGGGGAATGCGTATGCACAGATATTCAAAGCCGAATTCTTGTTCAGTAGCAGGATTGATGTTAAGTTCATGTTGCGTTTGTTTGAGTAAGAAAGTTTCGTCTAGCAATAATAGCAAGATCCGCGTTTTGCATGCAATCTTCGGTAGTAGTCTCTTCGAGTGCAACTCCGACCAAATTTATTAAGTCTCACACATCAAAGTCAGAGGTGCATTGCTACCGAAGGCGATTGATAAGTTAAAATGTTGATTTGCTGCTTCTTACTGTTGCGTGGGTACATCTCATCAACAATGTCATGAGCATCTGCTACAAGTCACCTACTACATTTGTTCACAGTGCTCAGCAAAGATGTTTCTGTGCACATTTGTGGTAAGCAGCTACTTGAGCATGGAAGACGAGGTACAAACGGGATCCAATTGAGTAGTAAGTGAGCACAAATGAATGGCTAAAGCAACCAACGCAACGGTGGACGGATCCCTCAGCAGCTCTAAGCAAACCAATTGTCTAGACGTTTTGTGATGCTATGTCTGCAGGAAGTGCTTCAATCGCTCAACTAATGCTACTTGTAATGTGTTGTGCTGAAGGTTCGCTGAGCTGTGATAATTGGTCTGCAGTAAGTCTTAAACTCTCCAAACACCTGCTGTGGGACGTCGGTACATAAGAAATAACTACAGCCCAAAAGAACATGAAAACATGATTAAGATACACTCCTAAGCATTTAACGTACAAACTAAATAAAACTGGAAAAAATGCAGAAGAAAACAAATTTAAAAGAGACACATTGAATTCTAAACTGTCCTACACCAACAATGTTTTTCATTTGCATAAATTAATTTTTACCAAAATAGCAACTCACTTTGTAAAGCTTCGTGCAATTAATGATGCATTTGTAAATGCAAACCAAACATCAGACTTCCATGAACTACACTTCAACGCGCTTGCACTCATCTGCCCTCTGATGAGATCGCCGACAGCACCATGAACACAGCATCCACTACCGCCACCGTCTTCGGCACTACCTTCTTTATTATAGTAGCATATGCGCACGATGACATGCAGTCGAATATAGTGGAAAAGGATGTGATATGATGGGATATGAACTGACTATACGAAATAGCAAAAATGCGTGGAGAGGAGTAAAGAGCAGCAAGGAAGACTAAGGTGAGGTGCAGCCGATTTAAGTGTATCGAAAAAACCAGCAATCCTGGGCGTTCCAATCCCGTCACATCCTTGTGTGCTAACTCAGACCGACGTAGCCTAACCTCAGAAGAGTGATTGAATCCACGAGGCACCTGTACATGGCTATCGTTGAGGTCTACTTCCCTGTACTAATCACCATTCAACTCTCAACTCTCCTAGTTAACTGTACATTCTACTAATTCCATTTTACGCCATCTCAACGACTCCCTACAAGTCCCTAAGAGTTTCGGTGTCTTTAAAATCCATCTGGTTTAACGGCAAGCCCATTTTATCCGAGAATATGGAAAGGTCACTTTCCACAACCCCATGTATGAACTTCGGGATTTTCGCACAACATTTATCGGTAACAGCATTTCGCGTTTTATTGTACACCACGTTTCGGTGGTTAGCATATGAACTCACACAAAGTACTCCAAAAGAATGTTGTTGAGCTTAATCATTTATACCTTTTAAACTCTCATTTGACGTTAGCCCTTGGTGGGTCATCTATTTTCCATTCTCTGTCTGTGCGCCACTTTGGTGATTCGCCTTACAAAGTGGCGTATAATGCAATTCTGTTCATTAAGACTCATTCCACGACCTCTTCCTTTGCTCGTTTGCTGCTCTGCATACCACTCGCCGACAAGCAGGTAACTAGTGATGATTCTGAGGCGACCCGGCAGAATAAAAAAAGAAAATTAGGGTTTTCGATTTCAGCTGTTACCGTCAGTTTAAATGGGACCACCTAGGTGTGGCTAAGGGCAAACAAGTGGCTGAATGCGTCCCTATGTGCTGATGCGGCTACCAGAAGTACTACAATCACCGCATTAGCGTCACTTGCGAATGTGCCTGTATCATAAAAGCAGTCCTGCATTAGAGATTCAATACCCCTAACTACCTTCTCTATGATATCGTTATGCTAACCCGATCGTTGCTACAAGTCCGATTTCCCACATTTCAATCGTCCACAACTTTTTGCGTTTTATCCTAAAGCTTCAATCTATCTATCTCCTTCTTCCCGCAGTTTCACGATTCCATACATTTCACGCGCCTGGCTTCGCGTTGGATTGCACCGCATTTCATCTTTGCATGTGCGCATATGATTTGTGATTTTAATCGTACCCCTTGCTTCAAAATCTAGCATCCAACGAGGAACGCAGTTCCAAAATGGGATCACTTAATAATTTTTTTTTCATACGGTCATGAGGCGCATTATCAGTTATTTCTCTGTGTCTCTCATGAGACTTACCACGCTCCTGAACAAATGAATGAGCATATGCATGCGTTGGTGCGTAGGAAATGCGTTGATGGTCATAGTGGCCGGATCGAAATTACGACCTTTGCCATGATGGAAAGCATATTGATGAGAAAATTAGCGTTGCAAGAGCAGTCACACTAGATACAACTTTTCACCCCTTCCCTTCAGCCACATCACCTTTTTCAGGGACTATTTACCACTAAGAAGCATTGAGTGGTATGAGTGAACAAATTGAAATAGTGGGCTTAGTAGGGATTGGCTTCATAATGTGCATTGGCAAAAGCCCACTTAGACTCGTAAATGTCTAAAACCAATTTTGAGGGTGGGCCTTGTGCCTCTTGGAGCACTATACGTAATCCATGCCTTTATTCGTGTTATTGCTCCAATTGCAGTTCCATGCTCCATCATTCCTTGTATTTATTCGTAAGCTGCGTGAAGGATTACCAGCTTGTTGGTTAATGACGGACTGTCAGCGTTAAAGTCGCAGTCGAGTTAGGACATTGAGCTGCAAGCAAAATCTCTACGTTACTGTTTCCCACGGTGCCATCACGTTTGTGATGTGAAGGGAGATCGGTACGTGGAGTGCCTCCTTGGGTTGAGGTACATTGTTAACTAGTCATGAGGAGCGCTGTTTTCTGCTTATAGTTGCTACGCCATTTCTGCTCAGCCTTCTGCAGCACTTAAGGAAAGATGTTGTTCGATCACTTCAACGATTAGGTGTTTGGTTTCCATGGACGAAGTGCTCATGATCTAGTCCCTTAAAACACTTGTCTACTTTGAAAGTGTTTGCCTTGGGATGTACTGTTCTGCCTTTGATGTGATGTGATGTATCCGACTCTTTGGCGCGCCCTTTGGCCGTTTTATGAGTATAGAGTGCTGCTTGTTGAAGCGGAGCCTGAGGGCACCATTGAGTTTGCTTATCCATGGATTATTGGAGTGATAGGCGACCTTTGCAGTGTTTGTTATTTACCAACATTACATGCAACTTCAGCTTAAATGCACACGTGTTGCATTGCGTGGACGAGACGAGGCGAAATCTCTTCTCTCAATGCACGTTGCTAGCCAAGTTCTGGGTAAGTAGATGGGTGTGTATGTAGCAATTTTATCGTCTGGCGGGTGGACTTCTCCGCACTTTTTCTACATCGCTGATAAATTATCGGGGAAATTCTTGTCAGCAGTGAAGTAGAAAGTGAATTCGCCAAAGTGAGGAAGCCTTTTCAAATTATCAAACACTTTTTCACAGACAAGGAAAGCTAGTGAACGTTGGGCACTTTGGCATTATTTCTTTAAAGGCCGGTTGGATTTTTGTGCACGCGTCAAACACACAAGTATTTCTTCAAACGAGTTCAGTTTTCTTTCTCTATCTTAAGTTTGCAGCCACTTTGATCAAAAAGACAGCATAGAAGTAGATACGTATATGCCAAAATTAGTTATTACGAAAAAGAGAAGGCGCACACATTAACGCAGTTTGATGGGGAAGAGCTTTGTGTGCTCTCTAGGGCACATCGATGTTAGCCCAGTCCCGAGCTGTGTGTGTTCTGCCTAATTGTCACCCAAAAGGAGTAAGCGAACATGTCCTACACACAGCTGTGCAAGTATCATTCAGATGAGCACAGATGAATTGCGTACGAAAAGACATCAAGTGTGTCGCCTAATTTGGTGATAGTACAGTGCTGTGGCATCATGGTCCTCAGTGTACTCATAGGGGATGCCAAATATGTCTTTGATCCTCACCCACGGTAGGTCCCATAACTCCATCCTTTAGACCTTACTCAGTTCTATAAAGATATATTAGCAAACAAAGCGCCATATTGCGGTAGAAAAGGAGGTCACGATTCTCGGCCATTTCAGCTACTATGTGCCGTGCCTAGGAACAGATCCGAGGCTAAGGTAGTAGCTCACGTGTGAATAAATGGAACTAGCGTGCATTTATGGATGACTCCTTCTTGCCAAAGGGAGGCATCGAAACCAAAAGGAAGAACCCGGAGTCCTTATCGAAGGCGTAACTCTTTTCGGCCGGAAGTCGATCATCATTCGAAGCTGTGATATTCAGAAAGGAAAGTGGATTGAGTATCACTACAAAGCGCGTGATGCGAAATTTTGTAATTTATGCTACTGCATCTCTATTACCATGCATGCATCGGCCTTTTTTATTTACTAACACTATGAAATGCGAAAATCCCTTTGCTTACTAATTTTTTCTTTAGTAAATGTTGTAGTGTGGCAAAATCAGCGTCAAACATTGCATAGATAGTGCAGCAAAAGAGAGTAAAAGGAATGAAAGGAGGAAAGGCAAAATTATGCCTATGAAACTGCTCAGTTTCTTCCAAGTAGCAAAAAGTGTCTAAAAGGTAGGCGAATCCGAAATTCTCCTTTTCATCCTTCTCTTTTTCCCCTTCCTGCATTCATGCTTCTCTTCAGCAATTGTTTTTAACATCTACAATGACAAGTCCATTTCTTTGCACACGTTTTCTTATGCATACACCAGTTTGTTTCCCGTCACAAACGTCGAGATTTACTTATTTATTTCAAATTGTAAAACAAGGCGGTAAACAGGGATTGTAAATGGCTGCCACGACTATGGTCCATTTTTACAGATTGTAAAAGGGAACAGAGTCTTGGTGACGCTTGGTCAGTCACGCGAAAAAGTCGATCAACATCTTGTGGCTTTGCAACAGTAGCCGGACGGTCTCTCTCCCGCCTGCAATGCGATATAGGTCCTAGCCATCACTGTCAACAGAACCTACAATGCTACACCTTAAGGCTCAAGAACCCTTTAGAGTGATAACTGCATCTTTTCCCATTAGTTCATCACTAGTGTCAGATTGACATTCCTCCTTAGGCGGCATTGGCTTGGCAATATCAAATCAAGAGCTGGTGTCGTCATCCCACTGCTACTGAGCACTGTTTTAGTAGTGAGGATATTCTGCTTTAAAGTCCAGTGACAAGATGTCGGCAGCACTGTGTTGGTGGCGCCGAGGGAGGAATCGTAAATGCGCGCATGCCTGCGCATGTGCGCAAGTTGATGATCAAAGCACAGTAGTGGAAAGCATATAAGTGGACTTGTAGGCATATGAGATTAACAAGCTTGGTACTAAACGGTCGAATTCGCTCATACCATCTGCATCTGAGATGCGAAATTGATCAGCTATTCACTGATTTCAATTATTTTATTAATATAATCAAATAAACCATCCGGAGAAATCAGATCGAAAAGGACTCCAAATAGCATTGAGATATTACGACATAAAGACTAACGGATAACTTAAATGCTGCATTAGCATTGTGGTGAGACGGGAATGGCAGGACGGGATGGTGGTTGTTGTCAACACATCACATCAATAAAAGGCAGTTTTATGTTTCATGGATAACAAGCCGAGAAACTCGTTTGTGCTCTTGCTGCGTAAGGCAATTTCGACTGTTGGCAGCCGCAGCTTGCTAGTGGTTCTAGCCTCACCAGCAATGTTCACGAACTTGGTCGAGAAAGATTAGAGGAGCTACGATGGTCTGCATGATTGTGAACTGGCTAACCGCAATTATGTCCACGGAAAAGATTGACCTGATCACAGGTTGTAGATCACCAATGCAAGCAGAATACGTTTTGACTGCTTAATTACAAAATCAGTAGGAGGATATTCATTCCACCTACACAGTCGGTTTCTAAAGTAAAACAACTTAAAATCACTGAAGTTTGTGCAAGCTTCTAGAACATGAATGATGTGTGTGCAGTGAATGGGAAGAGAAGTGCAGATATGTGAAGTATCAAGTGAAGGGGTAGGGAAGGAGAAGCATTTGCAGA
The DNA here is from genome assembly GCA_036345935.2 of Taenia hydatigena. Lineage (NCBI taxonomy): Eukaryota > Metazoa > Platyhelminthes > Cestoda > Cyclophyllidea > Taeniidae > Taenia > Taenia hydatigena. Next base: position 9,372,047 of record JADWOT020000001.1, on the reverse strand, counting down.
CAAGGATCACGGATTACGGAATGCTGCAGAAGGCGAACACAAATGCAATAAGAAGCTATTTGTTGTTAAGGCAGACGAGAGTACAATCCAATGATGAAATGAGAATCATCCGATCATTTGGGCACACTAATTGAACTTAAACAGAGGTTTACTTTGCCTTGATATGACTGACGTCACGATTCTTCTCTATCTTACGTTGCCTTCCATCAATATCGACCAGACCTAAATTGGTGCTGTGTAACTCGAGAACGACCGTCAAGTCCCAATCCTAATTAAATTTGGATAAGAGCTAAAACGAGTTAAAAAGAAGCGGAGCTATATAATCGGTTCCCCTATACATCGGTTTGACCTAAGTTTCCATTGTTAAATGCTGGAAATTCGGCTCTTACGGAATTCTTTCCCGAAATTGTTTAGCGACGCATCGCCGGCAACTAAATTGCCAATGTTTGTATCAAGAACATGGGAAATAACCAATTATGAGAGACAAAGAGCTACGGAGTCCTGTTTTCTCTCAGGTCTGTCTCAAAAGAAATTATTAAGGCTAAACCGTTATGCTTGTGCTAACTTAGGATTCTTTACCATGATAGAAGTACTACAATTCGGCCATAGAGATATAACCACCAGAATGCAGCTGGCAAGCTTCTAGGCCACGTTAAAGCTATCTCTGGCCTTGGTGTCCAATTCTGGTAGCATTTCTTAATGTTTGATCAGCATTCCAGCATCAAGTTCGTTCCGTAGTTTGATAAGTGATAGAACATCCCAACCGAAACTGACCGACAATCTTAATGAGTCAACATAGCTCGATTCCCACATTCTCGCCAGCTACAATACGACCTGGAGGCATCGACTGTGGCAGCATTTAGTTGATTTTCCATTCATCACTACCATCGCAAGTGCTGGGCTCGAGATTTAGTCTTTCCGACCAAGTTGACCTTTTTCCGCTTGGGTTAATAGTCGGGTAATTTCTATCATTCTTATGTATGTGTAGTTTCCTTAGTAGTATGTCACTAACTCTGTTGTTTAAAATTGGATGGGTTTGGATGGGACTTTTACATAATTACTCAATTCAAGGTGCTCATTTCGTATATGGTCGCTCCCTCTCCTTGGTCAACCACCGACCAGCCATGTGGCTTAAACAAGGCCTGACCTATTGGAAGTTCGTTAATACTATTGGCTCAACTCGCAGACCGAAATCACTGACCGCGTAATTAATCAACACCGGACCTCGATTTTACGGTTCAACCTGGGTCGTCGCATATGATTGGCGATCTGACAATGGGACAATGCTGCGGTCTATTAAGATTCAAATAAACAGTTTATTTATAACCATAACTCGTCAAGGCAGGTTGAAGGGGCTGACTATTGTTTTCACTGCCAGTCATTACTTTCTCCTCCACTCGTACGCAGGATTTACTATGCCTCTGACGGTTAACAATAACACTCTCGGTTGAGATGTATAACATGGTCTTTCATTAATAACCATCTCACTATTGGCAGTCCTAATTGGGAGCGTAGGCACTGTCTATAGCACTTTATAAGTTCCACAGTCAAAAGTCCAATAAGAAAAATCAGTTTAGGTTGTGCTTGGGAATTCGGATAGCTCAATGGCCATGGAAGGAGGTGTGCTGCAGCGCATTCTTTTCTTTCAGGGTCACAATCAAACACCGACGCATGATGAAGCAGAGCGAGTGGTTTATTGGTTACCAAAGTACTACAATCAGGACATGTCATAACAAAACACAAGACTGAAGATTTAGTCACTAGCATTAAAATCTATAGATTATCAGAGTGCAGAATGCATAGCAAATTTTTAGCACTAGCATCTGTTTTTGCATCAAAAGTCTACCTTCAGAATGTCCTTACCATTTCTGTTGGAAGCAGCATTCGCAAAATAACGAGAAATGCATTCAACTCTAGGAAATGGGCGGGTTAGCTGTTATCTACTCTGTGTAAGGTGCAACGGAGATGCTTGAAAAAGTAGAACTTTGCGTGTACGTTTTGTAACGAGTGAATTGATGCTCTCCACTGCTTTTCGTTACAGACCTTCAGATCCAAAAGACAACGCAGTAATAGACATTAGAAAATTGAAATTCAGTAATGTTGCTGGAAATGCAAAAGACCAAATTAACTTTAAAGCCTCTTTTGAGCTTTTGATAGACAAAATCCAGTCGTTTTTGTTAGTTGCGTTGGCCACTTCTTTACGCGGCAAATTTGGATTGCCGTTTTGCGTAGGTTTTCTGGTAACTGCAATTACGCTCGCGTTTTTGGTTAGTTTTTTGCGTAACGGTGATAATGCTTTAGTAAATAATAAACACATCTAAGTTGAATGATTTTTTTTTGAACTTGGAAACCACTTAGGGCACATTTTGGCAACTTGACGCGATTGTCAAGGCTTTTACCCGCAGGGGGCATTGGGATGGATTTCCATACGCGTTGATTCTTTTCACAAAATGCTTGGTGCTTACAAGTTTTGCATTTTCGCACTGAATTTGGAAGAACCTTAAGCGCTGTATCTTCGATCGTCCCTTGGCTTGCATTCGTCCAGCATCCACCACCTTGTTGCTCTTAAATTTTGATGTGGAATGTCAACTCTACTGATGCTCTGCTCAGTAGCCATCGCTCCTCGAGCCCGGCAAACAGCGACGTTTTCACAGCTGCAACAGGGATTTTTTTGGCACTGACGCTACCACAGAAGAAGTAATTCATCTGAGTCTATGTGTAGGGTTATGCTAAAGTGAATGTTTGTCAGTCCACAAAACGGTAACAGTAATTCAAGATGACTGTTAGCGCAAACGGAGTCGCAATGTCACATGCTTCTACTTGTTAACTTCCCTGCTTGCATTCTATTCAACTGCGCCTTAGTTGCCATTGTAAACTGCATTTGATTCACTTGACAATAGTAAGTCCGGCTAACTAATTTGATAATTCTTTATTTGAGCTTCCAGTCAAAAGTGATTTGATGAACATTATTTATAACCGGATTCGGAGACTGCTTCCACGAATTCTTCCAGGCGCTGTGAATCGAGTCTTGGTGAGTGTGTGTATATGTGCGTTTGAAAGACTTATGTCAAAGTTGGAGCATTGATTCCTGGGATGAGGTGATTGTGTGCTGATTACGGATTTTAGTAGGAGTAGCATTAGTGTTGATGTCGCTGTTGGAGCAAGTGCGCGACCGGAGTCTGCTGACTGATTGATGCAGTTGTCTGAGTGCGGAAAATTACTCTTGTTGGATTGACCTTTGCCGGAGGTCTCCTTTGACGCGAGCGCCTCTGCTGGTACTATTAATGTCATCTGGCCTCTATCTTTCCCTTCTCAAATCATTCTTACTCTAATTCAGGGACCGCGCCATTCAGTAAACATGTCACCACTGAAAGCGTTAATAAATGAATTGCTAGGGTTTTGTCAATCTGCGTTCTCGGATCGCAGTTGCAGCAAGATTACCTATTTTCCTAAAAGACACTTCTTTCAATGCGGGCATATCCATGCAAGCAATCACTACTTATACGAAGGCTAGAAAGGACCTTGTTTGATGGTATCATTTAAGCACCCAATTTGACCTTAATGAACGCGTTTAGAAGGTACATTTTGTGTTATTAACCATGAGACTGCGCGGAGCCGAGTCACGGATTAGATCAACAGGACAGTTTTGATGCTCAAACCGTGATTTACAATTAAACCCTTGGAGCATCTCTCTGTGCCCTAAGGCTGCAAAAGGAGTGATGGGTGAGAGTTTAAAAAATGAATTAGAATCATATTCATTCATTGCGGTTAAGAAGGTGGTTGATCTGCATCACTTGAATCTGTTTATTTATTAATTCACCCCTCTCGCCATTCATGCATGTGATTTTTTGTCCCGGTTACTAAGCCCCGTCGATCGATCGTCTGTTTAATGGGGTAATGGGGGTGCAACAAGGGTAGACCAGATGTTCTCATCGATTCATCGATCGCCCAGCGCGAATGAGTCAGCAAAGGGGCGCACGCTGAGAGTGCACGCCATCGAGGTCTCGACCACCCATCCACTAACCCATGCAGCAGAAGCTTTTCTACGATTACCTGTAGTCGTCACACCTCAGTGACAGACAGACGCGACCTTGGAATTGAGGCACTAGAAGTGTCTAGTGGAAGCAGAGTGACATCCGAAATGCCAGCAAAACCACTCAAGGAAAAGGAGACTCCTAGCAAAAGCAATTCAACATAAAATATTTTCTAGGGATACCGGAGAGCCGTAGGAGCAGAGTACGAGCAAATCTTCGCATTGAATTGCCACTAGTGTATCGTGAATTGGACCCTTTGCTCCCACACCTTCCTTACTGAAATGTAAATCTCAAACAAGCCGAACAATAATTAAAGATGGCATACACGTGTTGAAATCCATTTCGATATCTACAACCGAAAGAAGGAGGCCTTGTCAATCGCTCCAAATTTCAGAGGTAGAATTGATGCCCATCGCGAGTTTGGTCCCGCTACCACCACCTGGTCAGGGATCGGAGGTAACATAATTAATAAAAATATTTAAATTGCTGGTGGTGGGAGGAGACTAGCCGCATAGCCATACGTGGTTTCATCCGAAAATCTCGCTGGTGCTTTCCCAATAGCAGGTAACATCAATCGTTGTTTGATGTCTTACTAAGCTGCTACACTTCGGTTTGGGTGGAGATCGCACGCTACCTGTGGACTGGGCACCCACTTTTAAAGGGAAGAAGAAGTTCGTTTGCAAGGTAGGCGTTCTCGTGTGGGCACAGTTGTGGAGAGGTGGTAATGGTGCTAATGGGATGCCCAATCCCAGCTACAGCAGACTACGACTTTTGATGATGAAGGAGATATAACAAAGAGATATTGATGCGCCTATGCAAATGACTTTAAATTGAATTTGAAAGATTTCAAATTGCAGCACACTAAGAGTAGCAAATGCAGCTGAGTCAATGCCGACCCTTCTTCGTTTAATTGTCGGATTTATGAAGGGGCTTCATATCAAACTTTACTACTATTGTTTTCACACGAAAACCGACTTTAAGAAAATCAAGCAGGTGATGCATTTTGTGGATACGAGAAGATGTTTGTCCATTAAAAAGGGCAACCCATGTGCATTACCTCGATAATGCCTCTTCAATGTTTGCACCTGTATCGCCGCCACCTGGAGTAGCAGGCTACGTTTCTTAGATCTTGTGTGATGCAGTAGTTGCCAGATTAAAGAATCCGAAATACAAGAACATGAAGATCGAGGTTCTCAAATGAGCTAGCGAAAACGTTGTTTATTTAACTAGCTGTTTTGCGTACCATAAATATTGTGATTTTTTAACTAGTTCATAAAACATCGAATTAAGGGAATCACAGAAGAGGAAGATGATGGTACATTGTGTGTATGGTCCACCGTACCGTCAACAGCAATGACACCGCCGATCATATTGAGAGAAGTTAATGTCAAGCAAACAATCATTCAGAACTAACTAACTTAGAGGAGTGGTATTTTCGCACAAAATAAACGAACACATGCCTCTCGTAAAGGAACACAGACGTTCAAAACCAAAGTGCCAACAGGAAGCACAAGAATCTGCCTATCGATGAACGCTGTACCCATCATACAATACTAGAAAGGAGTGTACCCAAGGTTTAGTTACTCTTAACATCTAGATAAATATGTTCGACGCTTGAAAATGATTGGAGCAACTAGCGTGACCTAGAGGCCAGCCCACCCGACGAAGGTACAAGGACCATCCAAGTGACCGTAGACGAGACTTAGAGCTGGACAGACAACAAATGTAAAAATTCATTTGCTAAATATTTTATTGCTATGTTAAATTGCAACGACATGTTGTCTGGTTTACACATAAACACCCAGCCGAGTCCTTCATTGTTCACAGGCTGACTGTAGCATCTTAAGGCTCCCTTGAAGGCAAAAAGGGAGAACACTAGGGTAGAATACATATATTCAACGGACAGAGGGGAATCAGTGCTGGCATGGCTCGAGGGCCAGCCTACGCAACTAGGGCAATATGGCAACCTCTGTCACCCTGACTGAAACAGGTAGTCTAACCAATCAAGGTATTTCAATGACAGTGTTCTAGATCCTCCACACGTTATTCGCATAGGCTGCATTTGCAGGGATTTCTTCATTCGCCTCCCCACCTCTGCGTCTATGCCTAATACGAGAAAGTCAATTGTTCTGAGACACACTTACTGTCTTATACAAAACGTTGATTAATGGCGTTTTAATAGCAAGTTGCTCGACGGTCATTGTCGGCTCTGGAAAATACGCCCTGTGTTCCTGCCACTGGCCTAAAAGATGCAGTTAAGGAAAGACGTGTAATATTTTGTTTGTTTGAACTATCGGTTTCGGTCAGGGCCACAGAGAGGTGGCCATATTGCCCTAGCTGCAAAGGCTAGCCTCTAGGCTATGCCAGCAGCTTGTTTCTTTCTGCCCGTTGAATACATATATTCTACTCTAGCATTCTGCCTTATTTTGCCTTAAAGGGAGCCTCGGGACGCTACAACATGAGTACTACGCTACTACAATGCTAAAAACAACCAAATATTTTACAAAAATTACATTATTAGCAAAGAGGATCTAGAAAAGTCTTGTTCTTGACAGACCTGTGCAATAAGAATCATTGGGACTAATAGCCTATTTATAGCCCCGTGCAAGTGCCTTAATAAAATTCTTGCTAGCAAAATTTCCACTTAGTATCATGACGTTAAAAAAAGCTTTTTCATTGCAATATACAAAGGTGAAAAAATATCTCTGTCAACTACTTTGCTTTTTTCATGCCAAATACCCTGCAGTGTATTCAGCGGTCTATGTGAAATGTCGGGTTTGGTGTGGTCGTTGCTGTGCCTGGTTTAAATTTGCGCTGGAGAGTTCGGGTATGTGAGTATTTATTTTGGAAATACGCATAAGTAAACTTGTAATTTTAATGTGTGTGCGTTGATAGCGTCTTAAGGCTTGCTGAATCCGTCGTTAGTGAAATGCTTGAATTATGTCATCGTATTTGATTAAATGCTGACTCGGAATTTTGCACCGGGACGGTGTCTGCCGTTTTCGGCTGTGTCAAGTCTCTTTTCGAATCAGTTAGATATTAGTTATCAGTGCTTTATTTGTGGCGATAAATTGCATATCGAATCGGCGGGTTCGCCACTTGAGGACGGTCGAACCATTGTGTACAAATCAGTGGTAAGGCTCGTAATCTCATGATAATTATTGGGGGAACCACAAAATTGGGCCAAGGAAAGACAATTTAGCGGTTGTGTGATGTGGACTTCTACCAAAATTTCAGTCTCTGGCGCGCTACTGTGCTAAAAACTGCATTTAAGTCATTCTAGTGGTTGATTGTGAGAGTCTACTTATCAGATGGCGTTTTGTAGGACTTCCCTTCCCTTGCTGTAGTCGATAAAGAGAAATTTCTGGCTTTAGTGGCAGTTGGTAATAAAATATTGCATGCTAACTTCAGTGAATGAATGAAGAATCTCGATTCTTGCGAAGATGGCAAACCGGTTGGGGTGTAACCCATCCATCTTTACACCGAGTGATGGCACAGTACTAGAGACCGTCTCAGCATCGATGTGAGAGGAGATGCGAAATAACATGAACTCTGAAATGCCAAAATCATGAGCTAATGTCTTGCTTTCGCTCCGTGAGGTCATTTAAGCTTTTTTTATGTGGAACTTGGCTTTCTCCCAGGGTAAATCACATGTCACCGGCAACAGCTGATCAATGATGTGGCAAAAGTGGCTATGTTGGTTGAAGTGTTGGGGTGACTTCCGTGTATGGCGACAATTTCTTCGCTCCTGAGAAGGGTTATCACACTTCATTTTTAGTTGCAAAGGATATGGTAAATGTCTCCCCTATTTCGCACAATTGGTGCTTCGAAAGACTTCACACTCTTTCATCACGAGGCTTGCTGCCCAAGTTGACAACGTGTAATTTATTTGGCACCCCTTCCATGAGGCGGAGAACCGCAGTATTAGGGCATCGAGTATGTGCGTGAAGGCGAACGCTTAGAAGGTTGTGTGCTTGGTGGGACTCCAGGTGTCACAAACTTGGTTTTTTTCTCGTCCCTAATCTCTGCTGTGAGTTCAGCAGAGGTCTTGGTGATTGTGTCGCCTGGTAGGAGCTACAGTAAGTGTTAACTCCCTACTTACCAACGTTATATGTTTGATATGCTGATTGTTGGAAATAGGCCTAATGCCCCTTCTTAAAAGTATTATTCGTGTTTTTTTTTATAATTGACTGATTTAGGGTGCTATTAGCATACAATGTGGGGTTAGAGCAATGAAAAGCATGCAGGAGTTTACCTGGTAAATGGCTGCATTTATATCGTGCAAAATAGTTTCTGATCGATAAAAGAAATGGAACGGCAGAGCTGTGATGTACCTGTTAAAACTAAGATGGATGGAGTGATGTTCTGAGAGTTCATCTATTTTGTGCTATGTAGAAAAATCCGGTTATTTAGACGCCTTTTTGCATCAATGTGGCTTGCATTGAGTACGAGCAAGTCGACAAAGCCCGTAGGGCGGAGACCACGAATTTGGCTCACACTGAATGCAATTTTCGGTACTGATCTACACAAGAATGCGGTTTTCGCTCCCTTAGACACTTTCATTACTATCGATCTACACAAAACTGCGATTTTCGCTCCTTTTGTGGACACTTTTGTAGTATTAATCGACACGGGGCAGCAATTTCGTGCCCTTCTATAAGGAATAATGGTGTATTAGGCTACACGAGACTGCGATGTTCGAGCAATCTGTAGTCAATTTTGTTGTATTTGTCCACACGAGACGGCGATTTGCGCTCATGTGTGGGCTTGATTGTTTTATTTGTTCACAAGTGATAGCGATTTGCGCTCATTGTATGGGCAATTTTGTTGCATTGATGTGTCCGAGAATGCGATTTTTGCTCGTCATTATTTAGGCTATTTTGTTCTATTTGTACACAAGTCACTGCGATTTGCGCTCATTGCGTGAGCAGTTTTGTTGTGTTTGTCCACAAGTGACTGCGATTTGCGCTCCTTGTGTGGGCAATTTCGTTGTATTTGTCCACACGAGACTGCGATTTGCGCCCATCCTGTTGGCTAGATGGTTGTATTTGTTCACAAGTGACTGGGATTCGCACTCATTGTGGGGGCAATTCTGTTGTATTGATATGCACGGGAATGCGATTTTTGCTCGTCATTATTTAGGCTACTTTGTTCTACTTGTACGCAAGTCACTGCGCTCATCCTATGGGCTAGATTGTTGTATTTGTTCACAACAGAAAAAGTGATGAATAAATAGGTATGGGCGATCCAGAGTGCTTTTGACGTCCATTTGGTTCCACCATCTCTCACCAAGACCGAATTAAAAAACGCTGAATCTGACTGTCACGTAGTGAGGAAGTGAAGTGCGAATGCTGTGCCGCCGTGTGCCCTACGTTCGGCAGAGTGTCTGCGTGATGTAATTTTGTTAGTTTTTGGTTGTTATCATTGGTTTTAAGTTTATGGTTGCTCTTTGTTGTCTCATTGTAAAATATTATCATCTGCTCGGTTGCTTCCTTCACATAATGCCTCCATGCTCCATTAACCATTCATTTCCACTTCACTATGACCCTACTCTTCTTACCGACAAGGAACGTGATGCGGCAAAGGCAGTGATCGACAACGCATTGTTGAACCTGCACCCTTCTACCACGTTGAGGCTGTTGCTGACGATCTCCTGGACAGCTCAGTCTCCTTCGCGTCATCGTCGAACGCGACACTGCAGGTTGCGTACAATTAGGTGGCGAAGGGGCTACCTGGGCGGTGAAGGAAGTGAGGCTGACAGAAATGGGGAAGAGCCTTAATGGGCCCCGGGCCATCTCCACGGAATTGGATGCGAAGGCGGTTGAGTTCCTAGTAATGACTGTCGTCTTCTACCCCTACTTTTTTAAACTTTACCGCTCTCCTATTTATCCACTCACAACACTAAATACTCGGCTACTTCGAAACAATTTTTGTCCCTGTTCACGCAGTCATCCATCATTTGCCCTTCATCGTTTTATTTTCTTCGTTCACGTATTTTTATGGTGTGTGTGTGGGAGGGTCAGATGTCAGTGTATGTGGCTTGGGACCGATCACGTACGTGCCTTTTTCACTGCTTTGGTCCCGTTTGTTTTTGCCCATCGTTTGCTTCGAATTCCGTCAAAGTGGGATTGACCTTGGTTGGGAATGGAAATTGCCTGTTGTCTTTTTTGCGTTGAAAGGTTGTGACTATCGTGTGCTTACCACAATGTGCCTACAACTTGTCAATCATCGGCCAGTATTTGCCTACTTTGAAGGATTTGTGTATTGCATTCTGAGAAAGCAATTGCCATGGTTGATTTTCAGGTTGAAAATCAAAGTGTTTAGTCAGATGTATTTAAAATCTGCGAAGGGAAACTTTTTGTAAATTTCAGTCTCATGTTTAAGCCGTAGTGGTTGTAAAAACGAACCTCCAAATGCTTTTTGACCTGTACTAAATCACTGGTAAATGCCAAGATGGTTTCGGAACAGCTGACATTGCTCGCCAGGTGCTGGCTTTGATGGTTGCTGAAGTACCTTTTTCTCCTTTTGCTTTGTCATGTTGTGCTTTCTTCACTTGCTTCATTTGTTGGCATCGAGCGTCCAAATGAGTGCACAGGCGACAGGTGCCTTTACAAGTTAGTAGATTATGCTTCTTGAAACTTGACATGTACTGCATCTGTTGTTGGTTTAACTCTCAGTTTCAGTTGATGGGGCATGTTTGGCAATGTTGTCTTCGCCGGAGGAGGTGGTCGCAGTCTCTTCCATTTGCCTAATGTGTTTATTTTGGTCGAGCGTTATGTCTGCTTTGGTCTTGACTTCAAGTGATTCACTTGAGACAACCTACTTTCCTTGTTGTCCCCACTTGATGGTATGAACGACTCGTCGATCCCACGTGGCCTAGTAAGACGAAATCATGTTGATTTAACTGAAGGTGTATTGCAAAATGTGCGATCTGGAGGCTCTTTGCAAGTAATTAATTGACTACTGTACCTGCATTCCTTGCGGACTTTCTACAAATCACTGAAAATGTCCGAAAACATTATTACAAATGTGCATTGAATGTGGTTGTGGGCGAGAAGCGGGAGGCAACTTGTAATCTGGTCATGGACCAATGTAGTCGTTGTCCTGAGCCTAAGACGCCCTCGTCCTAGCTTGTAAGAAAGGTGTCTAGAAGTGACCTATTTGCGCATAGTAAGGGTGGTAAAAGGGAAGGGGAGGAGTGTTTGGATGAACCACGTGGTGAAAGAGTGGGTGGTATTCGCGATTCCCGTGTTTAATGGGCTCATGACACTTCGGGTGTAAGCGAGTTTCAATTTCGTACTATTCAGTCAACTTTTATGTCTCTTCCTCTAAACTTTAACAGTTTGGTGAAAGAGCTCTTGAGCGTAATGTGGAGACGAACTGGCCGTTTGCGGATTACGCGACCCTTGCCGGAGGTAGACTAGGTGGGGTAGGAAAAGCTCGCCTTGCCAATAATTGCATGCACATGTTGGACGCAGTGAAGGAGGTTTGGCACTTTTCTGCATATTAGCGCTGGTCGGTTGAACTCCATCGACCGTGTAGCAGTGAGCAGCTCACACAGGTGCTACTTATAAGAAGTCAGTAGCATCTCTACGTCATTTCACTCTTTCAGGGTGGTAGCCTCTCCTCCAAATCGTGTAGCAAATCGGCACTAATGATGATGCTTCAAGTGTTGTTTTTAAATTTAAATCGCTTCTTCTTATGGAAAATCAGCACGTCAGTCTAGGCAAAGGTTGTCTACATGTTGGAACGCACTGAACAGAACATTATGACCAAGCAGGGCTAACTGTGTGGCATTCAATCACAAGCACACGTGACTACATAATCGACAAAACGAAAAAGTTACGTGTAACAATATTATCAGCATAATAATGGAATCATTGCGATGACCGCGGAGGAGTTAAGAGAAACTAGGCTGCACGTCAAAAAATACAATATCGAGAACTGTTAGCTGTACCCCACTGAAAGTTGAGTGACTGCCATTAATCAAGTGCGGAGCTGTTGATGTGACTCACCTCAATGCAAAGCTAACACACTTTAATGCCAGCACTCGAGTAATCTCTGCTTTGTGAGAATTGTGGGGGGAGTAAACGCACTACTGCTCTTTATTCGCAGATGAAGTTAAAAAAGATAAAATGTGAATTTTGTCTAAGCTATGCACGCGCAATGAAGCTGATGGTTAAACTCTTTGCTTCGGCCGCTCTGTATGATCTCGTGGATGACTTGCTCAAGATTCGAAAGGTGCGACTAAGTGGCTTTGGGCAAGTAAATTGTTGAAGTAATTGCGCTTTGGTTTTATGTTAGTGCGAATGGCCGTATTGGGTGTTGGATGCTTTGGCCATCGGCTAGTGGTCCAGTGGGGTCGCGCTTTGTATGGGTTGATTAAATCCACTCAAAAGAGGTCACTCATCACTAAGATTTCCAGATCCTTCTTCAAGACGTGCTTGGAAGTTGGTTACAAAGAGGTACATTCTTCAATTGTAACGAAAATGTCGGCAATAAATATCCTGAAGCATACAATGAGCAGCGAAAACCAAGACCATCCCAAGAGGCATGCATATCCGTGACGTCCCCTTTGTGGGAAGGGAAAGGAAAGCGTCCGATTGAAGAAATGATAACAGCTAGAATCATGAGTCCATCAACGTCAAAGTGGGTCGCCTCGATTGCTTTGGTAGTAACAACAATGCTACAAATCACGGGAGTAGTTTTCGATTGTAGAAGCAGATTCCAGGTCTTCTGTATGGAATCGGCAGTAATTTTTCCATCATTTACCATTTTGTTGGTTTTTGGCTGGCATGGTAGTGGGATGGGATATGCATTCGGGACGTGGAGAAGGGCCGTATGAGGTCACTGACATGGCTCCAAGGCTGCATAAGTGCTGGCGGTTCCGAATGAAAGAGTTGAAATCTGATCAAAACATTGCTGCACTTGGCTGGTGAAAAAACCGCATCAAGTTAGCGCATTCCTCAAATGACAATTGCCACTCACTTTTCCATTTTCATAAATACCACTTAAAATGTCTACTTGATGAGGCTATGGGAAGCTAGTTCTGTTCTACGGCCCTGTGTCAATGCTTTTGTTTGCTTAGCCTCTTCTACGAACTTCAGATTTGCATAAGAGAGAGTCGTGGAATGTAACCGAAAGGACCTTAGGACAGTGGTGTAAGTGTGTCAACGATTGAACACACCGCACACATCCGCTGACACGTGAGAGTGGGACGCAAGTTAGGTGTGGTGACCTTACAAAGGAACCTCCAGTCAACTTGCATTTTCTCGACTCAATTTGATTTTGAAAAATGATGGTAGCACGTTGGAGGGTGTCCTCTCGAACTTGATGCCACCGAATCGTCCACCAGTGAAGACTGTACCAGCATTATCTCCTCACTTTGAAACACGAAGTAAAAGTGAATAAATTTAGTTGAACAAATGTGATGTATGATGCTAAAATAGAGCTTGAGCCAAGAGGTAGACTAACACGCAGAAAACCAGACGTTGCTACATTGATGAATACGACCAGTGCATGAGGCGTCACTTGAGGAAGTCGCACACCTCTACTTTGATTACTGCCTCCGAATGCGCCGATATTTGGCTCACGTCACCCTCTCGCTTTGTAGGTAGCCACGAAACCCTTCTGGCAGTTGGATAACATTTATTAAAATGCACACATTACCAGGAAGAGCACTCATTTATCATCCGGACGACTTTTAGCACAACGCTCACACTGGAGGAGCTGTATGTCTGTGAGTTGGGGCAAAAATGACCTGAGCGATCGTAGACTTGGAATGATTTTGGAGGCATTGACAGGTTGACAGCGACGGCGAATCAAAAGCAGTGTCAACATGAACTTATTCGCGATTGTATAAGAGAAAAGAATGTCTGATGTCTTTGTCTCCAAGTAACTAAATTGCTGGATGGTAATAAAGGGAATGAATGAGTATTTAAAGGCCATTTGTGAGTCGGCATGCCAATTTCTCTGAGTTAGCAAAGTGTTAGCTGACTTATTGCAAGAAGTTTGTAATTCTGAGCAAACAACTACATACATTTCGCTGTAAGTCATGTGGGAACATTTGTGGTGGGTGAATAGGAAGAGGAATTTGGAAAGTTTTTATCAGCGAAGTTTAATTAAACCACGATGCGAATAGGTGACGCCACATGGGGCACATTTAATTACTATTTTGCATAATTTAGGCCTGTAACACGGGTACACTTAATGAACGCCTTCATGCAAGCATCTCTACAACAAGCGTTCTCGGAGGAATCACGACCACGTGTGGTGTCACCTCAAGAGCATTTTTCAAGATTTATTTCCAATCTCTCTGTCAAGGTCGTCACAGATCACCCGAGCCACAGCATACGCCCTTCTTGCATCACGTCAAGGCTTGTCATCAAGAAGCAAGGATCACTTAAGCTTGCAAATTTAATTATCACATTTACGAGAACACTCAAAGCACACAAATGAGTGCCAGTTGGCGCAGGCCCACTCACCACTTGTGCATTGCAGCCAATCTCTTAGTTTCTTCCAAGTTACCTGAGTCTCCTCAATGTGCGCCACGTTTACATTCCTTCACTCATTCACACACCCATCTCGGGTTAAACATAAAAAGCACTTTACCCCTTTTTTACACCTTAATTCCTGAGCAAAAGATGGAGACGGTGGTGAAATCGGATGATGAGGCTGAATTATTTCTTATCCACAGAATTGACACCTTCCGTGAACAAGGAAAACTCACTGATCTACGAATTGAGGTGAGGTTACGCACATTGGTTTCATGCTCCAACTTCTAGACAAAGGATGGAAAATGTGTGAATGCACATCAACTGGTTCTAGCGGCCAGATTCCCACTTTTTTTAAAGGCACTTACCAATAAACAAGATGGAGTGACAACAAAATGGAAACGCTTTTCTGCAGAGTACGTGCATATCACTTCCTTCATTAACCCTCTATCAGTATTGTCGGGGCTGTTGTCGAATACGCATACACAGGCAGAATTACAATCGGTGCAGGAAACGCTACTCGGTTGTACCTTCTGGCACACAATCTCGGCTCCGAGAGAATCGTCTCTTGGTGTGTGGAGTTCATAAGAACGAGGTGGGAGAAGCCTTTTTCAGAGTTAAAACCTGACTGACTAAAGAATCTCTCTAGAAAATGTGGCAGAGGTGTGGTCGGTAGCCAATGCTACGTTGAATCGTGAATTGATGGGGATGTGCATTCCAATGATGGCAGAACATTTTGAAGATGTGTGCTTGCGAAAGGGGCTGCTGATGCAGACGACGGTACAGCACTTCGAGATGCTACTGGAAAGCGACCGGCTGAAATGCATGAGTGAGGAAACGAAGTTCCGAGCCATTCGCAAATGGCTGGAAGCAGGCATTGATGGGTGTGACGTGAAGGAAAAGGCAAAGGTGTTTAAGAAGACGATTTCGAGGATTGAATTGACAAGGCTGTCCCCTCAATGTCAAAGCGAATACTGGACCTTTGTGAGGAGGTTCTCAGAACAGTTTAGTGAAGGTAAGCAAAGTGAATGTGTGGATAGTTTAGAGGACGTGAGATTCAGAGATGAGCAATTTTGATAGATGACTGTAAGACTAAAGAAGAGACACGGACATGGGCAAGGAGCGAAAGACTTTGTGGTAAATAAAAGAGATTTAATGGATGGATGAAAGGATGAAATGGATTAAAATGGGCGTGAGATTGAGAGATGGATGCGAAATGGGTGGGTAGATGCAGTTATGTGTGTTGAGGGATTTAATACGGGGTGGACGAATGGATTTATGTGAGAATCATAGGTGCGAATTAATTGATTTGATGACACTATTCAGCATTCTGTAGTTCTTACTTCTGAGTTATCTTTTCCTATATTTCTGTGACTGTTCTTTAGTCAATGCTCCTCCAAAACTTGTAATGAGGCGGAAAGAGATCAGGGTGAGACGGAGGATTCGGCCTGTCTCCAGCTGCCGGCCACAAAGAAAGTACGTGAATCACTTTTAGTATAGCAATAGCCACCCTCCCAAAGGACCGACTAGCCGATTCAATAAGTGCTCCGATTTCTAACCATAGGATTCTGTGAAACTGTCTCTTTTCGCAACCTTCATGCCATTTTTCACTGTCACTCTGTGACAAATTTTTGAAAACGTTTAGAGAGGTGCTGATGATCATCGGCCGCAATACTGTTTCAAAGTCCCGGTGTTTAACGTGTGTGCCACAGTTGCAACCGGACGAATCGTTCAATTTTGAAGTTCCTTTCATTGGAGAAGCGACTGCATTAGACGGTGAATTAAATTTATGGTCTCATCCTCTTGCTTTCTAGGTAGAGCATGTTTCGTTAGGTGTGTTGACTCCAGATGGAGTGTGGAGTCTGTAAATTACCGAGATGGCTCTACTTCCCATAAGACTTTTCAAACAACCCATCCACGCGTGGGTTCAGCTGTTGTGTCGAGAAACGAATCGATTTTCATTTTTGGCGGCGGCTCTGGTAAAACGCTCTTTTCCACTTGTGAAAAATTAGACATTGCCAGTGACAGGTATGTTTGATTAGGATGAGTCAACAATCTAGGCTCACCAAACTCCCTGATATGCTGCCTGCACGATGTGGTGCATCGGCATTAAATATCCCAGAAATTGGAATCGTAGTTGTTGGTGGTTATCAAATTAATCGAAAAATGATGAAATTAAGACATGCTGCAATATTGGTAGAAGATGCGGAGAACGGGAGTGGATGGCGATGGATCAAGCTCAATCCGATGTTACAGGAACGCAGTAGTCCAGCAGTGGCCTACTTCAAGGGATGCGTAGTGGTTGTAGGAGGGACCAGAGAGTTAAGTGCCGAATGCCTTCCACTGACATCGATCGAACAGGCGAACGCTCAGTGGACTCGTCTTAATGGGATTCCTATGTCTGGCTTTTACGGTAGATCGCTTGTCTCATTCAACAACAGATTGATATTGTTATGTAAGTTTTATGTTCATATCCTATGGAACTACAAATTACATAATCAAATTGCTTAAATTTATTCACCTATTTATTATAGTGAGCAACTTTTCGACGTGCAAAGTCCATGAATTTTTACCCACCAAAGAGGTAAATTATCGGTTTCCATTGGCTACTTAACTACTCAAAAGTAACTATTAATGTTGTAACCCTTGTAGAACCAACCGTTGGCCAATTTTGAATGGAAGCCATTATTTGAGCTGGAAGATTTTTCGGATTCAATTCTTTTGATGGCAAGAGAAACGCTGGAAGAACGTTAAAACATTTGCAGTTCAGAGATTTTGGTTTCACATTTCCAATACACTACTTTGTTTTGCCAAATCCCAAAGTTTCCTTTTAACGTTCAACAATTTTGAAGGAGAGCTAAAAATTACCCCATGGGCTGGTCATCATCATGTGCCAAAAAATTGTGAAATATAGCAAGAAAAAAAATGTAATTTGATTAAGTGCTTTGTATCGACAGGCTGATAAGCCATTGTAATACTTTGCTTTTTTGACCACCGATGTCAGTTACGGTTACTTGGGTGGCCGCATTGCTGCCCTAGCCGAATGGGATGGCCTACGAGCCATGCCAGAAGCCCTGGGTCCCTTCTATTTGCCGAATGCATCTATTCTACCCAAGCATTAAGCCTTCTTCTGCCTCCAAGGGAGTCTCGAGTAGCTCCATCAATGTACCATCGTTGAAAGTAGGAAAGATGGTACAAGGATGTGCGTATTATAAAAATGCATTTACGCCTCCCTCATCTGTTTTGTTTGCAACAGCGCATGGCTAATGGCTGTGTCTTTGACCCATTAGGGTGTGAAAACCATCATAAACTGAAGATCGTTCCACCTTCGAGGCCATACAACATAAGAGAGCGTATCTGAACGTGGACAGATGTCGAGTCAATGGAATACCACAAATTCATATGGGTGGTATGCGATTCGGCTGTAAGGGATGGAGGCACTGCCTTATGCTAAATCACATCCTACCTCTGCCTCTGATGGCATTTTCCTGAGGAGCAATTGATGCTGACCGACTTGTCTCACCAGACGCATTACATCAACAAACTGTTTAGACTATAAGGAACACTGCTTCTGCTTTTGTTGCATTCGTTGAAAATGCACTTCCATGTGATGTACGCATTCTCGTTTTGGTGATGACTGAATTGCCCGCTGGCCAGGAGCAATCGAAGAGGTGTGTTTGTGCTGAAAGTAGGAGATCAGTTTGAGGTTTACGATGGAACACATGGATGATTACTTGGCAATTGATTGGACCTTGTAAAACATGTTTTAGGGCTCTGTTAGGTCTTTCAATAATAAGTATGGTGTAGATTAAATTAAATTTGCTTAACTGACCACTATATTTTTCCGTATTTGTCCATAATCACGAGAAATTTTTACTTTGCCCAGTAGCATCCCTCTACCTATAGTCTTTCGGTCATCCTCTTCGTTGTGAAATTAACAAGCTAACTGAGAATATTAGTGGCTGTACAACAAAGATAATGACGATAATGTTTGCACAAAACCCATATCTAAAGTGCAACTTTATTTGCCTCATAGGTCTGGACTTCCTAACAGTTTTGGGTTCTTTGGATACTCCTCGTCGTCAAATCCATTCTTTGGCCAACACAACAATATCGATCTGTTGTTGACTGAGACAAGAGTTGTAAGTGGCGGCAGAAAGACGTCAAGTGCTTGGAGACGAGTCCACTGAGCGTTCGCCTGTTCGATCGATGTCAGTGGAAGGCATTCGGCACTTAACTCTCTGGTCCCTCCTACAACCACTACGCATCCCTTGAAGTAGGCCACTGCTGGACTACTGCGTTCCTGTAACATCGGATTGAGCTTGATCCATCGCCATCCACTCCCGTTCTCCGCATCTTCTACCAATATTGCAGCATGTCTTAATTTCATCATTTTTCGATTAATTTGATAACCACCAACAACTACGATCCCAATTTCTTGGATATTTAATGCCGATGCATCACTTCGTACAGACAGCCTAGAAGGCCTGACTTAACCAAATCGAACCTACACGCCGTTAGCTGTGTCCATTTTGTCGCAAGTGGAAACAAACCGTCCATTAGAGTAGCCGTCAGCACAGTCGTTGCGTCGCTTCGTTATAAAAGGCTCGTAGGAGAATGAACCATCTCTGTAAAACAATGACGCTAGACCACTTTCAGTGTCCGCACATGTACCGACACATTAGCTACCTAAAATGTAAGGGAATAAAACCACAAACATAAGTCACAGTATAACACAGGCGCTTCTCAACGGAAAGGTGCCGCAACATTAAACGATTTGTTTAGTTGTAACTGCGGTAGAGATGTCGGCATCCAAGCTGTGGGATTTGTGTTCCAACCGATGACTGGAAGCAAATCCCCAAGCATTTTTAAAGATTTGGCACATCATGAAAGTGCAAAATGTCATGAAATTTAGGATAAAGGCAATTTTACGGTGCGAGATCTTTGAAAAATCATAGCACTTATTAAATCGACCAGTCGGCTTTTTGGAGGGATGGTCGTGCCGATACGCAGTGGTTCATGTACTTGCTTAGTGGCGGACATTTGGAGACAGACCAAATCCACTGCTTGACCACGTTCTCGTTTGGCTTCGTTAAACGATCGTGACAGCAAATGTAGGCAGTGTCGTATCTACGATCTCAGAACGAACCCATTCATTCGCCCCTTATTCTGTCTGTATCCATGCCTTTATGCACCCATCCACCTACTCCGCATCCACACTTCAATCCTGCATCCATCCATCGTTCAATCACCCATTCAATTTTCCGTTCATTTATTTATTTTCCTCTACAAATGTGTTCCCTTACCAATCAATTTAATCTGTACAACTTATTTGGAAGGCCTTCACTTCATGACTTAAAGCGTCATGACTCTCATGACTCTCATGTCCTCTAAACGATTTTACCCATCCGCTGTGCGTAACTACACGAAACACTTAGAAACGTCGCCCGACAAATGCACGAAAGTGGGGTTGAAGCTGTGAGGAATGCCCAGTGCAAGTGGAACGTTGACTGCAAGGACCAGTCGATGTCCCTTGACATCTTTTCCCATCCTTTGCCTAGAAGTTGGAGCATAAAACTCATGCTCGTCACCTCACACTGATTCGTGGATCGACGAGCTCGTTTTGTTCACGGGAGGTGTCAATTCTGTGAATAAGAAATAATTTTACCTTATTAACAGAATACACCACCGTCTCCATCGTTCGCTCAGTGATTGGGGTGTAAAAAACGGGCAAAGTGCTTTTTATGTTTAACCCGAGGTGTGTGTGTGTGTGTGAATGAGTGAAGGAATGTAAACGTGGCGCGCGTTGAGGGGCCTCAGGTAACCTGGAATAAACCAAGAGATTGGCTGCAATGCACAAGTGGTGAGTAAACCAAACCAGCGCCAACTGGCATTCATTTGTGTGCTTTGACTGTTTTCGTAAATGTGGTAATTGAATTTGCAAGCTTAAGTGATCCTTGCTTCTTGATGACAAGCCTTGACGTGATGCAAGAAGGGCGTATCCTGTGGCTTGGATGATTTGCGGCGTTCATTACGTGTATCCGTGTTACGGGCCTCAATTGTGCAAAATAGCATTTAAATTTGCCCTATGTGGCATCACCCATTTAAATCTTGGTTTAATTAAACTTCAGTAATAAAAATTCCCCAACTTCCTCTTCCTATTCACCCACCACAAATGTTCCCACATGACATACAGCAAAATGTATGTAGTTGTTTGCTCAGAATTACAAACTTCTTGCAATAAGTCAGCTAACACTTTGCTAACTCAGAGAAATTGGCATGCCGACTCACAAATGGCCTTTAAATACTCATTCATTCCCTTTATTACCGACCAACGATTTAGTTACTTGGAGACAAAGACATCAGACATTCTTTTCTCTTATACAATCGCGAATAAGTTCATGTTGACACTGCTTTTGATTCGCCGTCGCTGTCAACCTGTCAATGCCTCCAAAATCATTCCAAGTCTACGATCGCTCAGGTCATTTTTGCCCCAACTCACAGACATACAGCTCCTCCAGTGTGAGCGTTGTGCTAAAAGTCGTCCGGATGATAAATGAGTGCTCTTCCTGGTAATGTGTGCATTTTAATAAATGTTATCCAACTGCCAGAAGGGTTTCGTGGCTACCTACAAAGCGAGAGGGTGACGTGAGCCAAATATCGGCGCATTCGGAGGCAGTAATCAAAGTAGAGGTGTGCGACTTCCTCAAGTGACGCCTCATGCACTGGTCGTATTCATCAATGTAGCAACGTCTGGTTTTCTGCGTGTTAGTCTTCCTCTTGGCTCAAGCTCTATTTTAGCATCATACATCACATTTGTTCAACTAAACTTATTCACTTTTACTTCGTGTTTCAAAGTGAGGAGATAATGCTGGTACAGTCTTCACTGGTGGACGATTCGGTGGCATCAAGTTCGAGAGGACACCCTCCAACGTGCTACCATCATTTTTCAAAATCAAATTGAGTCGAGAAAATGCAAGTTGACTGGAGGTTCCTTTGTAAGATCACCACACCTAACTTGCGTCCCACTCTCACGTGTCAGCGGATGTGTGCGGTGTGTTCAATCGTTGACACACTTACACCACTGTCCTGAGGTCCTTTCGGTTACATTCCACGACTCTCTCTTATGCAAATCTGAAGTTCGTAGAAGAGGCTAAGCAAACAAAAGCATTGACACAGGGTCGTAGAACAGAACTAGCTTCCCATAGCCTCATCAAGTAGACATTTTAAGTGGTATTTATGAAAATGGAAAAGTGAGTGGCAATTGTCATTTGAGGAATGCGCTAACTTGATGCGGTTTTTTCACCAGCCAAGTGCTGCAATGTTTTGATCGGATTTCAACTCTTTCATTCGGAACCGCCAGCACTTATGCGGCCTTGGAGCCATGTCAGTGACCTCATACGGCCCTTCTCCACGTCCCGAATGCATATCCCATCCCACTACCATGCCAGCCAAAAACCAACAAAATGGTAAATGATGGAAAAATTACTGCCGATTCCATACAGAAGACCTGGAATCTGCTCCTACAATCGAAAACTACTCCCGTGATTTGTAGCATTGTTGTTACTACCAAAGCAATCGAGGCGACCCACTTTGACGTTGATGGACTCATGATTCTAGCTGTTATCATTTCTTCAATCGGACGCTTTCCTTTCCCCTCCCACAAAGGGGACGTCACGGATATGCATGCCTCTTGGGATGGTCTTGGTTTTCGCTGCTCATTGTATGCTTCAGGATATTTATTGCCGACATTTTCGTTACAATTGAAGAAGGTACCTCTTTGTAACCAACTTCCAAGCACGTCTTGAAGAAGGATCTGGAAATCTTAGTGATGAGTGACCTCTTTTGAGCGGATTTAATCAACCCATACAAAGCGCGACCCCACTGGACCACTAGCCGATGGCCAAAGCATCCAACACCCAATACGGCCATTCGCACTAACATAAAACCAAAGCGCAATTACTTCAACAATTTACTTGCCCAAAGCCACTTAGTCGCACCTTTCGAATCTTGAGCAAGTCATCCACGAGATCATACAGAGCGGCCGAAGCAAAGAGTTTAACCATCAGCTTCATTGCGCGTGCATAGCTTAGACAAAATTCACATTTTATCTTTTTTAACTTCATCTGCGAATAAAGAGCAGTAGTGCGTTTACTCCCCCCACAATTCTCACAAAGCAGAGATTACTCGAGTGCTGGCATTAAAGCGTGTTAGCTTCGCATCGAGGTGAGCTCTGCACTTCATAAATGGCAGTCACGAAACCTTCAGTGGAGTGCCACTAACAGTTCTCGAAATTGTGTTGTTTGACGTGCAGCCTAATTTCACTCCACTTCTTCCCGGTCACCGAAGTGATTCCACTGTTCTACTGGCAGCAATGAAAGATGTCATTTTTGCGATTTGTCGATTACGCAGCCACGTAGTAATCCTTTGTGATTAAATGCAACACAGTCGGCCTTGAATGGCCGTAATGTTCTGTTCAGCGCGTTTCAACATGGAGACAACCTTTGTCTAGACTGACGTGCTGATTTTCCATAAGAAGAAGCGATTTAAATTTAAAAACAACACTTGAAGCATCATCATTAGTGCCGATTTGCTACACGATTTGGAGGAGAGGCTACCACCCTGAAAGAGTGAAATGACGTAGAGATGCTACTGACTTCTTATAAGTAGCACCTGTGTGAGCTGCTCACTGCTACACGGTCGATGGAGTTCAACCGACCAGCGCTAATATGCAGAAAAGTGCCAAACCTCCTTCACTGCGTCCAACATGTGCATACAATTATTGGCAAGGCGAGCTTTTCCTACCCCACCTAGTCTACCTCCGGCAAGGGTCGCGTAATCCGCAAACGGCCAGTTCGTCTCCACATTACGCTCAAGAGCTCTTTCACCAAACTGTTAAAGTTTAGAGGAAGAGACGTAAAAGTTGACTGAATAGTACGAAATTGAAACTCGCTTACACCCGAAGTGTCATGAGCCCATTAAACACGGGAATCGCGAATACCATCCACTCTTTCACCACGTGGTTCATCCAAACACTCCTCCCCTTCTCTTCTACCACCCTTACTATGCGCAAATAGGTCACTTCTAGACACCTTTCTTACAAGCTAGGACGAGGGCGTCTTGGGCTCAGGACAACGACTACATTGGTCCATGACCAGATTACAAGTTGCCTCCCGCTTCTCGCCCACAACCACATTCAATGCACAGTTGTAATAATGTTTTCGGACATTTTCAGTGATTTGTAGAAGGTCCGCAAGGAATGCAGGTGCATTTGTCAATTAATTACTTACAAAGAGCCTCCAGATCGCGCATTTCGCAGCACTCCTTCAGTTAAATCAACATGATTTCGCCTTACTAGGCCACATGGGTTCGACAAGTCGTTCATAGCACCAAGTGGGGACGGCAAGGAATGTAGATTGTCCCAAGTGAATCACTTGAAATCAAGACCAAAACAGACATAACGCTCGACCAAAATAAATACATTGGACAAACAGAAGAGACTGCGGCCACCTCCTCCGGCGAAGACAACATTACCAAACATGCCCCATCAACTGAAACTGAGAGTTAAATCAGCAACAGATGCAGTACATGGGAAGTTTTAAAAAGCACAATCTACTAACTTGTAGAAGCACCCGTCGCCTGTGCACTCATTTGGACGCTCGATGCCAACAAATGAAGCAAGTGAAGAAAGCACAACATGACAAAGCAACCATCAAAGCCAGCACATGGCGAGCAATGTCAGGTGTTCCAAAACTACCTTGGCATTTATCAGTGATTCGATACAGGTCAGAAAGCATTTGGAGGTTCGCCTTCACAACCACCACGACTAAAAGATGAGACTGAAATTAGCAAACAGCTTTCCTTCGGAGATTTAAAATACAGCTGACTGAACACTTTGATTTTCAAACTGAAAATCAACCATGGCAATTGCTTTCTCAGAATGCAATACACAAATCCTTCAAAGTAGGCAAATACTGGCCGATGATTGACAAGTTGTAGGCGCATTGTGGTAAGCACACGACAGTCACAGCCTTTCAACGCAAAACGACAACAGGCAATTTCCATTCCCTACCAAGTTCAATCCCACTTTGACGGAATTTGAGGCAAACGATGAGCAAAAACAAACGAGACCAAAGCATGAAAAAGGTATGTACGTGACCAGTCCCAAGCCACATACACTGACATCTCACCCTCCCCTTCCACACAAAACGCACTCATCTTAGCCTCGCCACCCAAAACAATCCCGAAAGTAGTGAGCGCATATTTCAAATCCAGACGATTTCCTATTGACTCGTCCTCATCTGCTGATCAGCTAGACGCGCGTTCAGTGTCTGCGGCTAGCCTTGTCTACAAATGGAACAAACTCATTAATATGTCTAAGAGGCTAGACAACTGCATCGGAATCGACTGGGTTGGCAGTACCTTAGCACATGAACATGAACTTATTCGCGATTGTATAAGAGAAAAGAATGTCTGATGTCTTTGTCTCCAAGTAACTAAATCGTTGGTCGGTAATAAAGGGAATGAATGAGTATTTAAAGGCCATTTGTGAGTCGGCATGCCAATTTCTCTGAGTTAGCAAAGTGTTAGCTGACTTATTGCAAGAAGTTTGTAATTCTGAGCAAACAACTACATACATTTTGCTGTATGTCATGTGGGAACATTTGTGGTGGGTGAATAGGAAGAGGAAGTTGGGGAATTTTTATTACTGAAGTTTAATTAAACCAAGATTTAAATGGGTGATGCCACATAGGGCAAATTTAAATGCTATTTTGCACAATTGAGGCCCGTAACACGGATACACGTAATGAACGCCGCAAATCATCCAAGCCACAGGATACGCCCTTCTTGCATCACGTCAAGGCTTGTCATCAAGAAGCAAGGATCACTTAAGCTTGCAAATTCAATTACCACATTTACGAAAACAGTCAAAGCACACAAATGAATGCCAGTTGGCGCTGGTTTGGTTTACTCACCACTTGTGCATTGCAGCCAATCTCTTGGTTTATTCCAGGTTACCTGAGGCCCCTCAACGCGCGCCACGTTTACATTCCTTCACTCATTCACACACACACACCTCGGGTTAAACATAAAAAGCACTTTGCCCGTTTTTACACCCCAATCACTGAGCGAACGATGGAGACGGTGGTGTATTCTGTTAATAAGGTAAAATTATTTCTTATTCACAGAATTGACACCTCCCGTGAACAAAACGAGCTCGTCGATCCACGAATCAGTGTGAGGTGACGAGCATGAGTTTTATGCTCCAACTTCTAGGCAAAGGATGGGAAAAGATGTCAAGGGACATCGACTGGTCCTTGCAGTCAACGTTCCACTTGCACTGGGCATTCCTCACAGCTTCAACCCCACTTTCGTGCATTTGTCGGGCGACGTTTCTAAGTGTTTCGTGTAGTTACGCACAGCGGATGGGTAAAATCGTTTAGAGGACATGAGAGTCATGAGAGTCATGACGCTTTAAGTCATGAAGTGAAGGCCTTCCAAATAAGTTGTACAGATTAAATTGATTGGTAAGGGAACACATTTGTAGAGGAAAATAAATAAATGAACGGAAAATTGAATGGGTGATTGAACGATGGATGGATGCAGGATTGAAGTGTGGATGCGGAGTAGGTGGATGGGTGCATAAAGGCATGGATACAGACAGAATAAGGGGCTAATGAATGGGTTCGTTCTGAGATCGTAGATACGACACTGCCTACATTTGCTGTCACGATCGTTTAACGAAGCCAAACGAGAACGTGGTCAAGCAGTGGATTTGGTCTGTCTCCAAATGTCCGCCACTAAGCAAGTACATGAACCACTGCGTATCGGCACGACCATCCCTCCAAAAAGCCGACTGGTCGATTTAATAAGTGCTATGATTTTTCAAAGATCTCGCACCGTAAAATTGCCTTTATCCTAAATTTCATGACATTTTGCACTTTCATGATGTGCCAAATCTTTAAAAATGCTTGGGGATTTGCTTCCAGTCATCGGTTGGAACACAAATCCCACAGCTTGGATGCCGACATCTCTACCGCAGTTACAACTAAACAAATCGTTTAATGTTGCGGCACCTTTCCGTTGAGAAGCGCCTGTGTTATACTGTGACTTATGTTTGTGGTTTTATTCCCTTACATTTTAGGTAGCTAATGTGTCGGTACATGTGCGGACACTGAAAGTGGTCTAGCGTCATTGTTTTACAGAGATGGTTCATTCTCCTACGAGCCTTTTATAACGAAGCGACGCAACGACTGTGCTGACGGCTACTCTAATGGACGGTTTGTTTCCACTTGCGACAAAATGGACACAGCTAACGGCGTGTAGGTTCGATTTGGTTAAGTCAGGCCTTCTAGGCTGTCTGTACGAAGTGATGCATCGGCATTAAATATCCCAGAAATTGGAATCGTAGTTGTTGGTGGTTATCAAATTAATCGAAAAATGATGAAATTAAGACATGCTGCAATATTGGTAGAAGATGCGGAGAACGGGAGTGGATGGCGATGGATCAAGCTCAATCCGATGTTACAGGAACGCAGTAGTCCAGCAGTGGCCTACTTCAAGGGATGCGTAGTGGTTGTAGGAGGGACCGGAGAGTTAAGTGCCGAATGCCTTCCACTGACATCGATCGAACAGGCGAACGCTCAGTGGACTCGTCTCCAAGCACTTGACGTCTTTCTGCCGCCACTTACAACTCTTGTCTCAGTCAACAACAGATTGATATTGTTATGGTGGCCAAAGAATGGATTTGACGACGAGGAGTATCCAAAGAACCCAAAACTGTTAGGAAGTCCAGACCTATGAGGCAAATAAAGTTGCACTTTAGATATGGGTTTTGTGCAAACATTATCGTCATTATCTTTGTTGTACAGCCACTAATATTCTCAGTTAGCTTGTTAATTTCACAACGAAGAGGATGACCGAAAGACTATAGGTAGAGGGATGCTACTGGGCAAAGTAAAAATTTCTCGTGATTATGGACAAATACGGAAAAATATAGTGGTCAGTTAAGCAAATTTAATTTAATCTACACCATACTTATTATTGAAAGACCTAACAGAGCCCTAAAACATGTTTTACAAGGTCCAATCAATTGCCAAGTAATCATCCATGTGTTCCATCGTAAACCTCAAACTGATCTCCTACTTTCAGCACAAACACACCTCTTCGATTGCTCCTGGCCAGCGGGCAATTCAGTCATCACCAAAACGAGAATGCGTACATCACATGGAAGTGCATTTTCAACGAATGCAACAAAAGCAGAAGCAGTGTTCCTTATAGTCTAAACAGTTTGTTGATGTAATGCGTCTGGTGAGACAAGTCGGTCAGCATCAATTGCTCCTCAGGAAAATGCCATCAGAGGCAGAGGTAGGATGTGATTTAGCATAAGGCAGTGCCTCCATCCCTTACAGCCGAATCGCATACCACCCATATGAATTTGTGGTATTCCATTGACTCGACATCTGTCCACGTTCAGATACGCTCTCTTATGTTGTATGGCCTCGAAGGTGGAACGATCTTCAGTTTATGATGGTTTTCACACCCTAATGGGTCAAAGACACAGCCATTAGCCATGCGCTGTTGCAAACAAAACAGATGAGGGAGGCGTAAATGCATTTTTATAATACGCACATCCTTGTACCATCTTTCCTACTTTCAACGATGGTACATTGATGGAGCTACTCGAGACTCCCTTGGAGGCAGAAGAAGGCTTAATGCTTGGGTAGAATAGATGCATTCGGCAAATAGAAGGGACCCAGGGCTTCTGGCATGGCTCGTAGGCCATCCCATTCGGCTAGGGCAGCAATGCGGCCACCCAAGTAACCGTAACTGACATCGGTGGTCAAAAAAGCAAAGTATTACAATGGCTTATCAGCCTGTCGATACAAAGCACTTAATCAAATTACATTTTTTTTCTTGCTATATTTCACAATTTTTTGGCACATGATGATGACCAGCCCATGGGGTAATTTTTAGCTCTCCTTCAAAATTGTTGAACGTTAAAAGGAAACTTTGGGATTTGGCAAAACAAAGTAGTGTATTGGAAATGTGAAACCAAAATCTCTGAACTGCAAATGTTTTAACGTTCTTCCAGCGTTTCTCTTGCCATCAAAAGAATTGAATCCGAAAAATCTTCCAGCTCAAATAATGGCTTCCATTCAAAATTGGCCAACGGTTGGTTCTACAAGGGTTACAACATTAATAGTTACTTTTGAGTAGTTAAGTAACCAATGGAAACCGATAATTTACCTCTTTGGTGGGTAAAAATTCATGGACTTTGCACGTCGAAAAGTTGCTCACTATAATAAATAGGTGAATAAATTTAAGCAATTTGATTATGTAATTTGTAGTTCCATAGGATATGAACATAAAACTTACATAACAATATCAATCTGTTGTTGAATGAGACAAGCGATCTACCGTAAAAGCCAGACATAGGAATCCCATTAAGACGAGTCCACTGAGCGTTCGCCTGTTCGATCGATGTCAGTGGAAGGCATTCGGCACTTAACTCTCTGGTCCCTCCTACAACCACTACGCATCCCTTGAAGTAGGCCACTGCTGGACTACTGCGTTCCTGTAACATCGGATTGAGCTTGATCCATCGCCATCCACTCCCGTTCTCCGCATCTTCTACCAATATTGCAGCATGTCTTAATTTCATCATTTTTCGATTAATTTGATAACCACCAACAACTACGATTCCAATTTCTGGGATATTTAATGCCGATGCACCACATCGTGCAGGCAGCATATCAGGGAGTTTGGTGAGCCTAGATTGTTGACTCATCCTAATCAAACATACCTGTCACTGGCAATGTCTAATTTTTCACAAGTGGAAAAGAGCGTTTTACCAGAGCCGCCGCCAAAAATGAAAATCGATTCGTTTCTCGACACAACAGCTGAACCCACGCGTGGATGGGTTGTTTGAAAAGTCTTATGGGAAGTAGAGCCATCTCGGTAATTTACAGACTCCACACTCCATCTGGAGTCAACACACCTAACGAAACATGCTCTACCTAGAAAGCAAGAGGATGAGACCATAAATTTAATTCACCGTCTAATGCAGTCGCTTCTCCAATGAAAGGAACTTCAAAATTGAACGATTCGTCCGGTTGCAACTGTGGCACACACGTTAAACACCGGGACTTTGAAACAGTATTGCGGCCGATGATCATCAGCACCTCTCTAAACGTTTTCAAAAATTTGTCACAGAGTGACAGTGAAAAATGGCATGAAGGTTGCGAAAAGAGACAGTTTCACAGAATCCTATGGTTAGAAATCGGAGCACTTATTGAATCGGCTAGTCGGTCCTTTGGGAGGGTGGCTATTGCTATACTAAAAGTGATTCACGTACTTTCTTTGTGGCCGGCAGCTGGAGACAGGCCGAATCCTCCGTCTCACCCTGATCTCTTTCCGCCTCATTACAAGTTTTGGAGGAGCATTGACTAAAGAACAGTCACAGAAATATAGGAAAAGATAACTCAGAAGTAAGAGCTACAGAATGCTGAATAGTGTCATCAAATCAATTAATTCGCACCTATGATTCTCACATAAATCCATTCGTCCACCCCGTATTAAATCCCTCAACACACATAACTGCATCTACCCACCCATTTCGCATCCATCTCTCAATCTCACGCCCATTTTAATCCATTTCATCCTTTCATCCATCCATTAAATCTCTTTTATTTACCACAAAGTCTTTCGCTCCTTGCCCATGTCCGTGTCTCTTCTTTAGTCTTACAGTCATCTATCAAAATTGCTCATCTCTGAATCTCACGTCCTCTAAACTATCCACACATTCACTTTGCTTACCTTCACTAAACTGTTCTGCGTACCTCCTCACAAACGTCCAGTATTCGCTTTGACATTGAGGGGACAGCCTTGTCAATTCAATCCTCGAAATCGTCTTCTTAAACACCTTTGCCTTTTCCTTCACGTCACACCCATCAATGCCTGCTTCCAGCCATTTGCGAATGGCTCGGAACTTCGTTTCCTCACTCATGCATTTCAGCCGGTCGCTTTCCAGTAGCATCTCGAAGTGCTGTACCGTCGTCTGCATCAGCAGCCCCTTTCGCAAGCACACATCTTCAAAATGTTCTGCCATCATTGGAATGCACATCCCCATCAATTCACGATTCAACGTAGCATTGGCTACCGACCACACCTCTGCCACATTTTCTAGAGAGATTCTTTAGTCAGTCAGGTTTTAACTCTGAAAAAGGCTTCTCCCACCTCGTTCTTATGAACTCCACACACCAAGAGACGATTCTCTCGGAGCCGAGATTGTGTGCCAGAAGGTACAACCGAGTAGCGTTTCCTGCACCGATTGTAATTCTGCCTGTGTATGCGTATTCGACAACAGCCCCGACAATACTGATAGAGGGTTAATGAAGGAAGTGATATGCACGTACTCTGCAGAAAAGCGTTTCCATTTTGTTGTCACTCCATCTTGTTTATTGGTAAGTGCCTTTAAAAAAAGTGGGAATCTGGCCGCTAGAACCAGTTGATGTGCATTCACACATTTTCCATCCTTTGTCTAGAAGTTGGAGCATGAAACCAATGTGCGTAACCTCACCTCAATTCGTAGATCAGTGAGTTTTCCTTGTTCACGGAAGGTGTCAATTCTGTGGATAAGAAATAATTCAGCCTCATCATCCGATTTCACCACCGTCTCCATCTTTTGCTCAGGAATTAAGGTGTAAAAAAGGGGTAAAGTGCTTTTTATGTTTAACCCGAGATGGGTGTGTGTGTGAATGAGTGAAGGAATGTAAACGTGGCGCACATTGAGGAGACTCAGGTAACTTGGAAGAAACTAAGAGATTGGCTGCAATGCACAAGTGGTGAGTGGGCCTGCGCCAACTGGCACTCATTTGTGTGCTTTGAGTGTTCTCGTAAATGTGATAATTAAATTTGCAAGCTTAAGTGATCCTTGCTTCTTGATGACAAGCCTTGACGTGATGCAAGAAGGGCGTATGCTGTGGCTCGGGTGATCTGTGACGACCTTGACAGAGAGATTGGAAATAAATCTTGAAAAATGCTCTTGAGGTGACACCACCCGTGGTCGTGATTCCTCCGAGAACGCTTGTTGTAGAGATGCTTGCATGAAGGCGTTCATTAAGTGTACCCGTGTTACAGGCCTAAATTATGCAAAATAGTAATTAAATGTGCCCCATGTGGCGTCACCTATTCGCATCGTGGTTTAATTAAACTTCGCTGATAAAAACTTTCCAAATTCCTCTTCCTATTCACCCACCACAAATGTTCCCACATGACTTACAGCGAAATGTATGTAGTTGTTTGCTCAGAATTACAAACTTCTTGCAATAAGTCAGCTAACACTTTGCTAACTCAGAGAAATTGGCATGCCGACTCACAAATGGCCTTTAAATACTCATTCATTCCCTTTATTACCGACCAACGATTTAGTTACTTGGAGACAAAGACATCAGACATTCTTTTCTCTTATACAATCGCGAATAAGTTCATGTTGACACTGCTTTTGATTCGCCGTCGCTGTCAACCTGTCAATGCCTCCAAAATCATTCCAAGTCTACGATCGCTCAGGTCATTTTTGCCCCAACTCACAGACATACAACTCCTCCAGTGTGAGCGTTGTGCTAAAAGTCGTCCGGATGTGTGCATTTTAATAAATGTTATCCAACTGCCAGAAGGGTTTCGTGGCTACCTACAAAGCGAGAGGGTGACGTGAGCCAAATATCGGCGCATTCGGAGGCAGTAATCAAAGTAGAGGTGTGCGACTTCCTCAAGTGACGCCTCATGCACTGGTCGTATTCATCAATGTAGCAACGTCTGGTTTTCTGCGTGTTAGTCTTCCTCTTGGCTCAAGCTCTATTTTAGCATCATACATCACATTTGTTCAACTAAACTTATTCACTTTTACTTCGTGTTTCAAAGTGAGGAGATAATGCTGGTACAGTCTTCACTGGTGGACGATTCGGTGGCATCAAGTTCGAGAGGACACCCTCCAACGTGCTACTATTACTTTCAAAATCAAATTGAGTCGAGAAAATGCAAGTTGACTGGAGGTTCCTTTGTAAGGTCTCCACACCTAACTTGCGTCCCACTCTCACGTGTCAGCGGATGTGTGCGGTGTGTTCAATCGTTGACACACTTACACCACTGTCCTAAGGTCCTTTCGGTTACATTCCACGACTCTCTCTTATGCAAATCTGAAGTTCGTAGAAGAGGCTAAGCAAACAAAAGCATTGACACAGGGTCGTAGAACAGAACTAGCTTCCCATAGCCTCATCAAGTAGACATTTTAAGTGGTATTTATGAAAATGGAAAAGTGAGTGGCAATTGTCATTTGAGGAATGCGCTAACTTGATGCGGTTTTTTCACCAGCCAAGTGCAGCAATGTTTTGATCAGATTTCAACTCTTTCATTCGGAACCGCCAGCACTTATGCAGCCTTGGAGCCATGTCAGTGACCTCATACGGCCCTTCTCCACGTCCCGAATGCATATCCCATCCCACTACCATGCCAGCCAAAAACCAACAAAATTGTAAATGATGGAAAAATTACTGCCGATTCCATACAGAAGACCTGGAATCTGCTTCTACAATCGAAAACTACTCCCGTGATTTGTAGCATTGTTGTTACTACCAAAGCAATCGAGGCGACCCACTTTGACGTTGATGGACTCATGATTCTAGCTGTTATCATTTCTTCAATCGGACGCTTTCCTTTCCCTTCCCACAAAGGGGACGTCACGGATATGCATGCCTCTTGGGATGGTCTTGGTTTTCGCTGCTCATTGTATGCTTCAGGATATTTATTGCCGACATTTTCGGTTACAATTGAAGAATGTACCTCTTTGTAACCAACTTCCAAGCACGTCTTGAAGAAGGATCTGGAACTTTTAGTGATGAGTGACCTCTTTTGAGCGGATTTAATCAACCCATACAAAGCGCGACCCCACTGGACCACTAGCCGATGGCCAAAGCATCCAACACCCAATACGGCCATTCGCACTAACATAAAACCAAAGCGCAATTACTTCAACAATTTACTTGCCCAAAGCCACTTAGTCGCACCTTTCGAATCTTGAGCAAGTCATCCACGAGATCATACAGAGCGGCCGAAGCAAAGAGTTTAACCATCAGCTTCATTGCGCGTGCATAGCTTAGACAAAATTCACATTTTATCTTTTTTAACTTCATCTGCGAATAAAGAGCAGTAGTGCGTTTACTCCCCCCACAATTCTCACAAAGCAGAGATTATTCGGGTGCTGGCATTAAAGTGTGTTAGCTTTGCATTGAGGTGAGTCACATCAACAGCTCCGCACTTGATTAATGGCAGTCACTCAACTTTCAGTGGGGTACAGCTAACAGTTCTCGATATTGTATTTTTTGACGTGCAGCCTAGTTTCTCTTAACTCCTCCGCGGTCATCGCAATGATTCCATTATTATGCTGATAATATTGTTACACGTAACTTTTTCGTTTTGTCGATTATGTAGTCACGTGTGCTTGTGATTGAATGCCACACAGTTAGCCCTGCTTGGTCATAATGTTCTGTTCAGTGCGTTCCAACATGTAGACAACCTTTGTCTAGACTGACGTGCTGATTTTCCATAAGAAGAAGCGATTTAAATTTAAAAACAACACTTGAAGCATCATCATTAGTGCCGATTTGCTACACGATTTGGAGGAGAGGCTACCACCCTGAAAGAGTGAAATGACGTAGAGATGCTACTGACTTCTTATAAGTAGCACCTGTGTGAGCTGCTCACTGCTACACGGTCGATGGAGTTCAACCGACCAGCGCTAATATGCAGAAAAGTGCCAAACCTCCTTCACTGCGTCCAACATGTGCATGCAATTATTGGCAAGGCGAGCTTTTCCTACCCCACCTAGTCTACCTCCGGCAAGGGTCGCGTAATCCGCAAACGGCCAGTTCGTCTCCACATTACGCTCAAGAGCTCTTTCACCAAACTGTTAAAGTTTAGAGGAAGAGACGTAAAAGTTGACTGAATAGTACGAAATTGAAACTCGCTTACACCCGAAGTGTCATGAGCCCATTAAACACGGGAATCGCGAATACCATCCACTCTTTCACCACGTGGTTCATCCAAACACTCCTCCCCTTCCCTTCTACCACCCTTACTATGCGCAAATAGGTCACTTCTAGACACCTTTCTTGCAAGCTAGGACGAGGGCGTCTTGGGCTCAGGACAACGACTACATTGGTCCATGACCAGATTACAAGTTGCCTCCCGCTTCTCGCCCACAACCACATTCAATGCACATTTGTAATAATGTTTTCGGACATTTTCAGTGATTTGTAGAAAGTCCGCAAGGAATGCAGGTGCATTAGTCAATTAATTACTTACAAAGAGCCTCCAGATCGCGCATTTCGCAGCACTCCTTCAGTTAAATCAACATGATTTCGCCTTACTAGGCCACATGGGTTCGACAAGTCGTTCATAGCACCAAGTGGGGACGGCAAGGAATGTAGATTGTCCCAAGTGAATCACTTGAAATCAAGACCAAAACAGACATAACGCTCGACCAAAATAAATACATTGGACAAACAGAAGAGACTGCGGCCACCTCCTCCGGCGAAGACAACATTACCAAACATGCCCCATCAACTGAAACTGAGAGTTAAATCAGCAACAGATGCAGTACATGGGAAGTTTTAAAAAGCACAATCTACTAACTTGTAGAAGCACCCGTCGCCTGTGCACTCATTTGGACGCTCGATGCCAACAAATGAAGCAAGTGAAGAAAGCACAACATGACAAAGCAACCATCAAAGCCAGCACATGGCGAGCAATGTCAGGTGTTCCAAAACTACCTTGGCATTTATCAGTGATTTGGTACAGGTCAGAAAGCATTTGGAGGTTCGCCTTCACAACCACCACGACTAAAAGATGAGACTGAAATTAGCAAACAGCTTCCCTTCGGAGATTTAAAATACAGCTGACTGAACACTTTGATTTTCAAACTGAAAATCAACCATGGCAATTGCTTTCTCAGAATGCAATACACAAATCCTTCAAAGTAGGCAAATACTGGCCGATGATTGACAAGTTGTAGGCGCATTGTGGTAAGCACACGACAGTCACAGCCTTTCAACGCAAAACGACAACAGGCAATTTCCATTCCCTACCAAGTTCAATCCCACTTTGACGGAATTTGAGGCAAACGATGAGCAAAAACAAACGAGACCAAAGCATGAAAAAGGTATGTACGTGACCAGTCCCAAGCCACATACACTGACATCACACCCTTTCTTTCCACACAAAACGCACTCATCTTAGCCTCGCCACCCAAAACAATCCCATATTTCAAATCCAGACGATTTCCTATTGACTCGCCCTCATCTGCTGATCAGCTAGACGCGCGTTCAGTGTCTGCGGCTAGCCTTGTCTACAAATGGAACAAACTCATTAATATGTCTAAGAGGCTAGACAACTGCATCGGAATCGACTGGGTTGGCAGTACCTTAGCACACCTGGAACAAATCAACCTCCTCCAACATCCACAATCCAACCACGCGCGTCGCCGATGGAGACGCTGTGCACGTCAGCACCGTGACCTCTAATCTGCAATCATCTTCAGGCAACCTCGAAACACGCAACTAATCCATGAGCACTGTCAAACAATTTAAAACGCAATCCACCAAATGACTTGATCAGAGGAATCAATGCCACATCGAACAGACGAAACCGAATTCGTTGAGTTTGCAAATGAAGCCATATTTAGTGCACTAATACAAAAATGATACGTGAATGAAGAAAATAAAATGATGAAGGGCAAATGATGGATGACTGCGTAAACAGGGACAAAAATTGTTATGAAGTAGCGGAGTATTTAGTGTTGTGAGTGGACAAATAGGAGAGCGATAAAAGTTTAAAAAAGTAGGGGGTAGAAGACGACAGTCATCACTAAGAACTCAGCCACCCTCGCCTCCAATTCCGTGGCGATGGCCCGGGCCCCATTAAGGCTCTTCCCCATTTCTGCCAGCCTCACTTCCTTCACCGCCCAGGTAGCCCCTTTACCACCTAACCGTACGTAACCTGCAGTGATGCGTTCCACGATGACGCGAAGGAGACTGAGCTGTCCAGGGGATCGTCAGCGTTCTCTGGGTTCGTGGTCGCCAAGATAGTGTTGCAGCAACAGCCTCAACGTGGTAGAACGGTGTAGGTTCAACAATGCGTCGTCGATCACTGCCTCTGCCGCATCACGTTTCTTGTCGGTAAGAAAAGTAGGGTCATAGTGAAGTGGGAATGAATGATTAACGGAGCATGGAGGCATTATGTGAGGAAAGCAACTGAGCAGGTGATAATATTTCACAACGAGACAACAAAGAGCACTCATAAACTTAAAACCAATGATAACAACAAAAACTAACCAAAAAAATAGCATATCTAAGTTAAGCACCATGGAGCAATCGACATCTGCGTAGAAATCACATCACGCAGATACTCCGCCGAACCTAGGGCACACGGCGTCACAACATTCGCACTTCACTTCCTCACTACGTGACAGTCAGATTCAGCGTTTTTTAATTCGGCCTTGGTGAGAGAGGGTGGGACCAAATGGACGTCAAAAGCACTTTGGATCGCCCATACCTATTTATTCATCACTTTTTCTGTTGTGAACAAGTACAACAATCTGGCCGACAGGATGAGCGCAAATCGCAGTCTTGTGTGGACAAATACAACAGAATTGCCCACACAATGAACGCAAATCCCGGTCACTTGTGAACAAATAAAAAAATCTAGCCCACGCATGAGCACAAATCGCAGTCGCTTGTGGACAAATACAACAAAATTGCCCACACAATGAGTGGGCTCTCACAACCAACCACTAGAATGACTTTAATGCAGTTTTTAGCACAGTAGCGCGCCAGAGACTGAAATTTTGGTAGAAGTCCACATCATACGATCGCTAAATTGTCTTTCCTTGTCATAATTTTGTGGTTCCCCCGATAATTATCATGAGATTACAAACCTTACTACTGATTCGTACACAATGGTTCGACCGTCCTCAAGTGGCGAACCCGCCGATTCGATATGCAATTTATCGCCACAAATAAAACACTGATAACTAATAACAGGAAAACATGATCGCCTACATTTCGTCATAATTCGAAAAAGACTTGACACAGCCAAAAACAGCAGACATCGTCCCGGTGCAAAATTCCACGTCAGCATTTAATCAGATACGTTGACATAATTCAAGCACCTCACTAACGACGAATTCAGCAAGCCTCAAAAGTCGCTATCAAGGTAAACATGTCAAAATCACAAGTTTACTTATGCATATGCATAAAGTAAGTCAAAAATTTCTAAAATAGATACGCACATGCCCGAACTCTCCAGCGTGACTTTAAACCAGGCACAGCAACGACCACACCAAATCCGACATTTCATATAGACCGCTGAATACACAGCAGGGTATTGGACATGAAAAAAGCGAAGTAATTGACAGAGATATTTTTTCAACTTTGCATGTTGCACTGAAAAAGGCTTCTTATTTGACGCCAAAATACTAAGTAGAAACTTTGCTAGTGCGAATTTTATTAAGGCACTTGCACGGAGCTTTAAATAGGATTTTAGTCCCAATAATTCTTATTGCACAGGTCTGTCAAGAACAAGTCTTTTTCTAGATTCTCATTGCCATTAATTTGATTTCCGTGCAAATTTTTTGTTGCTTTTAGCATTGTAGTAGTGTAATACACATGCTGTAGCGTCCCGAGGCCCCCTTGAAGGCAAAAGAGGGCAGGATGCTAGAGTAGAATATATATACATTGAACGAACAGAAGGAAACAAGCTGCTGGCAAGGCCTAGAGGCTAGCCTTTGCAGCTAGGGCGATGTGGCCACCTCTCTGTGACCCTGACCGAAACCGCTAGCTCAAACAAGCAAAATATTACACATATTTCCTTAACCGCAACTTTTAGGCCAGTGGCAGGAACACAGGGCGTATCTCCTAGCGCCGACAATGACCATCGAGTAACTTGCTGTTAGAACGCCATTAATCCACGTTTTGTATAAGACAGTAAGTGTGTCTCAGAACAATTAACTTTCTCGTATTAGGCATAGACGCAGAGGCGGGGAGGCGAATGAAGAAATCCCTGCAAATGCAGCCTGTGTGAATAACGTGCGGAGGATCTAGAACACTGTCATTGTAGCGTCCTGAGGCTCCCTCGAAGGCAAAAGAAGGCGGAATGCTAGGGTAGAATACATATATTCAACGAACAGAGGGAAAAAGGCTGCTGGCATGGCCCAGAGGCCAGCCCACGCAGCTAGGGCAATGCGGCCACCTCTGTGACCTTGACAGAAACCAGCAGTTCTAACAAACAAAGTACTACAGTCATTGTAATACTTTGTTAGGTTAGACTACCTGTTTAAGTCAGGGTGACAGAGGTTGCCATACTGCCCTAGCTGCGTAGGATGGCCCCCAAGCCATGCCAGCACTGATTCCCCTCTGTCGAATATGTATTCTACCCTAGTGTTCTCCCTTTTTGCCTTCAAGGGTGCCATGGGATGCTGCGGTCAGCCTGTGGACAATGAAGGACCCGGCTAGGTGTTTATGTGTGAACCAGACAACATGTCGTTGTAATTTAACATAGCAATAAAATATTTAGCAAAAGAGTTTTTACGTTTGTTGTCTGTCCAGCTCTAAGTCTTATTTACGGTCACTTGGATGGTCCCTGTACCTTCGTCGGGTTGGCTGGCCTCTAGACCACGCTAGTTGCTTCATTCATTTTCAAGCGTCGAACATATTTATCTAGATGATAAGAGTGACTAAACCTTGGGTACACTCCTTTCCAGTATTGTCTGATAGGTACAGCGTTCATCGAGAGGTGGAATCTTGTGCTTCCTGTCGATACTTGGGCTTTGAACGTCTGTGTTCCTTTAGGAGAGACATGTGTTCGTTTATTTTGTGCGAAAATACTACTTATCTAAGTAAGTTAGTTAGTTCAGAATGATTGTTCGCTTGACGTTAGCTTCCCTCAATGTGATCGGCGGTGTCGCTGCTGTTGATGGTACGGTGGACCATACACCCAATATATCATCATCTTCCTCTTCTGTGATTCCCTTAATTCGATGTTTTATGAACTAGTCAAAAATTCACAATATTTGTGGTATGCAAAGCAGCTATTTAAATAAACAATGTTTCGCTAGCTCATTTGAGAACCTCGATCTTCATGTACTTGCATTTCGGATTCTTTAATCTGGCACCTACTGTATCACACAAGATCTAAGAAACGTAGTCTGCTACTCCAGGTGGCGGCGATACAGGTGTAAACATTGAAGTGGTATTGTCGAGGTAATGCGCGTGGGTCCTCTTTGTAACGGACAAACATCTTCTCGTGTCCACAAAATGCATCACCTACTTGATTTTCTCAAAATTGGTTTTTGGTGTGGAAACAGTAGTAGTGGAGTTTGTTTGGGGAAGGTGTACGAATGAGTTGATATGAAGCTCCTTCCTGATACCGACTCCCCTGCATTCGCAATGTGAAATCTTTCAAATTCTATTTAAAGTCATTTGCATAGAAGCATTAATGTCTGTTTGTTATGTCTCCTTCGTCGTAAAAAGTTGTGGTCTGCTATAGCTGGAATCGGGCATCCCATTGGCGCCATTACCACCTCACCACAACTGTGCCCACACGTGAACACCTTCGTTGCAAACAAACTTCTTTTTCCCTTTAAAAGTGGGTGCCCAGTCCACAGGTAGGGTGTAGTCTCCACCCAGCTTAGTAAGACATCAAACAACAATTGATGTTACCTGCTATTGGGAAAGCACCAGCGAGATTTTCGGATGAAACCACGTATGGCTATGCTGCTAGTCTCCTCCCACCACCAGTAGTTTAAGTATTGTTATTAATTAGGTGACCTCCGATCCCTGACCAGGTGGTGGTAGTGGGACCAAACTCGCGATGGGCATGAATTTTACCTCTGCAATTTGGAGCGATTGACAAGGCCTCCTTCTTTCCGTAGTAGATATCAAAATGGATTTCAACACGTGTGTGCCATCTTTAATTATTGTTCGGCTTGTTTGAGATTTACATTTTAGTAAGGAAAATGTGCGAGCAAAGGGTCCAATTCACAATACATTAGTGGCAATTCAATGCGAAGATTTGCTCGTACTCTGCTTCTACAGCTCTCCGGTATCCGCAGAAAATATTTTATGTTGAATTGCTTTTGCTAGAAGTCTCCTTTTCTTCAAGTGGTTTCGCTGGCATTTTGGGTGTCACCCTGCTTCCACTAGACACTTCTAGTGCCTCAAATCCAAGGTCGCGTCAGTCCGTCACTGAGGTGTGACGACTACAGGTAATCGTAGAAAAGCTTCTGCTGCATGGGTCAGTGGATGGGTGGTCGAGACCTCGATGGCGTGCACTCTCAGCGTGCGCCCCTTTGCTGACTCATTCGCGCTGGTCGATCGATGAATCGATGGGGGCATCTGGTCTACCCTCGCTGCAACCCCATTACCCCATTAAACAGACGATCGATCGACAGGGCTCAGTAACCGGGGCAAAAAATCACATGCATGAATGGCAAGGGGGGTAAATTAATAAATAAATAGATTCAAGTGATGCAGATCAACCACCTGCTTAACCGCAATGAATGAATCTGATTCTAATTCATTTTTTAAACTCTCACCCATCACTCCATTCAATTCCTTCCCATTGTATGGTGCAGTTTTTTCTTTGCAGCCTTAGGGCACAGAGAGATGCTCCAAGGGTTTAATTGTAAATGACGGTTTGAGCATTAAAACTGTCCTGTTGGTCTGTTTCGTGACTCGGCTTCGTGCAGCCTCATGGTTAATAACACAGAATGCACCTTCTAAACGCGTTCATTAAGGTCAAATTGGGTGCCCAAATGATACCACCGAAGAAGGTTCTTTCTAACCTTTGTATGAGTAGCGATTGCTTCCATGAATATGTCCGCATTGAAAGAAGTGTCTTTTGGAAAAATAGATAATCTTCCTGTTACTGCGGTCCGGGAACGCAGATTGACAAAACCCTAGCAATTCATTTATTAACGCTTTCAGTGGTGACATGTTTACAGAATGGCGCGGTCACCGAATTAGAGTAAGAATGATTAGAGAAGGGAAAGATAGAGGCCAGATGGCATTTATAGTACCACCAGAAGCGCTCGCGTCAAAGAAGACCTCCGGCAAAGGTCAATCCAACAAGAGTAATTTTCCGCACTCAGACAACTGCATCAATCAGTCAGCAGACTCCGTCCGCGTATCCACTCCAACAGCGACATCAACATTAATGCTACTCCTACTAAAATCCGTAATCAGCAAACAATCACCTCATCCCAGGAATCAATGCTCCAACTTTGACATAAGTCCTTCAAACGCACATATACACACACTCACCAAGACTCGATTCACAGCGCCTGGAAGAAGTCGTGGAAGCAGTCTCTGAATCCGGTTATGAATAATATTCATCGCATCATTTTTGACTGGTGGCTCAAATAAATAATTATCAAATTAGTTAGCCGGACTTACTATTGTCAAGTGAATCAAATGCAGTTTACAATAGCAACTAAGGCGCAGTTGAATAGAATGCAAGCAGGGAAGTTAACAAGTAGGAGCACGTGACATTGCGACTCCGTCTGCGCTAACACTCATCTTGAATTACTGTTACCATTTTGTGGACTGAAAAGCATTCTCCTTGACATGACTCTACACATAAACTCAGATGAATTACTTCTTCTATCGTGGTGGCGTCTCCGCCAAAACAATCCCTGTGCAGCTGGGAAAACGTCGCTCTGTTTGCCGGACTCGCGGAGCGATGGCCACTGAGCAAAGCATCAGTGGAGTTGACATTCCACATCAAAATTTAACAGCAACAAGGTGGTAGATGCTGGACGAATGCAAGCCAAGGGACGATTGAAGATACAGCGCTTAAGATCCTTCCAAATTCAGTGCGGAAATGCAAAACTTGTAAGCACCAAGCGTTTTGTGAAAAGAATCAATGCGTATGGAAATCCATCCCAATGCCCTCTGACAGTAAAAGCCTTGACAATCGCTTCAAGTTGCCAAAACGTCCCCTTAGTGGTTTCCAAGTTCAAAAAAATCATTCAAACCTAGATGTGTTTATTATTTACTGAGGCGTTATCACCGTTACACAACTAAATCTTCTCCAACCAAAAACGCGAGCGTAATCGCAGTTACCAGAAAACCTACGCAAAACGACAATCTAAATTTTCCGCGTGAAGAAGTGGCCGACGTAACTAACAAAAACGACTAGGTCTTGTCTATTAAAAGCTCAAAAGAGGCTTTAAAGTTAATTTCGTCTTTTGCATTTATAGCAACATTACTAAATTTTAATTTTCTAATGTCTATTTCTGCGTTGTCTTTTGGGTCTGAAGGTCTGTAACTAAAAGCAGTGGAGAGCAGCAATTCACTCGTTACAAAAGGTGCACGCGAAGTTCCACTTTTCTAGACCGTTCCGTTGCATCTTACACAGAGTAGATAACAGCCAACCCGTCCATTTCCTAGAGTTGAATGCATTTCTGTTTGGTGAATGCTGTCTCAAACAGAATTGGTAAGGGCATTCTAAAGGTAGACTTTTGATGCGAAAACAGATGCTAGCGCTAAAAATTTGCCACGCATTTTGCACTCTGACCATCTATAGATTTCAGCTCTACTGTCTAAACCTTCAATCTTGTGTTTTGTTATGACATGTTCTGATTGAAGCATAAGGAGTAATACCTAAGCAGCCACTAAACCATTCGCTCTGCTTCATCATGAGCTAATGTTTGATTGTAACTCTGCAAGAAAGGAATGTGCTGTAGCACACCCTTTCCATGACGATCAAACCAGTCTAATTCGCAAGTACAGCTTAGATTGAGTTTTTTTAAAGAATTTTGAATGTGGAACTTATAAAGAGCTATAGACAGTGCCTACGCTCTCAATTAGGACTGCCAACAGTCAGATGGTTATTTATGAAAGACCATATTTTACATCCCATCCGAGAGCATAATTGTTAACCGTCAGAGGCATGGTACGTCCTGCGTACGAGTGAAGAAGAAAGTGATGCCTGGCAGTGAAGACAATGGTCATCCCCCTTCAATCTGCCTTGACGAGTTATAGCTATAAATAAACTACTTATTTGGTTCACAATACACAACGGCGTTATCTCAGCATCAGATCGCCAAACATATGCGACGACCCAGGTTGAACCGTAAA
This sequence comes from Taenia hydatigena, assembly GCA_036345935.2. Taxonomy (NCBI): domain Eukaryota; kingdom Metazoa; phylum Platyhelminthes; class Cestoda; order Cyclophyllidea; family Taeniidae; genus Taenia; species Taenia hydatigena. The sequence goes on along the minus strand of JADWOT020000001.1, from coordinate 9,328,328 downwards.
ATCAAGGTCAGTGATTTCGATCTGCGAATTAAGCCAATGGCATTAAAAAACTGTCAATAGGTCAGGCCCTGTTTACGCCACATGGCTGATCGGTGCTTGACTAAGTAGCGCGATCGACTATCTACGACATGAACACTTTAAATTGAGTGACTTTATAAAAGTCCCATCCAAACCTACCCAATTTCAAACAACAGAGTTAATAACATGCTACTAACGGAACTGCACATCCATAAGAATGATAGAAATTACTCGACTATCAACCCAACCGAAAAAGGTCAACTAGGTCGGAAAGACTAAATCTCAAAACCAACACTTGCGATGGTAGTGATAAATGGAAGATCAACTAAATGTTGCCATAGTCCATGCCTCCAGGTCGTATTGCCGCTGGTGAGAGGATGGGAATTGAGCGATATTGGCTCATAAGGATTGTCGGTCAGTTTCAGTTGGAGTATTCTATTACTTATCAAACTGCGGAATGAACTTGATGCTGGAATGCTGATCAAACATTAAGAAATGCTACCAGAATTAGACACTAAGGCCGTAGATGGCTTTAACGTGGTCTGGAAGCTTGCCAGCTGCAATTCTGGTAGTTATATCTCTATGGCCGAATTTTAGTACGTCTATCATGGCAAAGAATCCTGGGTTAGCACTATCACAACGATTTAGCCTTATTCGTCTCTTTTGAAACAGATCTGAGAGAAAATGAGACTCTACAGCTCGTTGTCTCCCATAATTGGTTTTTCCTATGTTACGGGCGATGCGTCGCTAGACATATTCGGGAAAGAATTCCGTGAGGGCCGAAGCTCCAGCATTTAACAATGGAAACTCAGGTCAAACCTGCTTCTTTTTAACTCGTTTTAGCTTCGATTTGATTTAGAACGGAATGTCTGCATCTTGTTTCCTACCCTAATTGCTTGCGACAGTTTTTGTACTAAACAATGGCAATTGAGGTCCTCCTGATGTGTGGTGAGCATGGTCACGTAGCTGCACTCCTTTTTACCGCTCTTATCCAAATTTAATTAGGATTGGGACTTGACGGTTGTTCTCGAGTTACACAGCACCAATTTATGTCTGGTCGATATTGATAGGAGGCAACGCAAGATGGGGAAGAATTGTGAAGTCAGTCCTATCAAGGCAAAGTAAACCCCTGTTTAAATTCAATTAGTGCGCCCAAATGATTTAATGATTCTGTTCCATCCTCGCATTTCTCTCTCATCTGCCTCAACAACAAATAACTTCTTATTGTATTTGTGTTCCTCTTCTGCAGCATTCTGTAATCAGTGATCCTTGTCTCTAAATGCTTCTCCTTCCCTACAACTTCACTTGATACCTCACATATCTGCACTTCTCTTCCCATTCACTGCACATACATTACTCATTTTCTAGAATCCTGAACAAACTTCAGTGAATTTAAGTTGTTTTTCTTTAGAAACCGACTGCGTAGAAGGTAGAATGAATATCCTCCTACTGATTTGGTAAGTAAGTAGTAAAAGGTAAGCAGCCCCAAGAAGGATGAGATTACAAAAGTATTTGACTTGCATTGGTGATCTACAACCTGTGATCAGGTCAATCTTTTCCGTATACATGATTGCGACTAGTCAGTTCATGGTCACGCGGACCATGGGAGCTCCTCTAATCTTTCTCGATCAACTTCGTGAACATTGCTGGTGAGGCTAGAACCACTAGCAAGCTGCGGCTGCCAACAGTCGAAATTGCCTTAAGCAGCAAGAGCACAAACGAGTTTCTCGGCTTGTTACCCATGAACCAGAATACTGCCTTCTATCCCGTCCTGCCATTCCCGTCGCACCACAATGCTAATACAGCATCCAAGTTATCCGTTAGTCTTTATGTCGTAATATCTCAATGCTATTTGGAGTCCTTTTCGATCTGATTTCTCCGGATGGTTTATTCGATTATATTTATAAAATAATAGAAATCAGTGTCTAGCTGATCAATTTCACATCTCTGATGCAGATGGTATGAGCGAATTCGACCGTTTCGTACCAAGCTTGTTAATCTCATGTGCCTACTTGTCCACTTATATGCTTCCCATTACTGTGTTTTGATCATCAACTTGCGCACTTGCGCAGGCATGAGCGCATTTACGGTTCCTCCCTCGGCGCCGCCAAGCACAGTGCTGCCGACATCTTGTCACCGGAGTTTAAAGCAGAATATCCTCACTGCTAAAACAGTGCGCAGTAGCAGTATGATGACGACACCAGTTCTTGATTTTATATTGCCAAGCCAATGCCGCCTAAGGAGGAGCATCAGTCTGACACTAGTGATGAACTAATGGGAAAAGATGCAGCCATCAATACAAAGGGTTCTAGAACCCTAAGGTGGAGCATTGTAGGTTCTGTTAACAGTGGTGGCTAGGACCTATATCGCATTGCAGGCGGTAGAGAGACCGTCCGACTACTGTTGCAAAGCCACAAGATGTTGATCGATTTTTTCACTTGACTGACCAAGCGTCACCAAGACTCCTCTCTCTTTTGCAATCTGTAGAAAACTGACCATAGTTGTGAGAGCCTATTGCAATCCCTGTTTACCGCCTTGTTTTGAAATCCAAAATAAATAATTAAATCTTGACGTTAGTGACAGAAAACGGACAGGTGTATGCATAAGAAAACGTGTGCAAAGAAATGGACTTGTCATTGTAGATGTTAAAACAATTGCTGAAGAGAAGCGTGAATGCAGGGTTGGGCAAAAAGAGAAGGATGAAAAGGAGAATTTCGGATTTGCCTACCTTTTAGGCACATTTTGCGACTTGGAAGAAACTGAGCAGTTTCATAGGCATAATTTTACCTTTTCTTTTCTCATTCCTTTTACTATCTTTTGCTGTACTATCTATGCAATGTTTGACGCTGGTTTTGCCGCACTACTACATTTACTAAAGAAAGAAATAGTAAGCAAAGGGATTTTCTTATTTCATAGTGTTGGTAAATAAAAAGGACGATGCATGTATGGTAATAGAGATTCAGTAGTATAAACTACAAAATTTCGCATCACGCGCTTTGTAGTGATGCTCAATTCACTTTCCTTGCTAAATATCACAGCTTCGAATGATGATCAACTCCCGGCCGAAAGGAGTTACGCCTTCGATAAGGACTCCAGGTTCTTCCTTTTGGTTTCGATGCCTCCTTTTGGCAAGAAGTCATCCATAATTGCACGACAGTTCAATTTATTCACACGTGAGCTACTACCTTAGCCTCGGATCTGTTCGTAGGCATGGCACATGGTAGCTGAAGTGCCCGACATTCGTGACCTCCTTTTCTACCGTAATATGGCGCTTTGTTTGCTAATAAATCTTTATTGAACTAAGTGAGACCCAAAGGACAGAGCTATGGAACCCACCGTGGGTGAGAATCAAAGACATATTTGGCATCTCCAATGAGTACGCTGAGGACTATGATGCCACAGCATTGTACTATCACCAAATTAGGCGACACATCGGATGTCTTTTCGTGCACATTATATCTGTGCTCATCTGAATGATACTTGTGCAGCCGTGTGTAGGACATGTTTGCTTACTCATTTTGGGTGACAATTAGGCAGAATGCACATAACTCGGGGCCGGGCAACATCTAGTGCGCCCTAGAGAGCATACAAAGCTCTTCCCCATCAAACTGCGTTAATGTGTGCGCCTTCTCTTTTCCGCAATAATTGATTCTATTTTATGCCTTTTGATCAAAGTGGCCGCAAACTTAAGATAGAGAAAGAAAAATGAACTCGTTTGAAGAACTACCTGTGTGTTCGGCAAGTACACAAAATTCCAACTGATCTTTAGAGAAGTAATGTCAAAGTGTCCAATGTTCACTAGCTTTCCTTGTCTGTCAAAAAGTGTTTGACAAGTTGAAAAGGCTTCCTCACTTTGGCGGATTCGTCTTCTAGTTCACTGCTGACAAGAATTTCCTCGATAAGTTATCAGCGATGTAGGGAAAGTGCGGAGAAGTCCACCTGCCAGACGGTAAAATTGCTACATACAAACCCATCTACTTACCCAGAACTTGGCTAGTAATGTGCATTGAGAGAAGAAATTTCGCCTCTTCTCGTCCACGCAAAGCAACACGTGTACATTTAAGCTGAATTTGCACGTGACGTTGGTAAATAACAAACACTGCAAAGGTTGTCTATCACTCCACTAATCCATGGGTAAGCATACTCAATGGTGCCCTCAGGCTCCACTTCAACAAGTGACACTCCATACTAATACAATAGCCAACAAGCACGCTAAAGAGTCGATTGCAGCACTTGGAAATGAAGCTAATGCATCACATCAAAGGCGGAACAGTACATCCCAAGGCAAACACTTCCAAAGTAGACAAGTGTTTTAAGGGACTAGATCATGAGCACTTTGCCCATGGAAACCAAACGCCTAATCGTCGAAGTGATCGAACAACATCTTCCCTCAAGTGCTGCAGAAGGCTGAGCAGAAATGGCGTAGCAAATATAAGCAGAAAACACAGCTCCTCATGACTAGTGAAAAAAGTACTTCAACCCAAGGAGGCACTCCACGTACCGATCTCCCTTCACATCACAAACGCGATAGCACCGTAGGAAACAGCAACGTACAGCCCATGCTCGCAGGTCAATGTCCTAACGCGACTGCGACTTTAACGCTGACAGTCCGTCGTTAACCAACAAGCTGGTAATCCTTCACACAGCTTACGAATAAATACAAGGAATGATGGAGCATGGAACCACAATTAGAGCATTAACACGAATAAAGGCATGGATCACGTGCATTGCTCCAAGAGGCACAAGTCCCACCTTCAAAATTAGTTTTTGACATTTACAAGCCTATTTCGGCTTTTGTCAATGCGCATTATGAAGCCAATCCCTGCTATGCCTACTATTTCACTTTGGTCATTCATACCACTCAATACTTCTTAGTGGCAAATAGTCTCTGAAAAGGTGATGTGGTTGAAAAGAAGGGGTAAAAAGTTATATCCAATGTGATTGCTCTTGCAACGCTAATTTTACACCCTGGCAAAGGCCGTAATTTCGATCCGGCCACTATGACCATCAACACATCTCCTACGCACCAACGCAAGCATACGCTTGTTCATTCGTTCAGGAGCGTGGTAAGTCTCATGAGCGACACAGAGAAATTGTTGATAATGCGCTTCATGACCGTATGAAGATAAAGTTATTAAATAATCTCATTCGGCAAGTCCATTCCTCATGGGATGCTAGATTTTGAAGCAAGGGGTGCAATCAAAATCACAAATCATACGCGCACATGCAAAGATGAAATGCAATGCAATCCAACGCGAAGCCAGGCGTATGAAATGTATGGAATCGCGAAACTGCGGAAAGAAGGAGATAGATAGATTGAAGCTTTAGGATGAAACGTAGAAAGTTGTGGACTATTGAAATGTGGGAAATCGGACTTGTGGCCACGATCGGGTTTGCATGACGATTTCATAGAGAAGGTAGTTGGAGGTATTGAATCTCTAATGCAGGACGGCTTTTATGATACAGGCACATTTGCAAGTGGCGCTAATGCGGCGATTGTAGTACTTCTGGTAGATGCATCAACACATAGGGACGCATTCAGCCACTTGTTTGACCTTAGCCGCACCTGGGCGGCCCTATTTAAGCTGACGGTAAGAGCTGAACTCGGAAACTAATTTTATTTTTTTTTTATCCTGCCGGGTCGCCTCAGAACCATCACTAGTTACCTACATGTCGGCGAGTGGTATGCAGAGCAGCAAACGAGCAAAGGAAGAGGTCGTGGAATGAGTCCCAATGAACAGAATTGCGACATATGCCACTTTGCAGAGCGAATGACCGAAGAGGCGCACATACAGGGAATGGAAAATAGATGATCCACCAAGCGCTAACGTCAAATGTGAGTTTAAAAGGTACAAATGATTAAGCTCATTAACATCCTTTTGGAGTACTTTGTGTGAGTTCATACGCTAACCACTGGAACGTGGTGTTTAGCAAAACGCGAAATCCTGTTGCCTATAAGCGTTGTGTGAACATCCAAAAGCTCACATTTTTGGCTATGAAAAGTGACGCTTCCATATTCTTAGATGAAATGTGCTTGCCGTTAAACCAGATGAATGTTAAAGAAGCCGAAACTCTTAGGGACTTTTAGAGAGTAGCTGAGATGAGAGTTAAAAGTTGAGTGGTGATAAGTAGAGGGAAGTAGACCTCAGTGATAGCTATGTACAGGTGCCTCGTGGATTCAATCACTCTACTGAGGCTGTGACGGAAGTGGAACTCCCGGGATTGCTGGTTTCTTTCGATGCACTAAAATCGGCTGCACCTCACCTTAGTCTTCCTTGCTGCTCTTTACTCCTCTCCACACATTTGTGCTAATTCGTATAGTCAGTTCCAATCCCTTCACATCTCTATCACTATCATGTCACCATATTCGACTGCATATCATCGTGCGCATATGCTACTGAAATAAGTAAGGTAGTGCGAAGGCGGTGGAGGTAGTGGATGCTGTATTCGTGGTGCTGTCAACGGTCTCATCAGAAGGCGGATGAGTGCAAGCGCGTTGAAGTGTAGTTCATGGAAGGTTGATGTTTAATTCGCATTTACAAATGCATCGTCAACTGCACAATGCGCTGCAAAGTGAGTTGCTTTTTTGATACAAATTAATTTATGCAAATGAAAGAAGCATAGGTGATGTATGGCAGTTTAAAATCCAATGTGCTTCTTTTTACTTTGTTTTCCTCTGCATTTTTTTAGTTTTTTTTAGTTAGTACGTTAATTGCTTAAGAGTGTATCTTTATAATGTTTTCATGTTCCTTTGGGCTGTAGTTATTTCTCAGGTATCGACGTCCTACAGCAGGTGTTTGGAGATTCGAAGACTTACTGCAGACCAATTTTCACATCTCTGTGGACATTCGGCACAGCACAGTACAAGTGGCACTAGCTGAACAATTAAAGCACTTCCTGTAGACATAGCATCACGGAATGTCTAGACAATTAGCTAGTTTGTTTAGAGTTGCTGAGGGACTTGTCCACCGTTGCATTGGTTGCTTTAGCCATTCAATTGTGCTCAGTTACTACTCGATTGGGTCTCGTTTGTACCTCGTCTTCCATGCTCTCGCAGCTGATCCCCACAACTATACACAGAAACATCTTTGCTGAGCATTGAGAACAAATGTGTTAGGTGACTTGCAGCAAATGCTCATGACATTGTCGATGAGATGTACCCACGCAACAGTAAAGGCGACATATCAACATTTCAACCTATCAATCGCCTTCGGTAGCAATGCACCTCTGACTTTGATGTGCGAGACTTAATAAATCAGGTTGCAGTGGCACTCGAAGAGACTACTACTTAAGGGTACATGCAAAAAACAGACCTTGTTACCAGTGCTTAGCAAAAATTCCTTACTCAACCAAACGTAACAAGAACTCAACATTGATCCTGCTAATAAACAAGAAGTCGGTCTGTTCATCTGTGCATGCGCATTTCCCAATTTAATTATTGTAGACAAAAGAAAAAGCAGTTTTGAACAGTTGGTGGGTACCGCCTTCTTTTAAAATGATAGCTCCATGCAAACCAACTGAATTCGCTCTTTATTTTAACGACCACATGCAAACATGTGATACTTTAATCGTAATGGCTATTTTCAAGTCCTTAACCATTTGTGAGGAGTCATCCATATTCTGCGGCAACACGATTGGGCCACCAGCAGACATCGATGACACAGTCAAGCTGCGAGTGCGGTCTAGTTGATTTGTCCAAATGGAAGCAAATGACAGACGCTGTAGTGAGCTGACCACTTCATGCGAGCCTCGCAGTCATCACGAATAGCCTGTGTAGCAAGTGAAAATTTCATGGACCATATTGGAGCTCGTCGGCATCCAACGGCTCACCAGAGTCATTGCATATTTAGCATACAATTTTTATGTAAATTAGGATGGGTCACCAGGTTTCCCATTCGAAACGGCAATACTTTGTTGGTAAGTCGTATTCTAATTATGGCGTTCAAGTATACTAATGGTCTAAATGCATTCCACTTTATGGGACATGATTTATGTAATTGTTGTGAAATAGGAGGCGTTCGCAAAAGAAGAGTGTCGCAAAATGCTATGAGATGGTGAAGCGTGTTGGCAAGCTATGCTTCATTTCAAATTTATTGACTGTGGCATCCTGAATGCATTAAACACTAAATCACCCAAAGGCATCAAGCTAGCACAAAATTTACTGAAATCAAGTTGCTATCAGTGCAATGCCTTGGATTTGACGAATATGCAGTTAAACTTCAAACCCTATCGCGAAAGCTACAACCACATATTTAACCAACCAAACGACTAATTCCACCACGTTTTTGCGTCAGGGTAATTTCATGCATCATGAGTTTGTAAAAGGGTCACTCGTTACAAAAAGGGACAAGCTGCCATCTTGTAATGGGTGGAATTAGACGATGCTTGTTATTGTCGCAAAGAATTAAACTAAAGCTTTCGCATCATTATAGTGACGCTCTAATTATGCGCAAGTAAAGAAGGTTTGATACAACTTAGCTCTGTTGGCATGGCCTGTCCCTATTTTAATACTTTACTCACTCGTTTCAAAATGGAATTCGGTGCTACCTAAGTATAGGCGATTTCGGAGTAAGTACTTACTGCGTTCTGGGCCACATGAATGAGGAGGTGATAGCGGTCCTTGCTTATATTCACATGTTTTTGTGATTACTCGCATGACCACAGAGCCCAAAATAGTGCAATCAATTGCTCTTACAACACTGATACAGATTTAATGGCATTGGAGGGCAAAACATAAGTGAGGTTATGATGTGTGTTGTGAAAAGATGCTGGGATGCATTGCCTTTTTGAGTACCTGCACGGCGACCAAATTATTTCCATGCCAAGTAAAGGCTTTTTGATGAAAGGAATAGAGCTGACACAGTGTGGAATGTATGGCCTGCGTCACTACACTGCATCAGGGCATGACAGTGGTACACTGCACAAAGATGTTGATTCTTTCCACAAATATTTTAATAGAAGACTGCAATCTGAACTCATGGGTTTCATAAATTTGAATTCTAGTCTTAAAGTCAACAATTTTCAGTTGAGTATAACTCTTAACAAAAGTTTCCTGTTATGCATCGCCTATATATTTTCACACCGCCTAAATTGATCGCCTTTGCATTTATGTGAATCAACTGGCATGTGGGTGCACGTTTCACCAATCAAAGGATAAACAACTGTTGTTGATTAACTCAAAAAAGCTAACCCACACATACGCCCTGTATCTGCCACCTGCGCATTTACTACGTCTAAGTGGAAGTCATGTGGTCAACCTGCACCGCGAATTTGCATTCATTGTTGATGTATGGATAGCTTAACTGTTGCATCATCACCCTCACAGGACAGCTCTGTTAATCGTTCTTGATACGTTGATCTTGAGCGATTATTTTCACTGCTGCCCATCACAACTATTTGAAGTAGTCTACGAGAGAGCGTGACAAAAGGCACGGTCCTACTTTAGCCTCAGAACCGAATTAAACCATATTCTGTTTCAACCTAATCAAGAAGAACAGCATAGGGTACCGCATCGGTGCTGATGCATGTGCCCTATGAGCCCCAACAAGTGCCGCTAGGAACCACGGTGCACTTTCAGGCCTCCCGCAATTAGAGATCACTAATTGTACAAATAATGGGCAAAGAGATATTGTTAGGCCGTGAAAAATCAAACCTGTAAAGACATTTAACAAGGTGTAGCCAGAATATAGTAGACAAATTATAACCGGTGAATTCGAGTGGCACAGGATATACCGCAACCGTGGCTTAAGATCGAAGCGACCACTAATCAAAGGCACTAGTTCGAGAAATTGAAAATCCAGGCAACCAACCCAAAGGCACGGAATTTCACAAAATCATCCACAACACAGGTTTGGTGCAAAATATGATGTCGTTAAATAACTATCCAAATAAGTAGTACCGATGCTTCGTGTGTACAAAGGTGACTTATCCAGGGTGATGGACCAGGTGCTTTGCCAGATTCTGGAGCCTATTGCATAAGCAATGGGGAATGTGAAGGCACGTCCAAGTAAAGGTCGACTGATAGGAACCTTCATATGGGGATTCGAAAATAATTGTGGAAGAGTGTATGGCTGCAGACATAACAAAAGCCGTAATAGAAAATACGCATCAAAAGTGGAATTCACTACAACTACCGGAACGTTTGTGTTATTCACAGTCAGATTCAGATTTGCTTCTAGTGGGCGCTTAAACTTCTATTGGTTACACCCTCAAAGATGATTCGTAATGCAAGTGGAATTGGACACTCAAATCGGGTCGTGATGCGCTCCAATGTGCAAGCGATTGGGATTTGTTGCGACATCATGACATGTCTCTTGAGCAGCAAGCATTAATCACGGCTTGTACTCGGCTCCATCCACAGCCTATTCTACACCCACATTTCAATCCAATTTCATCTATCAATGTCGCTGTGATTTGAACGCCGAAAGTTTACCACAAACATAATTTTATGCTCACAACATCATAAAACCATACTAAAATAAAGTAAATGTCATGCAATTCACTGTCACGTGGGATCAAATAATCACGCAGTCTAATACAGCCCATCGATTGCATCGTGCGACCTCACAAAACACGCATTTGCCCCCACGTAACTAAGCCTCACCTGTAAGTTGATTTGAGGCATGATCTGATGACACGCCAGACGGCATTACAGCAAAGCCTAAGGTGACAACGCCTCCGTCTTTATGCTCACATCGCCATGCCATGCATTGTACCCAGCATTTTATGAGACGCAAAAACGATTCGCTTACACATCATGCTGCCAAATAACACCGTAAAAGTTAGAAAATTAGCTGATTAGGTGCACGTCCTTCTGCATGAGCCATTTTTGACTAATAATCCGTCAGTGACGCTCGTGTCGTGGCCCACAAAGGGTTCGTGCCAGGTCCACTTTATTCAAAAGCGTACAAGTTGGCTTGATCTCCACCTCCGCTGCCTCCTTTCTCCCCTTCTTTTCCGTAGTTCACTTCCAAGAAGCAATAAGCCATTATAAATAGCACAAATTTACTTTGCACGCAAAATCAATGAATACAAAAGTGTATATTAAGAACGTGCAAAGTACATTACAGAGGAATCTTAGTGGTATCCGGCCCACCTAGCGGCCAACTCAAGGGCAAATACCTCGGCTATCGCCATCTGATGAAACTCCGTTTTGTCATCAGAATTTAAGCAGTAGACCTTCCAATCGACTGGAGGATTCCTCACCACATCGCCTTCAACCCCACCCGGTCGGCAGACCACTTCATTCACGCGGTGCAAATGGCCGTGCTCTGAGGTCACTCCATTGGTCATGCTGACAAGGACCAGTGCCTGGTGGTGGGCAATAACCCCTTCGATGCTCCTCAAATTAAGTCGAGCATTGTTCCAATTCCAACAATAAAACACCTACAATGCAATGTTACTTGACTCAATCCGGTCTCTCAGTATACTGCTGACACCTTGCCGGCGGCGATAAACCACACCTCCAGTGAAGAAAACCCATCACATTATGATAAGCACATAGAGCCAGGAATCGAGAAGGTAGTGTCATGCCTATTGATGATGTCGAGTTAGCATTTACCGTACAGATAACTCAACAACTCTGTATCGAGTGTGAAAGAAATACACAAACACATCCGTCACACAATTATCCGCTCTGACATCATTATGCAGAGGTGTTGGCAAAGAAGTTTGTAGTATTTCAACGGTAATGTAGTCGCTCCAAGGATCCTTCGAAGCCGCTTGTCTGTGTAATGATCGACTAAACCAAACTGTGAACTAGTACTGTGGAGCTATTACTACGATATAACAGCCACTTGATTGCAAGTCTAGAGTGCAGGATGACTTGTGTTTCAATCAGCTCCATTTGATCAGCGCATGCTGAGTGCCGCCTAATCTCTCGCATTGCATTGCCAAGCATTTGTAGCTCCCGTCCCTCCTCCTTCGGCTTAGACCTACGAAATTAATGGAGATGTATGGTAACCAATGCGCAGTGAGAGTTGCAAGAATGCAAACGTTTGAGAGCACTATATCAAAGGTTCCGGCTCTCCCTTCATAAAATGCACCTCATCTTCCTACTCAACTTGTGTCTTCATTTCCTTGCACATCTCAATGCTGCTCGACTATATTGACGGTGGTAAATGCAATTACTCTTGGAACTGCTGAATGTTTGCTAAGAATAACTGATCCCACTGACGAACTCCGAAGCTTTATTCTATGCTATTCCGACACCTGACCCGACGTCATTGTAACGCTTAACAGCTGTACGTAATTCCGCAACGGGGATAATACGTGCCACGTGCTAGAAGCATGACATTCATAGGCAAGGAGCGTCCCCTATTACGTTCATAGTCGTCCAGCTGCGGTTTCGACTCCCCTTTGGCCACGCCATGCTTCGCTCTTCATCTCAATGCATACATTTGTGCCACTGCTAAAAAGACGAGGCACGGTGTAGCACGCTGTGAATCGCCTGGCGGACAAAGGAAGCAAAAATAGAACAGAAGAAGTGGGTGATATCAAACCGTCTGACAATTAATGCTTCTAGTGCTGATAGATCTATCCAAATGGGTGAATGGGTTGGTGAAGAGCTCGCACTAGTCCTGGTGACATCGTAAGTCACGCGAGATTGGAAGCTGTGATGCAGTACACGTGGAGAAGGGATGAGAGGTTGATTGCAGCGCCGATGTGAATGTGCTAATACGAGTCTGTGATTATGATTGAGTGAGCGTCAAAAGAAAGGCGCAGGTTCTACAAAGAAAAATGTAGATTTCTCAATGTGCATTTGCTTTTTGCCACCTAACTACGATTATGTCTGCTTTAACACCGAATCTATTTCCGTGTAAGATAATTTACTATACTTCGAATACAAAAACTCTCCAATAAATAGGCTCGGTAAAGAACGAAGGAGAGGAATTACCAGCAAGTTTGCAAAAAAATTTACGGAAACGGTCTTAAAAGGCCGCTTAGGTGGCAAGAAAACAAGGAATAAGTACATTTCAGTGAGGGCAAGAAATGCACCATCCTGTGGCGATAAAGACGAGCTCATTTGGATAAATCTTATAGTACACTTGAACGACCACATCCACTTAATGGAAGCCATGTTTTGAGCCGGAAGGCCAAGCTGAATAGAACTAGGATCAAAGTATACCACGAAAGTGAATCTGTACTTGCAAGGAAGATTCTATCAAGAAGACAGAAACAGCTTATTTAAGATGAAAAATGGAACCGTGAGTGCCTCACAAGACTAATCATCCGCAATTCTAAAGCCAATGCTTCAAGATTCTTAAAGAAGCTTTTTGAAGCTGGCAATAAGGGATATTGCCAAAAACGTGAACCTTGACTGCAATTCTGCTTGAGGTACAGTAGAATGATTTTAATGGGAGCTGAAGTCACTTGCCGCAAACTAGCCCTACACTTTGCTAATCACATGAGTTACTGCAAGGCATTAGTCACTGTTGTTTGCGGGCTCAGTCCTACGCCATTGTAACGCCTAACAGCTGGTCATAGCGTGATGGGGTCACGACAGCTAGAAGGGGAGGCGGGGTACCTCTGATGGCTTAGTAATAGTTAGACTTCTCTTTCAACACTCTCCGATCCCATCTTTTCACATTACACGTATGTACGTCTTTATGAGGAAGTCGAGATATGGCACATGATTCTATCCCTTCCTCCTGTAGGCTACGCATCGAAAATGCAAGACCATAATTGTTCTTTATTAAAATGCCTTGTAATTGATTGTAGAGAGTAGACGGAACATCGGATCTCATGCAGTGGTTTAAAACCACATCATTGAAGTTAATCCCAACGAATGACATAGGGCGAATTTCAAAAGAAGTTGGCGTGTTTGGCATCGGAGTGGTAAACTCAGAAGGATGGTGTGAGGGCTTGCTTCAAATGGATCCACATCAATTAATTACCTGTTACCAAATCCGTGGTTAAATGTCGTGGATTGATCCCCGAGTGCCGCGGTTTTCTTCACCAGTCATTCCATCAAGTCTAGATGGAACTTTAGCTAAATGTGAAGTAGAGGAAGGAAGCAAACCAGTTAAATGGGCTTTTGTGTCCCACGGGATGTTGTGACGCATTAAAAGATGAGTCAAATCAGGAGATAATGTCTTCAATGACCAATGGATGCCCTGATAAGTGTGCGTTTGCTTATATTGGACACAAAATAAACCAGCAGAGACGCTGGTGAAAATCCAGACTAAAAATTCCCTGCACATTTGATGAGGGAACATGATCATGCGACAGGACCTTACAATTCGCCGGTATGACAACATGAAATAGAGTTCCATCCATTACCACAAGCAGCGATGTCAGAGTGCATACATGTTGCCTAACTAGAGGGATTACTGGAAGATTGTAGGGCATGAATGGACAAAAACAGGTACAAGGTAGAATAAAAAGACAGGGTTGTGGAGAAGAACTGGCCACCAGTGATGCAAACAATGACGTCATGGTATACAGAGAGCGCAGCGTTAATGCCGATCTAGTGTAAAGGAACGAAGTCTATTGGTAAAAAATTAAAATAAAATATTTAGAAAGAAAGGTTTAGTAACAAACTCATTAAAAAAAATAAAAGCACAGAAAACAAAACCAAAAAGAATAAGATTAAGTAAAAATGCACCAATAGTAAAGTAAAATCCGGTATTTAACACGATAAGGGGTGAAATGTAAGTACAAACCATAAGGTCAACCAATGAAACAGATTTAAAAAGAACGAGATAGAGAGCAGACCAATAGAATCAGAGAGAAAAAAGTATAAAATGATTAGGAAGACGAAAAAAATAATCACAGTCAAGGAGAGCGAGTAAGACGACAGAATACGGTGCCATAGCATCCAAAAGGGAGAGAGAACTGAACTAGCAATTAGATTCGCCAAGGCATCTTCCACAATTGGTGATGGGACGTGAGCAGTGCAGCATTAGTGAAGTGAGTGAGCGAGTGTGGCGCTAACCAACAACACGGACAGACATTCCTCAGTGCTGTTGCTAACGCGCCATGCTCTCTCACACCACACTCCTCTCTCTTCTCCTTCTATCATCTATATATCTCCATCTCCTACCCACACCCTTCATTCAACTCCTCACTTTACCCACTCTCATTCCATCTCCCACACTCACGTCTACCCATACTACCAACCACCCACCCACCCCTCAACCCATTTACTCACCAAATTACTTACTTATCTACTCTATTTTCTCACTCACCGTTACTTTGAACCTCCTACTGGCAAAATATTATTAATGAAATACACATCAATATAATAATCAATTTCTAATTCTTGCACCTCTAATTCTGCTTATTCCATCGCTGAAGAATTAAACATATGGAGAATTTTTTCGTTTGTTTGAATACACATGGCAGTATACATTTCAAATTTTGTTATGTTATCATATATTTACCAAGATTACGTAAAGTGGATTGCATAATACAGATATGGTGTGATAAAACTCACGTTCTTACGATGATCATGCATTGGACAACTGTCGAATATTGTGGATCAAGGTATTCGCTTTCATATCCAGACTAGTGAGCTTTAGTATCATTGGCTGTTTACTAACAGACCAATTTAAGTTTATGGACGGCACAGTTTAGTAGCCCAGATGCATGTCCACTGTGTGGAAGCAAGAGTTTTCATAATCATGCCAGTGATGTCAGCTTGCCTACTCATGATCTTAGGAAATTCGGTGATGGTTCGTCCAGTTTACCTAAGAACTGATTTGTGAAAGCTGGTAAAGAGAGAGACAGCGGAAGGGTTGTTCGGTGCTTAGTCTACAGTACTTGCAGACGAAAACGCTCCTGTTCTATTTTTGCTCAGTGCGCATCGGTGATTGGCAGCGGTTGCAAGTCACCTATATTTCACACAATCGACTCATCGCCAGAGAGTATTGCTATTATTCATATTTGATCTCACCTAGCTTGCTCATAGCAATATGAGCAATAACGTAAAACGGATACTTGCATGGACACATGTTCTGCTCCAACAGTATTTATTTGTGCTTGCACCTTGACTATGACTGTTTTGATGCACCCAAGAGCATTTAAGCAGAAGAAACAGCGTGCATGCAAAATAGCCAAATAAATGGAATGGAATACAATCAATGAGAAATAATAATTACTTAGTGGCAGTAGATATGACGCGGTCTCATTCGTCAATCCATACTTCAATGCCTTGAAGCAAATCTGTTTTGCAGATCACATTTTGGCATTATTTTTTTTATCCAAAATGGTGCACAAGCGAAAGCCACTACTTTTGAATTTGTCCTACATCTAAAGATAGCGCTTGCAATACTGGCATAGTGCCCTTTTCAATTCATAGTCATAACACCTTTAGTCACGATGAAAAGTTGATTTGCCACCTTGGTTAGGAATCGCCTCATCATTCTGAGACAGGCTGTGGTTAACTAGGATGATCAACTCTATTCCCTCATCCACGAATGTTTACATTGTAATAACTATTTGACCTGTCACACCCAGAGCCAACACGTCTTACCGTTTCAAAGTGGAAGCCCAAGGACAGCCAGATGTAACTCTGCATGCCCAACTCCGATCCGAAGCAGAGAAAGCTCAAATCGCACCAAATGGGAGGATTACTGACGACCCACACATAGAGGGCTGAGAGTGATGTCTGTCTTCGGCAACTACCTCAGTTTTTTGTCTTGCAAGAGACCTTTAATATTGGAAGCAACACTGGCCGTGACCCATCTGGGAAAATTTCGTCACGGATTTTCAATAGCATACTTGCGGAAAGAAGTCGGTAGTGTGGGCTGAAGCTCAACCCTACTGCACAGAACAGTTATATTCTGAGCTACCTTTTGAAACCTCAGGCCATGGGCTCCAAAATTTTCTTTCCATTTAGTCCGGCTTGACAGCCAGACTAAACTCCATACCTAGTAGACTGGCCAAAATGCCTTGTTTGCCATTCAGTCAAGTATGCCCTCTAGCCAACATAAATTTGCTGATTGGCGCAGTTGCCTAGTGGTTGTTTATAGTAGGCAGTGCCACTCGGTGAGGCTTTTCGTTTGATGGATACAGGGCAAGTAGTCCACGTTCGTCCATTTCTTGCGTTACTGTCCTACCCATTCGGGAGGGAGAGTTAAGGCAGTGTGCAAATGCGTAGCACTTTCTAACAATAATGTACGCGAGTGGAACAAGTATTACCGGTTGAAGCGTAGTGTGCATTTATGTGTGTGGATTGATAACGGGTTATCCTTGCAGTTGGCGTTAGTTGGCAGCATTGTGTGCGTGAGACTTGAGGTTAGGTGCACACGTGTTGCATCATGGAAAGGAAGGAATGCAAAAGCACTTCTCTCGAAGTACACTACCTGTGAGGAGGCTCTAAAGGTAGTCAAATGGGTGAGTGGGTCAATCTGTAGCAATTTCATCGTCAAACAGGTGGATTTTAGAGCCCACTTCCTACATCTCCTATAGCTTGTCGAATGAACCCAATCTTGGAGAAGAGTAGAAGTTGGTATGGCAATGGCAAGGAAGATAACACCTCAAATTACTTTCACGAGCCTGCCCACAACCCATCATTAATGGTGGCTCCTACAGTTTCTTAACGTCGCCATCTTGCTGGTTGAATAATCTCATGCTTCTATGTCTCTAGAATGAATACATTTTGGTCAAAGAGGCATGTAGGATGTTGAAGTGAAAGTTGCAACGAAGCAGTTCATGCAGATGCTCGCGTTGAAGAAATGGAGAAAGGGTTCTCGATATAAACATCTGATGTAAAATTTGTGAGATTGCAATGGCCACTTACTTTCATCATCTTGTCTAGAAGTGGGTTAATTGAGAGGAAGGATTGGAGGGATGCGATATGGCAGGCTATGCAATAGGTGAATTTGGTGATAAACGCGTGGGTGCAAGACGGAGGTGAAAATCGGACAGGAAGAAGTGAGTGAAAGGAGGTAGCCAAAGAAAAAAAATGAGAAATGAGGAGACAATCGTGGTAAATGATTTTGCAATCCTCCTTTCGGGGCGAATTAGAGCAAGTCTCCAGCACTTTGTGAAAGCAAGTGTATTTCTTTGGGGTTGAAGCTGCGGTTAAGGCAGTTTAGTCAATGACCGAAGAAGAGGAAGAAGTAAATGGTAGCCGAGAAGTCGGTTGCAAAATGAAATACTTCTGATGGTTTACTCCATGTAAACTTCCACTTCTGTGACATTAACGAACCCAGCTTCTGTGTGACCTCACAATGGATCATTATGAGTTAATCGCCTGCTGCAAAACCATGTTCGAAAGTTTTGGATAGAACTCCTTAGACTGTGGTTTCCTTTGCCACCTATTTCATTAGACATAGTTGGCACTAAAGCTAAATGCGAATTAATGGAAGGAAGCAAACCAGGTAAATGAACATTTTGTGCCCTACAGGATGTTGTGATGCCTTAAAAGATGGGGCAAATCAGAAAATGATGTATTCGGTGGCCAATGGACGCTCTTATAACTGTGCGTTTGTTTATATTAAACACAATATAATCCAACAGAAATGCAAGAAAAATCCTGAATAAATTCCTTCCATTTTTGATGAGGGATCATGATCATGCTAGAGGACCTTACAATTCCTCGGCATCACAGCGTAAACTAGAGTTCTATCCATCACCACAAGCAGCGGTGCATGCCTTAGTGTAAAACAGTGTGGTGTTACAGTGTTTACTCAGCAAAAGCGCATTCCCATACACCTTTTCCAATCACATGGATCAGCGAAAGATTGTAGGATCCGATTTGGAAAAAAGGGAACAAGGTAAAGTGGGAAGACATGGCTGTCGACAATTACTGGTCACCAGAGATGTAAACACTGACGTCGTGGTATACAGAGAGCGTAATATTAATGCCGATCAACTACAAAGGGATAAAGTCTATCAACACAATACTTACGTTAGAGGAATTCGGACAGAAAGGTGCTGGGAACAAACGATAACAGTTACTGCAAAAACTTGCAAGAATAGAAATGAAAATCTATGGTAATCAAAAAAGCTAATAAAAACAGGCACTAATAGCAATGTAGAATTTGATATTTGAAAAGACAAGGGGTGAGATGTAAGGACAAACATTGGGGTCACCCAATAAAAAGACTGATTTAATGGGGAAAGGATTTAGAGGGTCCAATAGAATTGGTAGAACAAAGTATATAAACAATGGCAGGTCGAAAAACTCACTTTGGAGGAGATTGAGAACGATGTGAGAATGCGGTTCCATAGCATAGACAAGGGAAAGCGGCAAACGTGACATTTCCAAAATATATTTGTGTTTATAAATGGGCACGTGTGTTTGTTTTGTTAACTTGATAAATTTATCAAAATGCTGTTTCGATTGATGCGATTTCCTTTAACACCCTGATAACATTACAGTCCCTCTCGGCCAAGGTTTGAGCACGCTCAATGTCTTGTTTACTGCTGTGCAAATCCCAAAATGGCCTTTAATTCTGGCCTCTTAACTCCATTGTGCAAGCGCCCTTGCCTTCAGGGCGTCGCATCGCCGTGCTGTTATCTGACCACACAGCCACCCAAGTATTGACTCTCATCTAAATTAATCCCACCTAAGTTTATGATCCCAAATTATACCGCACATTTGTCATGCGGCTTTTATTCACTTTAGAGTCAACTGGGGCGATAGAACGACAGTATTCTAGGCTACAGCACACTGACGCACAGCAGCCATGCAGTAGTGGGAATCCTCCAACTCTATCCATGATTTGCCAAATAGTAAGCCATGCTGCAGTGCATCATCAGCAGCCAAAGCTGGATGTGATGCTGTCAAAAATAAAAACACTACTGAGTGACTTGTTCTAGGAGTTACTAAGCCATCGTCATTGAGGACATTTTGCTTCGCACCTGCGTCCAATCAAATGAGTGTGCGAATAACCGCCAGAAGTTCTGCCGTTGGTGGCTGGTCCATCTGCGGCACATGAGCTTAGCAGTTTTGGCCAATAGAACTGACCTTAAAACTGGTCCGATGCCAGCATTTCTGTTTATTAAATCCGAACTCCATAATCAGAGCAAACTAAGAGGTAGGCAAGCAGCCGTTTTCATCACGTCCTTTATTTTAGTAATGATGGTGTGCTTTTAGTCACCCAGACGGCTTGCATTCGTGGCAAAAAGGATGCTAATCTCCTTTTCTCTCATGCAAACAGTCATGTCACTGCGCATTTCTAGGACGGGTGCCATCAATACAAGTAGTCTGCATTGACTCAGATGCTCCTCATTGCTATTTACCACCTACCAATGCTGCTGAATGGAGAAAGGTGGGAGTCGGTCAAAAGAGCATAGTGAGAAAGGCCAGAAATTTCAACTCTTTTTCTATGATCAACACGCGTTTTCTTTAGCTACTCGAAAGGAATCGCAAGCCTTAATGTCACTGTAGTACGCAAAGACATAACATACTATCACGCTTCACATCCATTCACTAAAATACAGCCACACTTTTTGACAGCGCAGGCACCTTATTGCATAACTTCCACCATCGACGTTTTGCTTGCTCACCATCAAGTCAGTGCCAATGCATTTAGGCACGTGATACGTACTCGCGACCAAACCCATTCACTATGGAATGCAGTCATCACCAGCATGAGTAGGAACAATCGAATTACGCGCCATTTAAACTGGCGCATCTTCGCACGCATCACAGAAAATGGATCCCTGGCAATGTTACAGAAACATATTACGGTTGTCAAATAAAAGACAGCTAACATATAGAAGTCCAAAAGTTCAAGTTGCTTACATCCGGCGATCAGATGTGCATGGAGTCGGTTGCGGACAAAATCAGCAACAATACCAGGACAAATTACGTGTTTACACCATCAATTTGGTGTGCAATGGGATATTTCTCATCACGAGACCCTGCATGACAGCTGTAGTCTCAAAGCACTCGGTAAAAGTGCGCTTCTTCCATTCATTGGCTATGATGACTAATAGGAGGTATCCTGCACGATGACGCGGAGCGATTGCAGCGTGGATGCGCACGGGTTGGGTGCATCCACTTCTAGACCTCCGAGATGCAACAGATAATATGTTACAACCTATTTGCTATCATGTAATTTCCAACGTGTGTATGCCATTTGTGAGCCTATAAGAGAAATTAACTGGACCAAGAAAAGATGCATAAAATTGTTTGCACGGTTACCTTGCCTTTGGTTTCACTGTGCACACACATGATTGACAAATGCCTCATTTCTATGACCCATGTTTCCTCTTGAAGCAATCACATCTACTTAGAGTTACTTCGCATTTTAAGCAATGAGGAGAAATAGTTTTTGACAGATATTCGTACACAAACTTGTGTACATGATTGTCGGTCTGGTCAGGGTTATATAGACACGGTATATCGAGTTACCCACCTTGGTTTTTATTCAAACGCTGCAAACGCGTTGGCTTATGTGTGTTAGTCAATATTTCGGCTACCTTATTGTTGTCGCATCGATGTGTCTGTTACATTTTTACAGAGAATTGCATCCGATCACGCACATTGCCATATTTCATCCTACTGTTAGGTGTGTGAGCCCAACATCAGGCAGCCAACTTTGATTGTACATTTCTCCACATCAGTGGCAACCAAACAAACGATGGATGTCAGACCAGTACACGTGGACTCGAAGTACGAAAAATGATCCCATCACTGGCTGTTGTGGGATCTCCCCATAAGAAGTACACATACTGAAGGCGAGGCTTTGGTGAAGACAGGAGCATCAGAATGACGAGAAGCGACGCGGAACGACAGAAAGTTGGGCAGGAATGGTTAGGTAGGATGTCGTGCCTTTTCGGTGAAGGAGCCTTTACCGTACAAACACTTGACTTTAAAAGCAACAGTACAGTCAAACGACCCTAACAATGCTACTCACAAATCCTTGTTAGGCTGTCCTTCAACAAGTCGTATTGAAAACTCGCCTTTGTTTACTTTAATAATTCTCTCCCAGACTTAGCCTCCCTACTTCTCAGTTTGTGGCAGTCACACAAGTAGTCGATGCGAGATTTGTCGTCAACTTCGGCACAAACGTCTACCAATTGAGTGGGTGCTACAGTTTGATTCGGCATAAGGAATAAGTTGGTTTTGCAAACGACATGGGACATTAATAGTAATAAGGCCACATTTAAAGCAACACCAGCTGCTCCTTTGCGCTCCTCCTATAATTTTACCTTCTCCCGTACCTGCTTGGGTGTCCTAACTGCATGCCAGTACCCTACCCAATCCCGAATTCAGCCCAGTGATTCGCTTCAATTTTATAAGCGGCATTTTTACACTGCCAAACTTCAACACACCATCAATCTCTTTAATTCTACAATAAGCATCTACTTAAAGAAAACAGTTCCCACCCCATTCCTGATGCTCCGGACAGGATACGCCAAAAATGCCTCGGCAGTACACCGCACTTGATACAAGTGTGAATTTGGTAACAGATCAACTTTTGGTACGTATTCAAGCTTCGGTGTAGAGCGTTATTCTCGGAAACCCTAGTCTTTAGTCAAAATACCCCATCAAGCTTGATGACATACTTATCACCGTCGATACGGACAATGGCATGATGCTAGGCTTGATGGTAAAGAATGTGTGCACAATTGCTCATTCGGACACAAGTCATTCGCACAGGCGACTGCTTCGAATTCTTAGCGGGCTGAGGGCGAGTCATGAGGAAATGAATAACGAAGTGAGCAAAGATGGATAATGGTAAGTAATAAACAATAATATTGATAATAATGATGAACAATAGCTAAGTGAGTTACTCCACGTTTCCTGAGGTCAAGTGTGCGAAGTTGTGCGTCCCAGTTGTCAAATCCCCATGCTCACTAACAGAGGTTCTTCGTCGACATAATTGGGTTGTACAGTCTTCAAATTGTTGTACATAAGCTCGTAGTTCTCCTTTGTGACCTGTTGGTCGGAATCCATCCACCTGAGAGTCGTCTCACACCTCGTAAATATACTTTGCCGGAACACTCTCTTTCACTTCATCGCCATCCATTTTCGACCTTATGCTGCAAACGTAGTTTTCCAAAATGGTTCTCGTTGATATCCTACTCCTCTCTTTCTCATCCTCTAACTTCAATTTTTCTGCACCATTCACCATCCTTTGTATCCCCTTCTTTAATAGAAGATCCTTGTCCTTCGTGATGGTGATGCCGTTACGCTGCCCTGACAACTTGTCCACCGCCGTCACATTGAGAATGCCAAATTTTCGTCAATGTCGAAGGACACCTCGACCTGAGGTACTCTACGCGGTGCCGATAGGGTACCTGACAACTCGAATTCGCCCAACAGGTTGATGTCTCTCGTCATTACACGCCCACCCTCGTAAACCCGCACCAACGCACTCAGTTGATTGTCCGAACACGTGAAGAAGATCTTGGTCTTCTTTATCGGGATTTTCGTGTTGCGCTCTATCAACGTCGTCATCACACCATCTGCTGTCTCCACACCCAGTGAGAGTGGCGCCACCTCCAGCAACACCAAATTCTGTACCTTCTCCTGCTTGTCATCAGCCAGACTTACGCCAGAAACGCCGCACCGTATGCCACTGCCTCATCCGGATTTATGGAATGGTTCAACTGCTTGTCATTGACAAACTTCCGCAACAACTGTTGCACCTTCGGAATAAGCGTCGATCCGCCTACCATCAATATCTCGCGGACATCATCCTTTTCTAACCCTGCATCATTTAATGCTTGTTCCACCGGACCCAGAGTCCTCTGAAAGAGACCTGAGCACAAACGCTCGAAATGGATCCGTGTGAGAATCGCACTAAAATCAATGCCTTCAAATAAGGCGTCTAAATCTATGTGTGCGTGCTTGGAAGAGCTCAACGTCTTCTTTGCCACCTCACACGCCCTTCTCAGACGGCTGATGGCATTCTTGTTGGTCGTCAAATACTTGCCCTCGTGCTTTTGCTTGAATATCTCCACAGAGTGATAAGATTAACGTTGAAAAGACAATGCCATGCCTATCAGTGATTTTACAGACCGTGGTGAGTCTCAACCTACGGTGTCGAGTAGTCATTCGCGTAAACTTTTGGCTGGAAAGTAATAGACCTCACCTCGAATATCTGATCAGTGCACAAAATGTTGTCACGGAATCGCTTGAAAGATTAATTAACTCCAGGAACAATGGGCACAGCTCGAAACACTTACAAATAGAAAAATTTTACGATCGCACATTTTGAGAAAGATTTTGCTTAAGGAAACGCATCAACCACCGCTTGACCCCATAGTATATTCTTGGGCAACTCAGATATCTCAACACCTGTTCAAATTCTCTGTCACCGCGAAATGGTGAGCTTTAGGTTGCACCCAAAAGACTCGCATGAAAATAAGTCCTAACAGTTATGTGGAAAACCAATGTCTAAGCAGTGAATTTGATGTCTTGTCATAAAGTAATTAATAGTAGGGTTATTCTCTCCGTCTCTTCCACTACCACTAAAGTACTTCGGATTAGCAATGACATTCTGCTTTAGAAAAATTATGGCGAACCAAAATTTAACCAAAACTATTGGTTCATTTGCGTCTGCCTTTATGGGAGACTTGAAATAGTAGCTGTCTCAAAAGAATGAAAAGATATGATGATTGTATCAAAATTTTGGTATTGTACGACTATGATGAAATGTGGCTGCCGCGATGCCCCAGTAGCGCGTTTGCTTACAAAGCCACCTTCAATGTTAAAGCAACAATGTCTGAGGTCACCCATGGCACTGTATTTGGGAGATTGCTTGGCCAGAAAAGTTGTTTCAAAGCGTCTGTGACTTGCGCATCAGTGAACCTAATGGATGGTTTAGTTTTTAAAGGAATCGCTAGCCGCTAAAATTATTGTGTATTGCAGTCTTATAGTCTCCACCTACTCATTTCCAGCAAGTGAAGGTGTAAATGTTGCGGTCGGTGGTTGACGCACAAATGGGTAAAAATATAGGTAACTAGTAGCAAATCATACAATAAGTACAAAAACTATCACGATAAAGCAATAATTACTCCGAAATCGAAATAAAAACGTGCTGCGAATTAAAGTGCGTGGAGGTATAATACTTCAGATGTCTTCACCCCAACCATCCGAATATGAGTTCAGATTGGGAGGAATCATGTGTCTGGTAAGGCAGAAGAAGAAGTTACGTTTCTGCCTTCCCTACAGTTGCACTGTTCTGAATTATTGCATGAGTAATTACACTACTCTGTGTGTCCTTTGCCTTCTAGCATTCACGTAGGTGGCATACAAGCTTTCTCACTTTTACCTATTTTATTACTTACTCCTATCCTTCAGGACACGGATTGAAACACTAATACCAGGCTGGTGGGTGTCATAGCACACCTAGGGCTAACTTGGACTGAACAATTAGGTGGGGTGTTCACCTTGCGACAGCGAGAACTAGGGACAACCTCAAAGAGGTAGTTAAGCGTGGTGAGAGGCTTATACACCTTACTTCCATCCACAGCAATCAAGTGTCAGGCAGTCGAGCATCGTAATTATCTTTGATTCCCGTGGTGCATCCCGAATATATGAAATCGCGGTTCTACAAGAGTGGTAACACTTTTTGATTTTTCGCTCTCGCCTCTAGATTTTAAGGATAAAAAGTTTGATGACAATTATTTACATAGGAATAGTTTTCACAAGAAAGTTGTATGCACGATTAAATACATGGATTCGCATTATAAGGTCTTCTGTAATTAGTGATCGATGAGTTGTCTGTGTCCAAACTGGAGGAAATTGAATGGATTTATGTCGACGATAAAAGCAGAAGTGGTCACCGTTACTGAGACAAGTCCAGTGAGTAATTTACTACTGATGAGGAGAAGCGTTGACGAATGAAACACTCGAACTCGTCTTTTCCACACACTGATGACGTAAATGTCTTCGTTCTTTGCACGATCCATGTGCATTTTGGCAGCTTTTTCTTGGATCTCGATGGCGCAGCTGTTTTTCAGCAATCCACCTTTTACACTTTTGAATTTAGCCAATTCGTTTTATGCGGCAGATTGGTAAAGTTATTAATTTGCTGAAATTGACATTTACCTCACCTTATTCAATTGTAATTGTAAAATTATGCATGAGAATTGCTAGCGTGCACAAGAGAATGCGAGTTAGTCCACTATGGCTTTGACCGGTTCGTTCCTAATGTACAGTGAAGTAGAGCACACTGCAGCTACGTGGTGGTATCGGCTCTGCGTTAATGCCGATGCTATTTCAGTGCTTGGC
Source organism: Taenia hydatigena (assembly GCA_036345935.2). Classification (NCBI taxonomy): domain Eukaryota; kingdom Metazoa; phylum Platyhelminthes; class Cestoda; order Cyclophyllidea; family Taeniidae; genus Taenia; species Taenia hydatigena. The sequence goes on along the minus strand of JADWOT020000001.1, from coordinate 9,302,167 downwards.
GGAGGCGGATCGATGATGGCGTGGGGTATAGGAACTCGTATCGTAGTTGTTTAAGGTGCGCATAGGTTCAGATAGATTATTAATCATCTGCATGTGAGTGTCCCTCTTATCTGAATGATGGTTGATTGGGCGTCATTGCCACCGTGATGTCTCTTGGATGGGGAGTGGAAGATGAAAGTGAGTCATGTAGGGCAAAGTGCTGCAGTGTAGTGTGGTGGTCATAATTATGGGAGTAGTGGGTGATAAGACAACTTAGACAATGGAGACGCAGCATTTAAGAATTAGAAAGAGTAATTAGACTTGTTGTATCGGAAGGACACAAGCTGATGCATTCTGATGTAGATATACCGGCAAAGAGTAATGAATGATAGATGAAACGGAAAGAGTTGGTACCCCTAAAATGGCCACAATAGATGTCTGTTTAGAAGTAAGTCACTGATGAAGGACAAAAGAAGGGTGAATTTGGGAGGAATGTAGTTAAAAGGGCTGTGTAGCTTGATCCAGTTAATAAGTATACTTTTCTTTCAAATAAAAGCGCCTGCGAAACGGGATTAGCGAGAGAAGCATTCCTGTTAAAAACAGTGCTATTTTAATTAATGTGCTCTAGTGTTTGGTTGCTTAGGCGGACTTTGAGGTTCTCTTCTCCTGATTGAGTATTGCTTGTCCAATCCATGTATGATCACTTCTTTTATCCACTTAATTGGCAAAGCCCATAGACCAACTGAGATTCTCAAGTGCTGCTCCAAAGTGCTTGGAAGGACGTGCAGAGGTCCTGGCAGCACCACATCAGCAAATAATTTTAACGGTCATATTGCAGAATTTGTCCCGTTTATATGACACCACAAATGATAAGCCTATCGAAATTCGGGGTGATGAGATTGAAGCACGATTAAATTAAACAGAGCAGCATCCTGTGACATGCGATTTCAGTGGATCGGTGTGAAGAAGATGTTATTAATGCAGTATAGAAGGCGTCGGGTGACTGAAATCATAAACAGATGTTCATACTTTTGGGGTGCTGACTGAACTGATGCAAGGTGTAAAGTGTGTGCCTTTACATTGCTTTGGAAAACAGGTAAGCCGAAACGAACCTTCTCGTCACCAAACCAGTTTGAACTAATCTGACGGTAATTTGCATCAATATCCGACGTTGCAGGCGGCTCAACTAACTGCACGCGTACGCAACAGAAACACTGCGACAGGGACACTGCCACCCGCCCTCGGTGAAATATGCAAGCCATTAATGGATATTCTTCGAGGTGGGACTGAGAAGTATTAGTGGCACCTTAGTAATTTAGACAATCTAAGCATGCCTTGTAGGGGAACAAGCAGAATGCCACCGACGATCATCACTTAATGTCTGACTGTTTCGTGACTATTGTGCAGTAATGGGGATAAGGAATGAACGGGAGTAAAGCAATAGCTAATCGACGCATTTCTTTTAATTTGTCGTCTCTCAGGGTTCGCTCTATTACTGCCGTCATCATTTGCTCCGGCTCGTCGACCGCAGAATGAGGGTAAATGAAATGTGCAACTAGGCTTGGACCGAAGAAGATCAAACTAATAAGTTACTTCATTATCAGCCACGAAGCTAAGCAAATGAAAACACTCCCTGTCATCTGTTTGCAGCATTTTTGTTTTCACTTTACTCCTCATTGGATTATGTGATTTCGTGGAATTTCCTTCATATGAACTTGTGTAGCAGGTGCGCCACTTTCCTCTTCCTCCTCGATCTTCAGAATATCAGACTGGTTTTATAAGAACAAGATGCGTCCCAGATCTACATCCCAGTCATCTTGTATCGCGCATTCAGTGGAAGATTTTGGCAGTCCGACCAGAGTGCGGTTTTTACAGTTTTACCCGCCCTTTGCTCTGTAGATTTGTGCGCATGTCTTTGAACTGTAGGGTCTTGCATGGTTAAGTAAAAGAGTCGGCTAAAGAAATTACGTTCCTGATTGCTATCTGCCGAATAACGCACGCTATACCGACAAATCTCGTTCCTTTTGATGGAAAACCTGAGGCGAACATTTTAATGATTTATGTATGCATGAGTTTAGTTTCAGCCACTTCCATAAGCAGTCTATCATATCGAGATTGCATTGGTGAAGGGATGGTAAAGGACCTACGATATCATTGTCTACTCTTTCCACTGGACCCCTTCAGGCGTAGGTTGGATTGGATTAATCGAATAAAACGACTTTATGTGGTAGCACCGTCCCATCTGGACGGATAAGACTACACAATAGCTCAAAAGAGTTGGGAGCATGTTGGTACAAATTAGGCCCATTAGTCAGACTCCGCCGCTATCAAATTAACAAACTATTTAACACGCTGCCATGGCAAACAAAACTTCTGACAACGACATTAATATTTTGAGCATTTACTTTGGTAATTGCGCAAAAAATAGAGACTTAACTATACGTGGAGAATGTGATAACGCAATGAAGTGGCCGACTGTCGCACTCCTCATAATCATCCAAACCACCTCTGCTTGTGCTACCACCTTTGACCTGATTCTGCACACATAAAGGGGAATACAGATACCGAATATGGCAAAAAACATTATTTGAAATTGCACAATAAACAGGACGACATCGACGGCGCCTGCGAATCGCAAGCAGGGTTGTTCATTACTACTACATGGTGCTTGCGTCTGTGAGTTGTCCAAATCCAATTCATTCCTTTAGATGGAGGGAGTTGTGGATCCTCCGAGTGCTTGAGCGCCTCGACCTCCTCGATCCAAGCTATGCCGTTGCTTGCCTCCTTATGGTGGATGCCATCCCACAGCAGTCGCAGATGGTATTCGTATCCACCCTACAGTAATAAGAAAAGCCAATGAGTCATCAAGGCTAGAAGTGGCAAAGGAGCCCAAATAGGCTGTTTCCTGTTCACACTTCGTCGCAAAGGCTGACCAGGAACTAAGGTGACTCGAAACTTACGACGCCATCCCGATATGCCCTACACGATGAGGAGGGGCTGCGTCACTTTGTACAGTCCATGTCTACAGAGGGTCCGTAAAGCACCTTTTGTTTCGTTTTATCAAAATCCCAACCGGCGCCTCACACAGTACGCAAATACCACTTTTTAAAAAGATTGAATGGACTGATCTGAACAACAGCATACACGCTTCATGCAGGTATAGTGGCAAGTAAAAAGACGATCAAATAAGGTTTGCATTGTCTCATATGGAACAATAAAACAAAATTCTATTCAAAGGGAGCATAACTTGACGTCACTTCTCAATCAATACTGCAAAATTCCATTCAAAGGGAACAAATATCGCCATCACATGTCGATCATTACCACGAAATCCCATTCAAAGAGAGCAAATATCGCCGTCTCACTGCCCTACCCCAATGGAGAAAACCATTTAAATTGTAAAAGCACCCTTTACTATGGACGTGAAGGCTAGTCGTGACATGGGACTACTCCCTGCCAACTTTGAGTTCGTAGAGTAGGCAGACAGACACTGCTCTTACAATCTACGATGATGAAGAGGGCTATTCAGTCGCTAGGCTGGTGTTTATGGTAAGTGTCTACTCTGACTTGACACCTCCTGGTTCGCTTGCGTGTGCAAGAGCATGCGATTTTCAAATCCCGTCTTATTGATTCCCCCTTAGTTAACCAATGAGGCAAGTCAGCAGGTGAGCGCGGAGGTAATCAATTTGACCGTCAATCGATGTGCTAAGTTTGAATTGCCGTTTGAGTTGTGACGATCTCGCTGAAAGTTGTGCGCTCAATGACTATGAACGGCAACATTGTGGAAATGCTTGCAGCGCTGGAGATGCAGCGGCGAATACTCGCCCTCATCTGCTTCCTTTTCGCCTATTATCAGTGGATTGGCATTCATCGCCGAGGCCTGTGGGCTAGGCAATGGGCGATTGCACTTGGTAGGGTTCACTTTGTGGCTTCTTAGGTGCCCACAAAAGGAAGGAAGACGAGTTGTCAATCTTATTGGTGCCTCTGATTTACTCCCCTTGTAGAAGATTACTCACCGTGCTCATGGTTGAACCGAAGTCAGTCAGTCAATTGTGCTCTTGCTGCCGTCGATAAGCGGGCCGATTTTGGGTGCCCTGCCACCACTGGCAAGTGCAGCATCACCCACTCAATGTAGGTCATTACACTGAAGTGAATTCGTACCTTCCACTTCTGCCTCATTGCCAAGTTGTACAACAGCCTGGCCTTTCGTTTTTACTTGAACAGTAACAGCGGACGTGGAGTTGGAGTCGGTGAAGCATGAAGAGGACGAGCGGAGTCCATCAACAGCATTGGAAGGGGAAGACGTCGAAGATGAAGAGAATATTGAAGAGTTCTTTACGGTGGGGGCACTGCCACGTGACCGTAGAGGTGAAGAAGTTATAAATAGCTTCCACCTCATTCTTATTACCGACATCTGGCCCGGGTCTGTGGACAGTACGGAGAGCACCTTAAGTTTGGCCTCCATTGACGCAGACAATTGGCGCAGGAATAGAGAGCGCCCAACGTTGCCGGAACTGCCAGCGCTGCACAAGTCGCGGTCTTCGGTGGGTTGCACACATGTATTCAATTAAACTGCACAAAGCCAAACAGAATAATGTAGCAAATGAGTGCCTGCATTTTGTTCATTTTAGTGGTGCAAGCGTCTGCGAAGACGGTTAAAGAGAGTGTTTTGTTGTTGTGTTTGCCCTGTTTGTGAATAGAATATTTATTGCCATAATTACAGTTGATGGTTTGTTGCTCTACTACGCCTTGTCACTTGTGAGTGTGATGTGAATGACGGTGCGATGGATTGGTGGTGGAAAAGAAAATAGAAAGAAGGGAAAAAGAGAGTGCATCTGGAATGGAAGTAGAAATGAAAGAATGGGAGAGAGAAAGAGGGGTTGAGGGAAATGGAAAGAATAAGGGAGGTGCGAGTGCAAGTGTGCGAATGAAAGAATGAATGAATGAATGCGGTGGTAGTAAAAGTAGTGCTCATTGACGAAAAGGCATTACTTGAAGTGAAGGGATGAAAAAAAGGAGGAAGGAGAGAAAGAAGGCAGGAAAGAGGGAGGGAGGGAGGGAAGAGGTCTACTAGCAGCGTATAAGTAGTTGAGAGGAGGAGGAGGGAGGCAAAGTAATAGGTAGGGGGCGCATTAAGCTGATAGCGTATTAATTGATGGTGCAGTGAGTGAGTGAGTGAGAGTGAGTGATTGTGTGCAAGAGTAGTGTTAGGAGTAAGTGCACCGGTGGGAACGGGTGCGTGCGTGTGTGTGTGTGCGTGCGTGTGTGTGTGTGTGTGTGCGTGAGAGGAGAAGGCGATGGAGTAGTGGGAGGTGGAGAGCGCACCGTGGGAATGGGCGGGCAGACGAGCAGGCAAGGGTGGACGACCGTGGGAGAACGATACAACGGAGACAGGAGACAGAGGGGAAGGAGAGGGAATTGGGACATATTGGGGATAATAGTAGGACGAAGTGAGTAGGGAAAGGCGTCTCACCTGAAGCAATACTACAAAATTCCATTCAAAGGGAACAAAACTCGCCGTCTCTTCTCGATCAATACTACAAAATTCCATTCAAAAGGAACAAATACCGCCATCACATGTCGATCATTACCACCAAATTCCATTTAAAGAGAGCTGAATTCCAGATCGCATGTCGATCACTACCACGAAATTCCATTCCCAAAGAGCTAAATTCGCGATCTCATGTCGATCAATACCGCCAAATTCCATTCAAAGGCAGCATAAATCGCCGTCTCTTCTCGGTCAATAGTGCAATACTCCATTCAAACGGAACAAATATCCCTATCACATGTCGATCATTATCACGAAATTCCATTCAAAGAGAGCAAAATTAGCCATCTCGTGCCCATCACTGCCACGAAATTGCCTTCAAATAAAGCGAAATTCGCCATCTTGTGTCGATCAATACTAAAAAATTCCATTCAAAGAGAGCAAATATCGCCGTCTCAGGTCAATCAATATTGCAAAATTCTATTCCAAGAGAGCAAAATACCAAAAAGTTCTATTTAAAGACAGAAAAACTCGTCGTCTCATATGGAATAATACTACAAAATTCCATTCAAAGGGAGCAAAATCCCCATCTCGTGTCGATCAATACCACAAAATTCCATTCACAGCGAGCGAAATTCGCCATCTCAAGTCGATCAATACTACAAAATTCCATTAAAATAGGGCGAAATTCGCCATCTCGTATTCATCATTACTACAAAATTCCATTCGCAGCAAAATTCGCTATCTCATGTCGATCAATACTACGAAATTCCATTCACAACAAGCGAAATTGGCCATCTCATGTCGATCAATACTACAAAATTCCATTCACAGCAATCAAAATTCGCCATCTCGTGTCCATCAATACTACAAAATTCCACTCAAAGAGGTCTAAATTCGCCATCTCATGCATTTGTTGTGGGAAATATGGTAAGGTACGAAATGCTCATCCTCCACTCGTTGGAATTTTGTTCCATGGAAATTCTATATTGTAAAGACTTACACCTGAAGCATCGCTGTTTCGTCATTTTCCCTGCACATTGTTCATCTTGCTATGCAAAGCCCTATACCATTGAGAAGGCTTCAGCACATCAACAGCGTAGGAGAAGTTGTCAACCATGCCAGCATTTCCGCTTTGCTTTGGTCTGTTTGCTGACTAACACTAAAGTGGTATTTCGATTCCACAAATTGATGCTCAAAGCAGCAAGTGCTTTCTCTGTGCCCTGTGCCTTGAAAGTTTTTAATCACTCTGCTGCTTTGCTAGGAAGGACATCATTGAAATTGCAGATGCTCTAGGCATGTTCCCTTATGTTCACTTTGCTACATATGCATCTACACTTCATTATCCCACCTTGCATCTCAACTGTCAGTGCACTCACTTAACATCGCTTTAGTGGTCTGCAATTCAGCTGGAAAATTTGCATCAGTTGCACGTTGTCCACGGTTACGGGCATCGGTGCTTCCACTTGACTTCACTAATGTGACCGATGGAGAGTTCTGTTTGATTATGATTACGAGTGTGGATCACAAGTTGTAAAGCTCACCAGACTTAAGCTAATATTCTCTCATTTGGGCAGCATTTGGTGGGCTTAAGGTTAATCAACACGATGTGAAGGCGGTGTTGTTCAACACCAGAACCTACAGCAGGAGTAAACGAATCGACAACAAATTACATGCACTCATCACTCGTGTATTTTATCTAATTCAAAAGAGCATGTAACGCTGAAGAGCCAGCACAACGTTCTTTGTGCGCACACAAAGGATCGTGCGATTTTAAATCCTGAAGTCACTTCAATTTACGCGGCGGCTGAAGGACGATGCACTACAGCACTACAGTGGATCACCAGCGTCTACTTCGATGTGGCCAGTAATGTTGTCACCAATCTGGTTTACGAGAATACCTCCATATACGGAATGGTGCCAAGCCAATATACTACAAACCGCCACGCGTCAATCACAAAACACTTTCCTCTTCGTTCCGAATTAAGTTACCCCAAATAAAAAGGTGCAGATCTATTCAAGTACAATTAAATAACATTTATTTTAAGCTTTTCAACACTCTACAACATGACGCCATGGACCGGCACATCGTAAGTATGCTTAAACGCGTTGAATTCTTCTCCTACTCTACACGACTTTGAGACAGGTCCAGCGTACTATCTCTACAAAGTTGATCATCAAATTGTTTTGCCGCCTGTTACACCAAATGCGCCAGTTTTGAGGTAGCCTGAAGAAAGGGGGAAACTGGAAACCGCCTAAGAGCTCAAAAGTCCTCTCCATGCAGTTCAACTTCAAATAGGGATCTAACAGTTGCCATATCGTGTTAGTTAACGCAAATGTTTGCTTAGACGTAAGAATATCACCTAGCGCGTTTAGGTATTCACACTCCCGACGTTAGAAATCCAGGTAATCAAGATATAAAATCACACAGTCATAATGGCTCAGTTGCATCCTTTGCCCCACCGTTTCAACTCCTTCCCACCTCTCACACGTGTCCAGCAGAGTAACATCTGCTGTCCCCAGAAACCGATCCCACTCTTCCGAAAAGTATAAAACATCCGACGACACATCCAAACAGAGACGAATGGGGGGAGCAGAATGTAACAATGACAAATCACATTTGTATCGTGTGATTTTGAATGGCGGCAGTCTTGTGCAACGACACGGCGTCGTAATCACACAAATTATAGGACCTCGTACATAAGCATGGAGCACTTGCGACGGCAGCCGACAAAAGAATCTTTCTTCTTGGTCGTAATGCGCTGTTGCATTAGCCAAGATACTGCAGTGGATTCGATTTCCTTGAGCGAAAAGCATCAGACAGAGGTACTCATCCACCCATCTCATGTGATTAAGGTTACATTTGTTATTAGTCTCATTACATCGGAAAAGCCATGCTGGTCTGCGCATTAGCTATTCCTCCTAAAAATAGTGCTTCTACTGAAAAATTTCAGTGCCATTCGCAGAGAAAATGACTATTAAAAGGATATAGTAGAGCCTTGCAACGGACGCAGATTTAATGAGACCTACCTGAGACATTATTGCGTAAAATCTAAAAAAAAAATGCTTGAATGAAGCCTCGTTTAGGTGACAAGGGAGCACCAGCCAGGTATGATCACTTCTTTTATCCAGCCAAATGGCTAAGCGTATTGACCAGCTACGATTCTCAAGTTCTGCTTCAAAGTGTCTGGAAGGACGTGCAGAGGTCCTGGTAGCGCCACATCAGCAAATAATTTTACCGGTCTCATTATTTTGCATAATTTTGGCCTGTTTACATGACATCACAAATAATAAACTTATCGAAATTCGGAATGCTGAGATTGGACCACGATTAAATTGAAACAGAGCAGCATCCTGTGACATGCGATTCAGCGGATCGGTGTGAAGAAGGCGTTATTAATGCAGTATAGAAGGCGTAGGGTGACTGAAATCATGAACAGATTTACATACTTTTGGGATGCTGACTAAACCGATGAGGAGTTTAAAGTGTGTGCCTTTACATTGCTTTGGAAAACAGGTGAGCCGAAACGAACCTTTTCGTCACCAAACCAGTTTGAACTAATCTGACGGTAATTTGCACTAATATCCGACGTTGTGGGCGGTTCAACCAGCTGCACACGTACGCAACAGAAGCGCAGTGACGGGGACACTGCCACCCGCCCTCGGTGAAATATACAAACCATTAATGGATAGTCTTCAAGGTGGGACTGAGAAGTATTAGTGTCACCTTAGCAATTAAGACAATCTAAGCATGCCTTGCAGGGGAAAAGCGGAATGTCACCGACGACCATCACTCAGTGCCTGACTAAATCGTGGTTATTGTGCAGTAATGGGGATAAGGAATGAACAGGAGTAAAGCAATGGCTAATCGACGCGTTTCTTCTAATTTATCGTCTACCAGGATTTGCTCCGCTACTGCCGTCATCATTTGCTCTGGCTCGTCGACCGCAGAATGAGGGTGGATGAGATGTGCAACGAGGCTTGGACCGAAGAAGAGCAAACTAAAAAGTTACTCCATTATCAGCCACGAAGCTGAGCAAATTAAAACGCTCTCTGTCATCTGTTTGCAGCGTTTTAGTTTTTATTTTACTCCTCATTGGATTACGTGATTTCGTAAAATTTTCTTTATAGAAAATTGTGTAGCAGGTAAGCCGTTTTCCTCTTCCTCCTCGATCTTCAGAATACCAGACTGGTTTAATAAGGACAAGATGCGCCCCAAATCTAAATCTCAATCACTTCGTTTCGAGCATTCGGCGCAAGATTTTGGCAGTCAAACAAGAGTGCGGTTGTTACAGTTTTACCCACCCTTTGCTCTGACGATTTGTGCACATGTCTTTGAACTGTAAGGTCTTGTATGGTTAAGTAAAAGAGTCGGTTAAAGAAATTACGTTCTTGATTGCTATCAGCCGAATAACGCACGCTCTACAGACTAATCTCGTTCCTTTTGATGGAAAACCTGAAACGACCATTTTAATGATTCGTGTATACATGAGTTTAGTTTCAGCCATTTTCATAAGCAGTCTGTCATGTCGAGATTGCATTGGTGAAGAGATGGCAGAGGACCTACGGTATTATTGTCTACTCTTTCCACTGGGACCCCTTCATGTGTAGGCTGGATCGATGCGATCGCTGTGATTTCAGGCCTTCTAAAAGTGCCTTAAGTGTTGCAGCTTTGGCATCACCCACTTGGTCCACCTACTCGTGTAGCTCTCTTAAAGAACTGTTTGCACCAATGTCTATGATACCGTTAGGCACAAAGGAGACCTAACGCCTTCATAATATTATACAACTTCAACCCCCAAGGAAGGTTTTATCCATCGATGACATATCCATCTCACTTTCTAGACCAGTTCATGCCTTTGGCTGTGTGTTGTCGGTAAGAAGGCAGAAGGAAGCTCTCGTGCACCAGAACCGTGCAGAGGTTGGTACTCCGAGTCCTCTTTCAGCGATATTTAATGCATTCGCAGTGCAACATTGCCCCATTCTGTTGAGACTAGTCTATTGAATGGCAGAGCGTCTGCATCACTATGTGGGTGTTCCATCCCAACAAATAATGGTTGACACTGTCGTGGAGCTGTCTAACCTTCCTACCCATCCAGTATGGCCATTGATAAAAGAGGTTTGCCAAATAATCATCACGCGTTTGACAATCCTTTCATTTAATAGAGGCAGATTTCACCATTTAGCCAGAAGACTGGCAGTGGTTGATTGAATTCACTCCGACTGTCATTGTACTACACATTGATGCTGCGCTTGTGGACTTTCCTTTGGCCACCTTCACCGTTCTGCATTGGCGGATTGGAACAGAGTCCTGCTCTAATCCGCGAACACACACAAGAACTATTCGCCGCAAATTGTGGTTAAATAGCGTCACTGGTGTAATTCATTACCGTCCTCCGCTTTCGTTGGCATCTAGCGCGACGGAGCACTTGTAAAAGCGAAATTTTGCACTGAGCCCAAAACGATGATCTTTGGGAGCAAATAAATGAACTGCCTTGAGTGTTATTGATAGTCCCGTTCTGCCAGAAGTTGGAAACCTCTTGCGTGGCAAGCACGACAGTGCTCAGTGATCAGAGCACCTCTGCCACAATCACATCCCCTTCGCGAGGGGACAGATGACACCCTTCTTCGTAAAGACGTCCTCTTTGTTTGCTATCCGCCACCCTCCCAGAGAGCTTTTAAGAACAGACACAGAATTACACAACCTCCATCTGTCCCTCATTCCTTCTGCTGACACTTCATTTCTCTATGGCCGACCCATGGTCGAATGAAACGACTCTATGTGGTAAAAACGTCCCATCTGGACGAATAAGACTGCACAATAATTCAAAAGAGTTGAGGGCATATTGGTACAAATTAGGCCCCATTAGTCAGACTCCGTCGGTATCAAATTAACAAATCATTTAACACACTGCCATGGCAAACAAAAGTTTTGACAACATTAATATTTTGAGCATTTACTTTGGTAATTACGCAAAAAAATGTAGACTTAATTATACGTAAGGAATGAATGAAGTGGCCGACTGTCGCACTCCTCATAATCATCCAAACCACCACTGCTTGTGCTACCACCTTTGACCTGATTCTGCACACATTAAGGGGAATAGAGATACCGAATATGGCAAAAAACATTATTTGAAATTGCACAATAAATAGGACAACGTCGATGGCGCCTGCAAATCGCAAGCAGGGTTGTTCATTACTACTACATGGTGCTTGTGTCTGTGAGTCGTCCAAATCCAATTCATTCCTTTAGATGGAGGCGGTTGTGGATACTCCAAGTGCCTGAGCACCTCGATGTCCTCGATCCAAGTTATGCCGTTGCTTGCCTCCTTATGGTGGATTCCTTCCCACAGCAGTCGCAGATGGTACTCGTATCCACCCTACAGTAATAAGAAAAGCCAATGAGTCATCAAGACTAGAAGTGGCAAAGCAGCGCAAACAGCCGGCTTCCTGTTCACACTTCCCCACAAAGGCCGACCAGGAACTAAGGTGGCTCGAAACTTACGACGCCATCCCGATATGCCCTACATGATGAGAAGAGTCTGCGCCACTTTGTACAGTCCATGTCTACAGAGGGTCCCGTAAAGCACCTTTTGTTTCGTTTTATCAAAGTCCCAACCGGTGCCTCACACAGTACGCAAATACCACTTCCGAAAAGATTGAATGGACTGATCTGAACAACAGCATACATGCTTCATGCAGGTGTAGTGGCAAGTGGAAAGAGGATCAGATAACGTTCGCATTGATTAAATGTGGGTTCGCAAAACGGCTAGACATTCAAAGATCGCAAAATTCGCAGTATTGTGTAGATTAAAAATACAAAATGAACTTTAGTGGGAGCAAAATTCACCGTCTCCGGTGCAGATAAAAGATTCGAAATTCCAATCAGAGCAAGCAAAATTCACGGTTTTGTGCAGAACACTACTAGCAAATCCCATTCAAAGAGAGCAAAATTCACCATCTCATGCCGATGAATACTACAAAATTGCATTTAAAGAGAGCAAAATTCTCCATCTCGTGCCGATGAATACTACAAAATTGCATTCAGGGAGATAAATTCGCCGTCTCATGGCGATAAATACTACAAAATTCAATTCAGAGAGAGCAAAATTCGATGTCTCATGTCGACCAATACTACAAAATTGCATTCAGAGAGCGCAAAATTTTTCGTCTCACCTTGATCAGTACTACAAAATTCCATTCAAAGGGATCAATATTCGCCGCCTCATGCCAATCAATACTACGAAACTCTATTCAAGTCTGCAAATTCCGCCATCTCATATCGATGAATACTACAAAATTTCATTCACAGGGTGTAAAATCCGCCCTCTCATGTTGATGAATACTACAAAATTCCATTTAAAGCGAGCAAAAAATTTGCCGTCCCATGTCGATCGGTACTACAAGATTCCGTTTATGGAGGGCGAATTCCGCCGTCTCACGGCGACCAGTACTACAACATTCCACTGAAAGGGAGCGAAATTCGCCGCTTCGTGTCGATAATAGAAAAAGATTCCGTTTAGAGTAAATTTCGCCGTTTCTGGTAGGGAAAGCTACAAAGTTCCGTTCAAATGTGCAAAATTTGACGTCTCATGTCGATCAATGCTATAAAATTCACTTCAAAGCGAGTAAAATTCGCCCTCTCCTGTCAATAATATCAGAATGTGATAACCTTTCTTTAAGCGAAAAAATGTGTCTACATGCGGAAACCATCCCAAATCTCCAACCAACATAGACACTCTTGTTACAGCATTGACATGCTGTTGCTGGTGGCATTTGATTCACCCAGGAAGAAATCAAACCCCCACATAGAAAACCCTAATAATTATTGCAAAACCATAAAATACCCTCAAATGACAAACCCGCTGATTCTGTAGACACCGTCCGATTAAAAATGTGCTTAAGGTAAATAGACGTAGTTCACATTAGCATTTGACCAGGTAATTTACTAGAATTCGAGTATTTCACTACAAGCATTACACAAACCTTGAATGCAGCAAGCCTCAAAGGTCGATAGCCACGACTTCATGTGAGTAATATAGGTTCACTTGTGCGCATGCATGGAATAAGTCAAAAGCTTTCAAAACCGACACTAACATACCTAAACTCATTCGAGCAAATCGCGAACTACACATCGCAACGACTACATCGAAGCCCACCATTTCATATATGCCGCTAAGCACTTTAAAGGGGTACTGGGTATGAAAAAAACTAAAATGATTGTGATAAATATTGTTGTTGATTGTAAGAATCCGAACATAAAAAAAGGCTTGATACCAATCATTTTGCAAAATGAAGTAAAATTTTTGACAAGTGCAATTTCGTAAGGCATTTGTACGAGAATTCAAATGTAATTTTGGTCCAAATGATTTTTTATTATACAGACCAGTTAATAGCAAGTCCTCCACTGCTGGAATGGTCCGCAGACCAGCACACGCAGCTAGGGCATTACGGTCACCTCTGGGACCTTGACCGAAACCGGTAGTTCCAACAAACAAAGTACTACATGTTCAGCTCTCGATCCCATCCACGATCGCTTACATGGTCATTGTAGCGTCTGGAGGCTCCCTTTAGGCAAAAGAAGGCAAAGTGGCAGGGTAGAATACATATATTCACCGAACAGAGGAAAATAGGCTGCTGGCATGGCCCGGAGGCCAGCCCACGCAGCTAGGGCAGTACGGCCACCTCTGTGACCTTGACAGAAACCGGCAGTTCTAACAAACAAAGTACTACAGTCATTGTACCTTCGTTGGGTGGGTTCGTCTCTAAGCTACTCTAGTAGCTCCAATCCTCTCCACACGCCGAACATTTTTACTTTGATTAGGTATCGTGTCAACTTTTACCCCCGGACGACTCTCAAAGAGCTACAGCGGCATTCACAAAATGCATTTTAGCACGCGCGCATTGTGTACTTGCGTTTAAATCCTGCATTTTGACACCTAGATAATGTTAAGGCACAGTCATACCCATCCAATTACGCTCAACGTCGACGGTATGGCTCATTAGACTCCTCCGTAGACTAAAATTCGTATGGAAGACATGTTGGAGAATAAAAAAGACATTATTAACAGAATTATGTTTGCATAAAATAATCGACTCACAAATAGGCTGCAGTTAGTGGATCCATCCACAAATACTGAAAACAGTAGCACTGAGAAAGGTCACCGTTTTCAAAATGGGGAACCGTCCGTGGAAGAATGCTTCCCAATCATTCAAAGAAGGTGATGTGAGCAAAGCTCCACCCACTCTCATCAAGGTGGCTGGACAACTCAACCACGTGAATGCCATCGTCATGGATTCAAAGAAGAGGGCTCGTGGAATCGAAGTGTGCCATAGGCTCCTCGATCTTGTCAGGCATCAAACTGACTTTTGCTAGCTCTTCTGAATTAAGTGGCACTGTCCTTACGTGAGGAACACCATCTCCGTCAACTGCGTAATGAAGACCGCGATCCACTGGGGGTGTTTTCTTGCAGTACGCAGCCTCGAGAAGCAAAGGATCACGTCGATCGTCCACGAAGTCACTTAAGGTGGCCTGAGATGTTAGCTGGGAGGAAAGGCAAGGTGATTGCGATGTGCCAGAAGCTACCTCATCCCAATCGACAGTGGCATAAAAGTGCAGATCCCTGACTTTTGTGACGCCTGGACGCTCCTTATGATTGCGTATAGGATAGGACTGGGACAAAGCCTGCTGTGACTTTGAGAGCTTTTTTACCTCCCTTATGCTATAGCGATTTGATCTCGCCCACCGCATTACGTCGCTCCCTCTACTAGCATTCGGTTGCACTGGTTTAGTCAAAATGTAGGTAATCGGAAGAGCCAGACTCCAAGCATGTGCCTTTGTTGTAATTGCTCTCCTATTGGCTAATTCACGTGCCATGAAATGGAGAGCTGTGCAAAAGTCGTGAGCTTCTGGCGGATTCTCATTCTCTGGCATGGCATATGACCGGTCATGGTCAGCAATGGGAAGATGACCCGAGTCTGAGAGAAGGACGTTCTCGGGTTTGAGGTCCCTGTGCACAATGCTCATGGCATGAAGACATTGCAGATCACAAATAATTACACAAGTGTAAATTCACGCATCACCTTCAGGCACGTCGTCACCGTAGCAGACGAGAGTAAAGAGATCGAGATCACTACCTTTGCACAGAATGAAGGTGGGTGGTCCGTGAATTCGCGGACTACAGAGGAGTGTAGAAAGAATGACTGGTTGTGGAGCAGTACAAGCCGCACGAGGATTCACACATGAGAGCTGAAGGATTACAGGAAAATGCGTTCAGCTGCTTATGACGTGGTTTTGTCACTTTATTGAGTGAGAAGTGCTTAACACACAAGTGAGCTGCCATCAGTCTGCGATAAAGTCAAATCCCATTTAAGTAACCATCTCAGGACCGCACTTCCGACCGAGGAGTCAGAAATCTACTAACTCACCCACCCACCGCTACCACCTACACCACTAGCACATATTAGCCCAACTTCGCGCGATACCTCGACATTATGCTCCTCGCTTATCCTCCCATACAAATAAAAAACAAAAGAATTCCACAAATGTGAAACTAAACATGGGATAGGCTGCATGTAACAAGCAGACGCTTTTATTCAATTTATTCAATATTTCATCTTGTAACAAAGCATCCCACTTGTTGGCTCTTAATCCTCCTTCGCGTTGTACATTCCACCTGCTTCCTTCTCATATCTACTCACCTCCCTCAGGATATGCACTGCCGTCGCCGGCACATCCTACTTCCTCAAAGCCTGTCGATCTTCACCCAACTTTTGGAAGCTAATGGTAGGTTAGTAGTTGTTTCATTCCCATTGCAATCTCAAGCAATCTACGACTGAGGAATGAAAGCGCCACAACCGTATACACACTTTAAATCCACTTTACTTTTACCAAGACGCTACGCATAATTTGACTGACAATGGAGTAAGTTTCAGTTCAACAAGTCCATTGCCTACAACTCGTTTCAAATTACCCCGCCAAAGTCCCACTAATACGAATCCAATTTAAGCGACACGTAAAAATTTAAGTTAGCTAATCTCAATGCATGAAAGCCCACTATGGCCTTCCAGGCAAACAGTTCCAGATCTCCTAGACCCCGTCCATTTTTCCCCAGGTCAGAATCGGACACCTACTCATGTCGAAACTAAACCTACAATCAAGTGGCTACTCAGGTCCTGCATGTACGCTGCATTAGGAAAAGGTCAACACAACCAAGTTAACGGGTAATTGCAATGCGAAGTGTCCCAAAAGCGCAACTCAATCTACCGACATCAGTACAAATAACAAAAGCAAAACCCTGTTCAAAAACGCGCACATTAAGAATATCAATGCATAAAACAGAACTATAACAATTCGTAAATTGAGATTGCATTCCCTCACGAGCAAAGTTCAACGTAGTGGTAGAGACGGAATTCGTATTTGGTGTTGGTCAAAATACATCCACACCCATGACGAACGCTCTACCAAAACAAAGTAAGCGTCCGTCAAAATAAGGGTCTGCAACGTCTTTAACAAGAGCAAAAGTCATATACTAGGTACAGCTCCACCTGTATTCGACAAAAGACACATCAGATGTCAAGATTTACCGTTATTAAAAATAACAAGCCATTTGAAACATTGCCAGAACAACCTAAATTAAGCGCTCGAACCTCTAGGTGGTATAATAAATTAACCCGATTCTGCGTTGTATTTAAAACAAATAAACCACAACAGCGACTTCGTTTCATTTGTGGTTAACTCGACAAATGGATGTATACATGATTAGATAAATACAAGTACTTCCACATAGGACTGAAAGTGAATACGAAAATTTAGTCGGCTCTCAACTTTTCCAAAAAACCAGGCCCCACTAATCAATATTTATCGCTATAAAATAACGAACCATTCGACGCAAACAACAACCTTAGCTCCTCCCACGCGACTAGCTCCTTCACACGGCAAGCCCGGTACACCGAACCGTAATAACACCGAATTCAACAACGCATTCGAACAAAATCGTCATCATACACAGAAAGAGGCAACCTTGCCTTACAGAATTATTCGTATTCCTCCAAATCTATCCTTTAAGGCACTTTAAAGCACCATTGTAAAATTACTAACACAGTTGATTTTGCAGACACCAGTAAACATACTGACAGAGAAATCAACTAATTTCCTTCACTTGTATCTCAGACCCCGTTGTAAAATCGAAATTGCTAACATCAGTACCTACAAATGACTAAGTCAAAGAAGTGTACATTTAATGCAGATTTGTAAGTTTCGTACGTGAGGCTATAAATAAGAAAGTGGGGTATGCCAAAATAAGTCCGAGTGCTGCTGGCGTTTTTGAATCTGTTTACTTTTATTCAACATGTTGACAGGTTGAGGTTTTGAGGTTGGTTGCAATGCTTATTTTAGACTTTGCTTTTCGTTTAGCAAATCGTCTTTGCATTTGTCCAGCGGTGCATATGAAAGCTGGTGTTTGGTGCGATTGCCTCTTCTGTACTTGGTTTGCACGTTGTGTTAAAGAAAACAGGTATGTGAGGATCAGTTATAAAGATATTGTTATTTGTCTGACTTATGTGTGTGCGGTAGTATAGATTGGCATGAAAGTTTAGCTAGGGTTTTGTAGGTTTGCTGCGTTCGTTGTTTCTGCAGTGCCTGTGGTAAAGTACTCGAATTCTTTTATCTGATTTAACTTATTAATTGTATCGACAATGTCATTTTGTGGCGTAGGAGCTTTGTTGTAGTGCGGTCAACTTTGCTATTGTTGGTAGGTGTAGGTTCTTTTCGGATTTTCCTATTCGTTACGCGTTTCATTAGTGCACATGTAAAAGGCTTTCGAACTATTCCAGGCGATTATAATGTAACGTTTGAGGTTGCATATTAATTGTTTTTGAAAGGCATGAAGTTGAGATGATGGAACCTTAGCCTTTTACGCTACACGTGTGGGCGAATCTGTTAGAAGTTGGTAGCTAGTACAACAATTGCAGGATGTAGTTCCCTGCGCCTTATTTTGGCCTCTAGCGCATCAACGAATGCAAAAATGTGAGTTTATATTTGTTGTAGCAGTTAAACGTGAAGGTTCGTTCGCACGAAACCGGTTCATGATACTTCCTTCCCTTTGCTCCAGTTCAGATTACGTGTTGCCTTTAATGAATAAATGTAGAAGTTCAGCTTTTCCAGAGAATTTGAAGATGTTATAGCGCAACTCATGCACCTTTTTATTGAGTGAAGAAACGAATAGTAATTAGAAACGTTTGGCGCTGGGGTTAGGGGAGATGCACTATAATTTAGTCTCCGGAATACCAAAACGTAAATTTCTACCGTGTTTCCGCCCTGTTATCTGATTTAAGCTTTTTATTGGGGATTTGCTTTCGTCCTAGGCAATTCTCATTCCACCAGCAGTAATTGGTTAATGCTTTCTCAGTTGCAAATGCTAAGAAGAACGTCCCTTCTGTACGCTACAGTGATTGGTCGAAAGTGTCTGCGCTCTTTCATCGTCCATGTTGACAGCATGCAGTTTGATTCGACAGTCCTTCCATGAGGCGGTGGACTACAGTGTCATGGCAACGAGTACGTGTGTGGAGACGAACAATCAAAGGGCTGCTTTTTCGGTGCAACTCGAGATGTCAAATACTCGATCTCCTTCTCGTCTCCCTGTTCAGCCGTGGGTGCAGCTGATGTTTTGATGACCGTTGCGCAGTAGGAGTCGCAGTAAGTGTTTACCTTCCCTACCAACTTTGCATATTCAGTGTCCTGATTTTTCAAGTGAGCTCGGCGTCAATTCCATATTGTTGCTTCCTTGTCGGGTTGTAAAAATTGGCTGAATTAAAGGTAATGTAGTAGGCGTGGGGTTTTTCTGTAAACGCATGCACTTGTTCTTTTTTTTATGGGCAAGTAATCGGTGGCGATAGGATGGTCAAACACTTGGACTGTGGTAAACCTGTTGAAAGTGGGATGGGCGAAGTCATGTTGCGTGAGCTAATCATCTCTTTTCTATAGTATGCTCTATGATTAGTTTACGTGGGGTCGTGGCTTTTGCTCTCTTTCAAAATGTCGGTGACTTATTTTCGACATCATAATTTTATTTCCACTTCTTCCTTGTGTCTTCGTTGGGCTTATGCACGGTTGACGTTCGCACTGGATTTTTTAAATCCCTTATGATTGTAACCTTTTAAAGATGAATGAAGTCATTAGGGTGATTATTGAACAGGAGCATTATTTGCTATCAACATCAGGCTGATGCAGTAAATTGATACTTCTCTCAGACTACTGATTGTGGTGCGGTTCGGCCAAGGTTTTTTTACTCCGAGGTGAAGATGGCAACAAGATTTGTGAAATTCACGCCAGAAAAAAAAACAGATTTTGTGTGTGTTAGGAGCGCAGCTCCTCTTAGTCGTCATGAGTGTTCAGTGTGGGGTTAGAAGTGGGCCTAGTGGGTCTACAGAAAAAGTGATGAATAAATAGGTATGGGCGATCCAGAGTGCTATTGACGTCTATTTGGTTCCACCCTCTCTCATTAAGACCGAATTAAAAAGCGCTGAATCTGGCTGTTACGTAGTGAGGAGGTGAAGTGCGAATGCAGAGCTGCCGTGTGCCCCAAGTTCGGCGGAGTGTCTGCGTGATGTGATTTCTACCCAGGTGTCGATTGCTCCATGGTGCTTAACTTAGATATGCTACTTTTTGGTTAGTTTTTGGTTGTTATCATTGGTTTTAAGTTTATGAGTACTCTTTGTTGTCTCATTGTGAAATATTATCATCTGCTCAGTTGCCTCCTTCACATAATGCCTCCATGCTCCGTTAACCATTCATTCCCACTTCACTATGACTCTACTCTTTTTACCGACAAGGAACGTGATGCGGCAAAGGCAGTGATCGACAACGCATTGTTGAACCTACACCCTTCTACCACGTTGAGGCTGTTGCTGCAGCACTATCTTGGCGACCACGAACCCAGAGACGGCTGACGATCTCCTGGACAGCTCATTCTCCTTTGCGTCATCGTGGAACGCAACACTGCAGGTTACGTACGGTTAGGTGGAGAAGGGGCTACCTGGGCGGTGAAGGAAGTGAGGCTGACAGAAATGAGGAAGAACCTTAATGGGGCCTGAGCCATCGCCACGGAATTGGAGGCGAGGGTGGCTGAGTTCTTAGTGATGACTGGCGTCTTCTGCCCCCTAATTTTTAAACTTTTATCACTCTCCTATTCATCCACTCACAACATGAAATACTCAGCTACTTCATAACAATTTGTATCCCTTTTCACGCAGTCATCCATCATTTGCCCTTCATCGTTTTATTTTCTTCGTTCACGTATTATTTTTGTACTAATGCGCTAAATATGGCTTCATTTCCAAACTCGACGAATTTGGTTTCGTCTGTTCGATGTGGCATTGACTCCTCTGATCCTCATTTGATGGATTATGCTTTAAATTGTTTGACAGTGCTCATGGATGAGTCGCGTGTTTTGAGATTGCCTGAAGATGATTGCAGATTTGAGGTCACGGTACTGACGTGCACAGCGTGTCCATCGGTGAGGAGCGTGGTTGGGTTGTTGATGTTGGAGGAGGTTGATTTGTTCCAGGTGTGCTGAGGTACTGCCAACCCAGTCGACCCCGATGCAGTTGTCTAGTCTCTTAGACACATTAATGAGTTTGTTCCATTTGTAGACAACGCTAGTCGCAGACACTGAACGTGCGTCTAGCTGATCAGCAGATGAGGGCGAGTCAATAGGAAATCGTCTGTATTTGAAATATACGCTCACCACTTTTGGGATTGTTTTGGGTGGTGAGGCTAAGATGAGTGCGTTTTGTGTGGAAGGGGAAGGTGAGATGTCAGTGTATGTGGCTTGGGTCTGGTCACGTACATACCTTTTTCATGCTTTGGTCCCGTTTGTTTTCGCCCATCGTTTGCTTCAAATTCCGTCAAAGTGGTGGGACTGACCTTGGTAGGGAATGGGAATTGCTTGTTGTCTTTTTTGCGTTGAAAGGTTGTGACTATCGTGTGCTTACCACAGTGTGCCTACAACTTGTCAATCATCGGCCAGTATTTGCCTACTTTGAAGGATTTGTGTATTGCATTCTGAGAAAGCAATTGCAATGGTTGATTTTCAGTTTGAAAATCAAAGTGTTCAGTCAGCTGTATTTTAAATCTCCGAAGGGAAGCTGTTTGCTAATTTCACTCTCATCTTTTAGCTGTGGTGGTTGTGAAGACGAACCTCCAAATGCTTTCTGACCTGTATCGAATCACTGATAAATGCCAAGGTAGTTTTGGAACACTTGACATTGCTCGCCATGTGCCGGCTTTGATGGTTGCTGAATTACCTTTTTCTCCTTTTGCGTTGCCATGTTGTGCTTTCTTCACTTGCTTCATTTGTTGGCATCGAGTGTCCAAATGAGTGCACAGGCGACAGGTGCTTTTACAAGTTGGTAGATTATGCTTTTGAAACTTCCCATGTACTGCATCTGTTGTTGATTTGACTCTCAGTTTCGGTTGAGGCGGCATGTTTGGCAATGTTGTCTTCGCCGGAGGAGGTGGCCGCAGTCTCTTCCGTTTGCCGAATGTGTATATTTTGGTCGAGCATTATGTCTGTTTTAGTCTTGACTTCAAGTGATTCACTTGGGACAATCTGCATTCCTTGCCGTCCCCACTTGGTGCTATGAACGATTTGTCGAACCAATGTGGCCTAGTAAGACGAAATCATGTTGGTTTAACTGAAGGAGTACTGCGAAATGCGCGTTTCGGAGGCTCTTTACAAGTTATTAATTGACTAATGCACATGCATTCCTTGCGGACTTTCTACAAATCACTGAAAATGTCCGAAATTATTACTACAAATGTGCATTGAATGTGCTTGTGGGCGAGAGGTGGGAGGACAACTTGTAATCAGGTCGTTGACCAACGTAGTCGTTCTCCTGAGCTCAAGACACCCTCGTCCCAGCATGTAAGAAAGATGTCTAGAAGTGACCAATTTGCGCATGGTAAGTTTGGTAGAAGGGAAGGGGAGGATCGTTTGAATGAACCACGTGGTGAAAGAGCGGTCGGTATTCGCGATTTTTTTGTGTTTAATGGTGCTCATGATCCCTGAGGTGTAAGCGAGTTTCGATTTCGTACTATTCTGACTTCGTGAATCTCTTACCAAAGCGATAATCAAGTCGCAGTCAACTTTTACGCTTCTTCCCTTAAACTTGAACTGTTTGGTGAAAGAGCTCTTGAGCGTAATGTGGAGACGAACTGGCCGTTTGCGGATTATACGACCCTTGCCGGAGATAGACTAGGTGGGGTAGGAAAAGCTCGCCTTGCCAATAATTGTATGCACATGTTGGACACAGTGGAGGAGGTTTGGCAATTTTCTGCATATTTGCGGCGGATGGTTGAACTCCATCGATCGTGTGGCAGTGAGCAGCTCACACAGGTGCTACTTATAAGAAGTCAGTAGCACCTTTGCGTCATTTCACTCTTTCAGTATGGTAGCTTTTCCTCCAAATCGTGTAGCAAATTGGCACTAATGATGATACTTCAAGTGTTGTTTTTTTAAATCCAACTCGTTTCTTCTTATGGAAAATCAGTACATCAGTCTAGACAAAGGTTGTCTCCATGTTGGGACGCACTGAACAGAACATTATGGCCAAGCAGGGCTGACTGTGTTGCATTCAACCACAAAGGACTATAACGTGACTGCGTAATCGACAAATCGCACAAATGACATTTTCCAGTGCTCTCAGTAGAACAGTGGAATCACTGCGATGACCAGGGAGAAGTGGAGTGAAATTAAGCTGCACGTCCAAAAACACAATTTCGAGGGCTGTTAGTGGCTCTCCACTGAGGGTTTTTGACTGCCATTTATCAAGCGCGGAGCTGTTGGCGTGACTCACCTCGATGCGAAGCTAACACACCTCAATGCCAGCACTCGGATAATCTCTGCTTTGTGAAAATTGTGGGGGAGTAAACCCACTGCTGCTCTTTATTCGCAGATGTAGTCAACAATGTTCAAATGTGAATTTTGTCGAAGCTGAGCACGCGCAACGAAGCCGATGGTTGAATTCGTTGCTTAGGTCGTTCTGTATGATCTCGTGGATGATTTGCTCAAGATTCGAGAGGTGCGACTAAGTGGCTTTGGGCAAGTAAATTGTTTGGGAGATTGCGCTTTGGTTTTATGTTAGTGCGAATAGCCATATTGGGTGTTGGATGCTTTAGCCAATGGCCAGTGGTGCAGTGGGGTCGCGCTTTGTATGGGTTGATTAAATCCACTCAAGAGAAGTCACTCATCAATGCGAGTTCTAAATCCTTCTTCAAGACGTGCCTGGGAGTTGGTTACAAAGAGGTACTTTCTTCAATTGTAACCGAAAATGGCGAGAAGTGATTAGAATGCACGAGCTTTGTGGTAGGACGGATGCCATCAGCTCCTTGGAAGGAAATGAAGCCCTATCACACGTAACCAAGCCCCACTGAATCCATTCCAATAACAGCAGAGGTGCGGTCTAAGACTACTCCCCTTTGCTGTGAATTCTGCTTTAATTTTTGGCAAAATAAGGAGTCGTCTTCTCTTGCAAACAGGGCTTTCACGTGATGGATTATGCACTGACTAGGAGGCGATGTAATGCAGATTTCTTTGTGCACACCACCTTCGCGGATACTATTCAGTGGGGATGGCATACCCTTCCCTTCTTAGCTACCATTTCCTCCAAAAGTCATTCAACTGCTTGTTCTTGCTCAGCTACATCCCGATGCTCCCAAATAAGTAAAAGTTTGAGGCTGGGCTCGTGAGCACCAATTTCTTTTACATTATGTTTGATCACCTTAGCAACGTCATTACTTACATCCTTGCCAATGAGTAGCATGTGGAGAGGAGAAAGTGCAAAGAAAAAGAGGATGTGGCAAAAGTCCATTTAATCAAGCTTGCGACATGAGCCACTTGGCAAAGCGAATCAAGAAAACGCTAAGTAGGCAGCTGGTAAGAAGGAAGACACGAAGACGTGAACACACGAACTTTCGTTCGGTGCCCTTCGGGTGGGTTCGTCTGGTCACCCTATGAATGCGAAATCCTGTCTTCGATTTAGGTAGTGTTAGCAGCTCGGAGTGCACATTTGCGATCGCGAAATGTGGTGCTACTCCATCCGTAGGTGATAGTGCTTGTTGTGACACCCAATAAATAAAAAATCTGGAACTCTTAATGACTTGTGGGGAGTGGCCGAGAGGTTATTGAAAATAAGAAGAGCAATGGGATATGCATTTGGTTAGGAAATGGGAGAGTTGGATGGTGAGAATCGAAGACATAATATGAAAATGAGTGAAGATGTATTAAGGTTTTGTGTAAGGCATTTATGCAGTTTGAATTTACCAACGCACCACCAGCTGTACGATACCTTGCAATGTGAGTTTGATATTAATGGGAAAAATCGTGGGTTTCCAGCAATGCAACTTTAAACATCCCCTCTGCCTTTAATTCTTCTGCTGTTTCTTTAAGTTCTTATTCTTTTGCCTGCTTAATGTTTTGTACACCCGCATTTTTGTCTTTGTAGCATTGTAACTTGCTTTAGGCTAGTTTTAATGTGCGCATTTATGGCTGCAATTGTTTGGCGTGTGAAGTCCTACTGCAGACCAACCTTCACTTCTCAGTGGATGTTCCCTTTATCCACGCTCTATGCTAGCAACTCTGAGTGAGAACAAAAAGAGAACTTTATATCTTCCACACGATTGGTCCTATTTATCTGACAGTCGTATTGCATTCGCACAACTTTGCGAGGGACATCCTTTTCTGTATGACGCGTTCAAAGATGCGCCAGTTCAAATACGCGTGCGAATTGAGCGCGTTGATGTGATGGCGAGTTCAAATTATAAACCGCGATTACCATTATGATGCCAGTGAAAGAGTGCTTTTCGAAAAGACCTACTATAATTCGGAACATAAGGCAGTCAAATGGTGCGAATAAAAAGCAATGCATTCTGCTGTGATGGGAATTGTGGTTAAGATAGTTGAGGTAATGGCCGAAGAGATAGAAGAAGGAATCGGTGACCATGAAGGCGAATTTGGTTCTACCGATTCTCTACATTCAAGTCCCACTTTTATCACACCATCAAACTCAACTTTCGAGTGACTCTACCTAGTCATATCCTGTGCTTCAACGTCATCCACTTCATCCACCTAGCAAATCCCAAAATTACACGCAATGCTCTCATGTGGAGACAAATTTTGACAAATCGCTGTTAAGTCAAGTTTGCCTGTGTAGGTTGATTTATGACTTCTTTGTTAGGCTTTGTGACAGAGCAGGAGAGGCCAGTTTGGAATAGGGTAGGATAAGATGCACATATGATGCTGAGTGTCTGAATGCGGTGACGCATTCAAGAATGACAAATCTCTCCACAGCTTCCGGTAGTCTAAAATAGGCGGACTCACTGTGCTAATTGAAGTACTACCAGCCTAGATTCTGCACAAAGACATTCAGACTCAAATTTTGATCTTTGTGGCAAACGTTCGCTGATCCCACTCTAAAAACCATTAAGTATTCCTTATACTCCCTCTGGATTTCAAACCTTAGGATTTGCTTTTATGCCCAAAATTGTGGCAGCCAACTTTGAGGAAAATCGGACCGACTTACGGCTTCCCACACCACCTTGCGCTCTGACGCCTTGTGCTTGCAAGCGATGAGGAATACTGGGAGTGAGTGGTGAATTTGGCACTGCTATAGCCTGGAACTCGGCATGTGACGATTCAAAGCGTGGACTTAGCTCACTCTTTATCGTCTCAGCATTAAACATGGACAACTGTTATGGAATGGGCATCCGCGTCTCAGCCACCCTTTAAAGATCACGTGCGGAGACCTTAAGTGGTTTAATCGAAAATCATGCAGACTTGCATGTGACATTTCCAAAATTCATTCGTGTTTTTATACACACGTGTGTTTGGTTTGTTGGTGTGATGAATTTATCAAAATACCGCATTCAAAAATGCTCCAAGGAACGCGATTGCGCCTAAAATTATGGCAACATTGCACTCTCATTACATTTTTACCATGAGTAATTTATAAATCCTCTTGGAGTAAGTTATTACTCTTTCGCGGTTTACAAACCAGTCAATAACAGTTGTTTGCATACTGATCAGTCATCTTGATACATTAGGGTAGGGTCGGTTCCAAAAATATTCGAATGGTAGATGCGCGGTTGACGACGTACTGCAGCATACTTCCCATTTACGATAAGCTTTGAGAAGGACATGACATATGGTCAACTTGAATTAAGGTAAGTTCAGGTAAAAGTGACCGCAATGGAAAATCGAGACCCTTAAGTGAAATGAAGAGGGCATAATAGTGATCGATTGCAAATGCTGTATTGGGCGATTACAAAGGACTCTCCGTAGTCGATCACTCAAAGGGAACAGAGGCAGTATGAAAGCACATTGGGAATGCTGAAGTTGACCAAAGAAGCCTAAGTCTTGGATAGGGCGACATCTTTTCTCCACAGACCCACGAAGCTCATTTAACCGACGATATCCAGGTAGCGCCTAGTACAAGGGCTTGGACCACATGACCAGAGATCTAGTGCATGGCCGAGTGCTCAAAGCGGATCCTTTATGACGCAATTTGACATGTTTGCAACCAAGAGGGCTACTGTTTTATGCACGACAGAAGACCTCTCTATCGCTGACCTAGTGGTGAGCTATTTGCTGTGATTGCAGCACACATTTCAAACAGATGCGTCATTTGCAAACAAGGCACAGTGTAGGGGTGGATTTACTGCAGGCAGCGAGTAAAACTGGAAGTTGGCAAACAACTCGACCACATCCTTGGCTTTACAAAGGGTGAAGGTCACTACAAGGCTCTGCAACTCAGTACTCATTCATGTACAAGTTACTCTTTGACATTAGACGTCTGCCCATAGCGATTTGGGGTAGCATTACAAAATTGTTCCTTTATAAGTTGGAATTGATGCATGTTGTGAATTTCTTACTGATATTTTGGTTGGTGAGGCACGAAAGGAGCGAGCACAGTGCCAGATGATTTTAGACTGACTTGGAGGCATCAAAGCATAAACGAACCTCATGTCTTTAAGCACCAATCAATTATGCTTGGCTATCCTTTCTCCAGTAGACTTTAAAGGCGTAGTGATGCATAATTTGATGCTATACATTGTTTCGTGGACTGCAGATCACGTTGGCAGACACTATACTCCATAGTAGATGCCATAACCCACGTTCCTGGCTACTTTCTCAACCTCGTGAAGGCCCGGCACATCAGAGGGATCTGTCTTAAGCCACGGTGTAGCCCGACCAGTCTCCACAGTGACAATAACGGTGAGGTGTAGGGTGAATGCGAGGATAAAAAACAGATAGGTTAAAGGCGGTAATGATATCACGCCTTACAAATGCGGAGCTGATGCTGGTTTTGTGAGGAATGCTTCGCGTGGCCCCCACGGGGCCCTTCAAAGGTGTCTCATTAGGCTTTGCTATCGTCTAAGCTTAATATATACTTTTGAACATAGACAAATTTGCATATAAAATGCAGAAATAAAATCTCAAGGCAGAAGAATACATAAATCTACACCGTCTTGGTATTTTACGGTGCGGAAGACTTATTCACAATTACTTTGCATTTACTTTCAGCGTCTGATTTCATGTAAAGTAACAAGTGCACTTAAAACTGAATTGACATTTATCCACAAAGTTTATTCACTCGCATCAAATGATGTGCGCCAATCTCAAAATTCACTTTGTAATACTTTGAGCTATTGACAATGCAATCGGGAATGCAAGCTAAATAGCAGCACTCCACCGAATTCGCTTTGACGCGATGCACTCATTCATCTTCTGATGAAGCCACCAACACCACCATGAACACAGCTTCCACTTTCATCGCCAACACCACTTCTTCTTCCTTTGGTGTTACCTTATTCGATACAGTGATATATACGCGCGATGACCTGTAATCGAATACAATGTAAGGATAGGAACTGACTACATGAAATAGCGCAAACGTGTGAAGAGAAGCGCAGAGGGATAAAGAGTAGCAAGGAAGACTAAAGTAAGGTGTCGATGATTAAATTCTATCAAGATGAATCAGTGATCCCGGGCGTTCCACTCCTGTCACATGTTCGATGTGTACTAACCCACACCGACGTAGTACAACCTCAGTGGGATGCCAAACCCACCGGCGCCTACGCAAGGCTATCGCTATTATTTGACTCCTAACTTCCCTAAGCAACTACATATTTTATTACTTTCCTTTCGTTATGCCATCCCAGCTTCTCCTCAAAAATCACTGTGGATCAGCTTCTTTAATAATCATACAGCGTTATCAAGCCCACTTCATTTCGGAATAGTAAGTCACCGCTTTTCATAACCTTGAATGCGCGCTTCAAGAGGATCGCACTACCTACATCGAAAACAGGATTTCGCATTTAATGGTAAACAGCGTTTCGGAGAGTTGTCAATGGACTTACATAAAGTACAACAAAAGATAGTTCCTGCACCTACGCATTCGTGTCTTCTTCCCGATTGACATTAATCTCTAATTGATCGGCACTTTCTTATCAGCCGTCTGTATAATGTTTTCGAAATCTGTTGCACGAATCGGTTCATATTATAGTTTGTCTACAACATCTTCCTTCGCCCTCTTGCTGCACTGCACGCCACTCACTGATAAAGATTAAACTAGTGTTGGTGCAAGGTCGACCCGGCGAAATAAAGCAACTGGTGCTCACAAGTCTGGCTTACGTCTGCAACTTATTTAAGAGAATTGAGGTGTGGCCAAGCGCATCCATTAAGCTAACTGCGTTCACTGAAGCAGTACCAGCTAAGAAGGGAAGAATAAATCGTTTACACTCTTTGTGCCGATCGGACTACCGCAAACACTATTATCACTGCATTAGCGTCACTCGCAAACGTATCTGTGTCATGGAAGTTGTCCCGCATTCGAGAATTAATAGCTACTGTAAGATGTGTGGCTATCTTTAGGGCTAGCTACTATCATATTGCGCATAATAAACATGACCGTCACAGCCAGAGGCTTTGAATTAGGTCACTGGGGTGGATTACGATAAGTAAAACTTATTGCTATATTCGCCTTTGCATGCTAGTTACAATGCTGATTAAATCAACAAACAAATGATCTTAAAAGAATCCTTTCGCACTCACCTAATGTGTTTTGTTGAAGGTGTTGCGAGAACCTATTTCTCTGCCCCCTGATCGCTGCGGTGACGGTGATCGGTTATGGAGTGGTGGTGGCGTTAGTGGTGGTGCCGAACTTTAATGCATGAATCAAGTGTGTATCAGTGCAGCGGTAAACATCTCTACGCGCCTTTCACTAGTTGACGAACTACCGACCATTGACCAGGTTTTCTTAGTCGTTGAACGTTTCCGTCTGCAGTCAGTGATTCTTAGTTAGATGTACATGAAAACCAGTGCAACGAAGTCTCAACACATCCGGAGACTACGTCAGGAGGCGCTTCCGTCTCTCCTAATGTAGGGATTTTGTCCGTCACTTTCATTTTTAGCAGCTTTGTTTAGGTTCCGTTTTGGGGCGTTGCAACCAAGAATCCACAATATTCATTTAGCAGTAATTGGGTTCTTCCAGAAGATCAGTGGTGGTGGCGATGGTGGTAATGGGGATAAAAGGTGACCAGTTGAACGCCACAGATAGGTTAGAGCTGGTAATGATCTTACGCTTTGGGAATGTCCCTATGGGTTCTTTATAGGTATCTCGATAGGTTTGTTTTATCGTCCATACAGACTCAATTTATCCTGCCATCGCATGCCTAATTAAGCGGTTGAACTATGAGAAGAATGCTAATTAAATCAAGGGATTCCGCTTGTAAAATACTTTGATGACTTTTGCTTGTTATTCTAAACTGATATTGCATGTCAATTCGAATTCCAGAAGTCAACTAATGTAGTGAAGTAGTTTACCATGCCCTACCTTCCAAGTGTGATGTGTACTTGTCACGGCCACGCAATAGCTCGATCCTCTTGACTTTGGTAGCAGCGTGTGTCAACAAAATTGTAAATGTTATTTAATTAATCAATCATACTTGGAACTTTTAATTAAACTCGATAAACTTCGGCTTTGCATTTTCCTCTTTATTCTTTGTAAAGTAAACTGAGTGAGGATTTCTCACTAAAAATTTATGCTTGGGATAGCGATGTTTACCTATGGCTGATAAAACTAAGAAGAGATTACTGTCACTTTGCTCCAACAGTCATGCAGACCCGTGACGTCCTTTTTGTAGGAGGAGAAAGGAAGCGTTCGGTCAAAGAAATGATAACAGACAAAATCAGATATCTATCAAAGTCAACATGGGTCTCCTCGATTGTTTTTTATGTAACAACGATTCTGCAAATCACGGGAGTAGTTTTCGATTGTAGAAGCAAATTCCAGGTTTCTGTAAGGGACCGCCACAAATTTTTTAATCATTTGCAATTTCGTTGGTTTTTTGCTGCCATATTAGTGGGTCACTGGCATGGCTCCAAGGCCGCATAAGTGCTAGCGGTTCCGAATGAAAGAGTTGAAACCTGACCACAATATTGCTGCATTTGGCTGGTGAGGAAGGACCCTATCAAGTTTGCGCATTCCTCGAATTGTAATTACCACTCATTTTTCCATTTTTGTAAATATCACTTAAAATGTCTACCTGATGAGGTTATAGAAAACTAGTTCTGTTCTACGACCCTGATTCAATGCTTTTGTTTGCTTAACCTCTTCTATGAGCTTCGGATTTGCATACAAGAGAAACGTGGAATAAAACCACAAGAATCTTGGGACATTGGTTTAAGTGTGTCAATGGTTGAACACACCGCACACATCCGCTGACACGTGAGAGTGGGACAAAAGTTAGGTGTGGTGATCTCGCAAAGCAACCTTCGGTTAACTTGCGTTTTCTCGGCTCTATTTGATTTTAGAAATAATTGTAGCACATTGGCGGGTGTCCTCTTGAACTTAATGCTACCAAATCGTCCATCAGTCAAGACTGTACCAGCATTATCTGTTCATGTTGAAACAAGAAGCAAAAGTAAATCAGTTCATCCCAGCCACAGCATATGCCCTTCTTGCATCACGCCAAGGCTTGTCATGAAGAAGCAAGGATCATTTAGCCTTGCAAATCCAAGTGCCACATTTACGCATAGTTAAAGCACGCAATGGAGTGTCAGTTAGCGCAGGCTTACCATTTGTGCATTCCAACCAATCTCTTTGCTTCTTCAAGGTTACCCAAGGCTTTTCAACGCGTGCCACGTTTACAAGCATTCGCTCTTTCACGCACGCATCTCGTGTTAAATTTGGAGCACACTTTGCTGTACTTTGACAACTCAATCCCTCAGCGAAAATGGAGGCGGTGATGTGTTTGGATGATAGAGCAGATTCATTTCTTATTCACAGGTTTGACAAATTCCGTGAACAAGGAAAACTCACTGATCTACGAATTGAGGTGAGGTTACACACATTGGTTTCATGCTCCAACTTCTAGACAAAGGATAGGAAGTGTGTGAATGCACATCTACTGGTTCTAGCGGCCAGATTCCCACTTTTTTTAAGAGCAATGACCACACAACAAGATGGAGTGACAACACAATGGAAACGCTTTTCTGCAGAGTACGTGCACATCACTTCCTTCATTAACCCGCTTGTAGTATTGTCGAGACTGTTGTCGACTACGCATACACAGGCAGAATTACAATCGGTGCAGAAAACGCTACTCGACTGTACCTTCTGGCACACAATCTCGGCTCCAAGAGAATCGTCTCTTGGTGTGTGGAGTTCATAAGAACGAGGTGGGAGAAGTCTTTTTCAGAGTTAAAACCCGACTGACTAAAGGATCTCTCTAGATAATGTGGCAGAGGTGTGGTCGGTAGCCAATGCTACGTTGAATGGCGAATTGATGGAACTATGCATTCCAGTCATGGCGGAACATTTTGAAGATGTGTGCTTGCGGTGGGGGCTGCCGACGCAGATGACAGCACAGCACTTCGAGATGCTACTGGAAAGCAACCGGTTGAAATGCGTGAGTGAGGAAACAAAGTTTCGAGCGATTCGCAGTTGGCTGGAAGCAGGCATTGATGGGTGTGACGTGAAGGAATGGGCAAAGGTGTTTGGGAAGACAATTTCGAGGATTGAGTTGTCAAGTTTGTCCCCACAATGTCAAAGCGAATACTGGACGTTTGTGAGGAGGCACGCAGAACAGTATAGTGAAGGTAAGCACAGTGAATGGGTGGATAGCTTAAAGGACGTGAGATTCAGGGATGAGCAATTTTGATAGATGAGTGTAAGACTAAAGAAGAGACACGGACATGGGCAAGGGGCGAAAGGCTTTGTGGTAAATAAAAGATGAAAAATGAACGGATGAAATGGATTAAAATGGGTGTGAGATTGAGAGATGGATGCGAAATGGGTGGGTAGATGCAGTTATTCGTGTTGAAAGATTTAATACGGAGTGGATGGGCAAATTTATTTGAGAATGGCAGGTGCGAATTGATTGAGTTGATGACACTATTCAGCATTCTGTAGTTCCCACTTCTGAGTTATCTTTTCCTTATTTCTGTGACTGTTCTAAAGCCGATGTTCCGCCAAAACGTGGAATGCGGCTGAGTGAGATCCTGGGACGGAGGATTCGGCCTGTCTCCAACTGCGGGCCACAAAGAAAGTACGTGAATCACTTTTAGTATAGCAACAATCACCCTTCCAAAGAACCGACTAGCCGATTCCGTAAGTGCTCTGATTTCTAGCCATAGGATTCTGTGAAACTGTCCCTTTTCGCAACCTTCATGCCATTTTGTACTGCCACTCTATGGCAAATTTTTGAAAACTTTTAGAGAGGTGCTGATGATCTTCGGCTACAATAGGGTTTCAAAGTCCTGGTGTTTAACGTCTGTGCCGCAGTTGCAACCGGACGAATCGTTCAATTTTGAAGTTCCTTTCATTGGAAAAGCGGCTGCATTAGACGGTAAAATTGAATTTATGGTCTCATCCTCTTGCTTTCTAGGTAGAGTATGTTTCGTTTATTGTGTTGACTCCAGATGGAGTGTGGAGTCTGTAAATTACCGAGATGGTTCTACTTCCCATAAGATTTTTCAAACAACACAGCAACGCGTGAGTTATGCTGTTGCGTCGAGAAATGAATCGGTTTTCATTTTCGGCGGCTGGTCTGATGAAACGATTTCTTCCACTTGTGAAAAATTAGACATGGCCAGTGGCAGGTATGTTTGATTAGGATGAGTCAACAATCTAGGCTCACCAAACTCCCTGATATGCTGCCTGGACGATGTGGTGCATCGGCATTAAATATCCCAGAAATTGGAATCGTAGTTGTTGGTGGTTCTCAAAGGAGTCGACTATTGATGGGATCAAGACATGCTGCAATATTGGTAGAAGATGCGGAGAACGGGAGTGGATGGCGATGGATCGAGCTCAATCCGATGTTACAGGAGCGCTGTCGTCCAGCAGTGGCCTACTTCAAAGGATGCGTAGTGGTTGTAAGAGGGGACTATGGGTCAAGTGCTGAATGCCTTCCACTGGCATCGATCGAACAGGCGAACGCTCAGTGGACTGGTCTCAATGGACTTCATAGGCTTGGCATTAAAGTTAGATCTATTGCCTCATTCAACAACAGATTGATAATGTTAGGTAAGTTTTGTGGTCATATCCTATGGAACTACAAATTACATAAACAAATTACTTAAAATTATTCACCTTTTTATTATAGTACCCGGATCTTCGACGAGCAAAGTCTATGAATTTTTACCCACCGAAGAGGTAAGTTATTGGTTTCCATTCACTACTTAACTACTCAAAAGTAATTAATAATGTTGTAACCCTTGTAGAACCAACCGTTGGCCAATTTTGAATGGAAGCCATTATTTGAGCTGGGAAATTTCAAAGCGATTAATCTTCTGATGGCAAGAGAAACGCTGGAAGAACGTTAGAACATTTGCAGTTCAAGGATTTTGGTTTCACATTTCCAATGCACTAATTTGTTTTGCCAAATTCCAAAGTTTCCTTCTAACGCCCAACTTTTTTGAGGGAAAACTCAAAATCGCCCCATGAGGTGGTCATCATGTGTCGAAAAATTGTGGAATATAGGGAGGAAAAATGTACTTTTATTAAGTGTCTTGTATCGACACAATGCTAAGCCATTGTAATACTTTGCTTGTTTGACCACCGATGTCAGTTACGGTTACTTGGGTGGCCACATTGCTGCCCTAGCCGGATAGGATGGCCTCCGAGCCATGCCAGCAGCCCTGGGTCCCTTCTGTTTGCCGAACGCATCTATTCTGCCCAAGCATTAAGTCTTTTTCTGTCTCTAAGGGAGTCTCGAGTAGCTGCATCAATGTACCATCGTTGAAGTAATTCATAAGTCGGCTAAAAGGACAATTCGATGCACAAACTTTTCCTAACTGATTCTCATTACCAAAGAAGTGTAAAATGCGTCATGTATTGTTAAGGGAAATTCATGCAATCACTAAATCACTTGAAGAAAAAGGATCGTTTTGCGATGCTTCGAGCATTCAAATACCATTGACCTAAAAGAAACGAGGAATCCGTGCGCCTGAGGCACAAAACACAAGGCGTGCGCCCACTTCGTTTAAAGTGTCCGCTGTCACCAATAGCGGTTAGTGAACTTCCACTTGCCTGTCAGTTGGCAAATGTATTCGTCGTCGTAATGGATCTGGATGTGTCTGTCACTTTCATCAAACAGCAAATGAAGATGCAAAGTCATTCCCATAGAGCAGGAATCTGTTTCACTGAAGTTCATTACTCCTCCCTACCAGCAACAGCTAAATCTAGTCGCGGGTGTGTGTACCGAAGACAATTGTAACAGTTTGACCTTGCAGCAGAAGCGAGTTCTCGAAGTTGATCCTCAGCAGTCACAACGACTGCTAAAATGGGCGTGGCGAAAACTGAAGCAGGTTGTAAGCAAATTTATTCAGTTGGGCGATTTTATCTCATTTTGCGCACAAACTGCCATTTCAAATGGCCTTTAAGATGTCGTCAGTTATGAAGTTATGGACTTGATCTCGAGTGCAAGCACCTGTCCTCGTGTTCTCATCAATGTCAACCTGTGAGTCACATTGCTTTGTCTGCTTTATGGTCACCATCGCGTCCACTTGCTTTCGTCTTCCGCTGTAGGGATTGGAGTAGTATTTCCCCAGTGAATTGCCACTGCCTTGACACTAGCGAAGTAAAATGCGTAAAGAAGACAGTCTTGCTTGTTTTGTTTGAAAATCACTGGATTTGGCCTTTTTGGCAGGATTAGGTGTTATGCAGAGTTTGATTACCCTCATTATACCGTACATCACTCAGTGAATGTGATGCAATCTTGGAGACAATCTTCCGCTTTGCAAGCCAGAAACTGTCACATCAATTGGAATTTACGGGGGGACTGACATTGCATTTAAATTTTTTTATACCCTAATTCACATTTCTGACGAAACATTTCCTATTTTGTGCGGTCCTCTTAAAAACAAGCGGCAGATGATAATGACATACTTGAAGTGTGATTCGAGCTGATCCTGCTGTAAGTTTGTATTTATCTGTCTTAATGAGTCCGCTCTTAAGGTTTTGGCGCAAAATACCAAAAAGAATGAAATCGTTCGACTTCGATAATGACGTTCCTACCCCTACAGCACTAGACTCCAAAGATTCGCTCCTGATGCACGAGGCATTACTTAAAGCTGATGACCCACACATGTCACATATTTGTGACGTTGAGCCCAAACGTCGCATGTCTGTAGTGCCGATGCAAAATGTGCCTAGGGTAGTTGCCAATATTAGGTTTGCTATCACAATTAAAGAAAGGTTGTTGAATAGTCCTTATTCATCTTGTAATTTAGCAAGCGAATTCTTGATTGAACATATGCCTTAAGGACATCATCTATGGTGCATGGTGTTAGCAATCTTTGATATCGGTGGCTCATTACTTCCTTAGAATGATTTCAACTTCAAGTCATTAAACGCTCTACTTAGGAGACGGTCGAGTTGTAGAGTATAATTGTCATGCTAATTGCAGTCCAGTTATTTATAAATGCATAAATATATGTTGTTTGTTATTAATTAACATTTTTCTTTAAACGCTATGGAGCCTGCAAATCACGCGGTAGTGGGATTTTGATCAAAAGACGTTCGGAGGGAAGTGAAGGTGTGCAATCCCACAATAAGACTGCCAAATGAATTGCCAACGTGTAGTTGTGTTTTGCCTGCGCATAGCATTTGTAAACCTTGCATGATATCACACTATGAGATCTTCTCTTTCCAAAAAGCTGCTTTAAAATTCAACCCATCGCTTCTTGTCAACTAACTTATATCAGACTTATGATGCCTTCCGATATGATCCCTGCAAAAATACTGCTCGACTGAAGGCACTCGAGTCAATGCCATGATTGGGCCAAGATGTCCTTGTCAGGTCCTGGGACAGCAAATTTCTCTTGAATCATCTCCCAGTTTGGAGGTGGGTTCATTAAAAGGATGAAATGCAATGCTTCCAATTGATCTGCGTGCAGAGATTTGCTATTTTGTTTGACAGTCGGGGCTATTTAAAGTGCTCTCAGTAGTATAAGTGCGACTTTAGTTCCTCAGACCTACCCTTCGTCAGGAATGGCCGTTATTCCGTAATGGCGAGTCGTATTACCACATTTTAGAACCTACTTGGCAACCAAACCTGATTCAAAAGCAAGCTTTGCAGACATACATGATTAACGGGCAAAAGTCAACGCAGTGAAAGATAAGACGTACCCACTGGGAATGGTATCACCTCCAAAGACCCCGATTTGGCACATCGAGGTGGTGTCAACTCTTGGCAATCATGCAGGCTATTGGTTTAAAAGGCGGATCGTTGCTGACGGATGCAGTAACATCTGGCATGGAACCATCTAAGATTCACTTTCTATCCATATATTTGTGAACGGCGGTCGGTGGTCAGTGGGATGTTCATTTCGAGTGCAGTCCTTCTTTGGGGTTAGATGACGTCCTTCGCGCCACGGCATTCGTACCCACTGAGTAGTGTCCGCGAAGGTGGTGAGCACAAAGAAATCCGCATTACATCGCCTCCTAGTCAGTGCATAATCTAGCACGTGAAAATCCTGTTTGCAAACAAGACGATTCCTTATTTTGCCAAAAATTAAAGCAGAATTCACAGCAAAGAGGAGTAGTCTAAGACCGCACCTCTGCTGTTATTGGAATAGATTCAGTGGGGCTTGGTACGTGTGATAGGGCTTCATTTCCTTCCAAGGAGCTGATGGCATCCGTCCTACCACAAAGCTCGTACATTCTAAGCACTTCTCGTCAAAGTTGTGCATTTAAACGAACCCTTACTGACTGTAAAAATGTTTGTCGAATAACAGTTTCTGCGTGTCAGGTGAGTGATATCGGCTGACGCCTTCTCAAGAAAGGGAGAAAAGAGGAGGTTGGTGAGAAGAAGAGACAAACATTCACTTCACCACACACTGCAGCTTCTTCT
Organism: Taenia hydatigena; assembly: GCA_036345935.2. Lineage (NCBI taxonomy): Eukaryota > Metazoa > Platyhelminthes > Cestoda > Cyclophyllidea > Taeniidae > Taenia > Taenia hydatigena. The sequence continues at coordinate 9,264,278 of JADWOT020000001.1, read as the reverse complement.
GATCAATTTTGGGCGTCTGCAATTGCTGGTAAACGTGAAAGTGTCGTTTTCTTAGCTGGCAAAGCTGAGGAGATTCATTCAAAAGTGGGAAAGACGGTACAAGGATGTGTGCATTATAAAAATGCATTTACGTCCCCTCATCTGTTTTATTTGCAGCAGCGTATGGCTGAAGGCCGTGTCTTTCAGCCATTAAGGTGTGGGAACCATTATGAACTAAAGATCGTTCCACCTTCGAGAACACATTACATGAGAGAGTGTATCTGAACGTGGACAGGTGTCGAGTCAATGGAATACCACAACTTCATATGGGTGATGTGCTCCTCAGCTGTAAGGGATGGAGGCACTGCCTTATGCTAAATCACGTCCCACCTATGCCTCTGATGGCATTTTCTTGAGGAGCACTTGATGCTGACCGACTTGTGTGACCAGATGCATTACATCAATAAACCGCTTAGACTATGGGAAACACTGCTTCTGATTTTTTTGCATTCGTTGAAAATGAACTTCCATGTGATGTACACATTCTCGTTTTGGTGATGACTGAATTGCCCACTGGCCAGGAGCAATCGAAGAGGTGTGTTTGTGTTGAAAGTAGAGGATTGGTTTCAGCTTTCCGATGAAACACATGAATGATTAATTGGCAATTGACTGGACCTTGTAAAACATGTTTTTGGGGCTCTGTTAGGTCTTTCAATAACAAGTATGGTGTTGATTATCCACTCTGCAGGGAGGTGTGATAGTGATAAAAGCATGCGAGTAAATTTGCTTAACTGACCACGGTATATTTCCATATTTGTTCATATTCGTGAGGAAGTTTTACTTTGCCCAGGAGCATCCCTCTACCTATAGTTTTTCGGTCATCCTCTTCGTTGTAAAATTAACAAGCTCACTGAGAATATTAGTGTCTGCATAACAAAGATTGCGACCATAATGTTTGCACAAAACTCATATCTAAAGTGAGACTTTATTTGTCTCATAGGTCCGATTAAGAATTAGCCGCCGAAAGTTGGACCTCCTAACAGTCTTGGGTTCTTTTGATACTCCTCGTCGTCAAATCAATTCTGTGGTCACCATAACAATATCAATCTGTTGTTGACTGAGACAAGAGTTGTAAGTGGCTGCAGAAAGACATCAAATGCATGAAAACGAGGCCACCGAGCGTTCGTTGGTTCCATCGATGCCAGTGGAAGGCATTCAGCACTTGACTCATAGTCCCCTCCCACAACCACTACGCATCCTTTGAAGTAGGCCACTCCTGGACAACTGCGTTCCTGTAACGTCGGGTTGAGCTTGATTCATCGTCACCCGCTCCCATCCTTCGCATCCTTGACCAATATTGCAGCATGTCTTGGTTCCATCATTTGTTGATTATCCCGACAAAAGCCACCAACAACTATGATTCCAATTTCTGGGATATTTAATGCCGATGCACCACATTGTGCAGACAGCCTAGAAGGCCTGACTTAGCCAAATGGAACCTACACGCCGTTAGCTGTGTCCATTTTTTTGCAAGTGGAAACAAACCGTCCATTAGAGTAGCCGTCAGCACAGTCGTTGCGTTGCTTCGTTATAAAAGGCTCGTAGGAGAATAAACCATCTCTGCAAAACAATGACGCTAGACCACTTTCAGTGTCCGCACATGTACCGACACATTAACTACCTAAAAAATAAGAGAATAAGACCATAAACATAAGTCTCAGTATAGCACAGGCGCTTCTCAACGGAAAGGTGCAGCAACATTACACGATTCGTCTAGTTGTAACTGCGGTAGAGATGTCGGCGTCCAAAGTTGTGGAAGGTGTATTCTGACCGATGATTGGAAGCATATCTCCAAACAATTTTTAAAGATTTAGCACATCATGAAAGTGCAAGATGTCATAAAAAGTAGGATAGAAACAATTTTACGGTGCTGGGTCTTTCACACATCAATGGAGCAACGTCTGATTTTCTGCGTGTTAGTCTTGTCCATGGCTCGAGCTCTATTTGAGCATCATACATTACATTTGTTCAACTAATCTGATTCGCTTTTGTATCGTGTTTCAAAGTGAAGAGATAATGCTGGTACAGTCTCCACTGATGGACGATTTGGTGGCATCAAGGTGGAGAGGACACCCTCCAACTTGCTACTATTATTTTTCAAAATCAAATTGAGTCGAGAAAACGTAAGTTGACGGAAGGTTCCTTTGTAAGATCACCACACCTAACTTGCGTCACACTCTCACGTGTCAGCGGATGTGGGCGGTTGACACACTTACACCACTGTGCTGAGGTCCTTGTGGTTTCATTCCACGTCTCTCTCTCATGCGAATCCGAATCTCAAAGAAGTGGTTAAGCCAACAAAAGCATTGACACAGGGTCTTAAGACATAGCTAGCTTCCCATAACTTCGTCAAGCAGGCATTTTAAGTGAGTGGCAAATGTCATTTGAGGAATGCACAAAGTTGCTGGGATCCTTCCTCACCAGCCAAGTGCAGCAATATTTTGATCAGATTTGAACTCTTTTACTCGTAACCGCCAGCACTTATGCGGCCTTGGAGCCATGTCAGTGACCTCATACGGCCCTTCTCTACGTCCCGAATGCACTTCCCATCCCACTATTGTGGAGGCTAATAACCAACTAAATTGTAAATGATGAGAAAATTAGAGCCGACCCCATACAGAAGACCTGGAATCTGCTTCTACAATCGAATTCTACTCGCGTGATTTGTAGAATTCTCGTTACTACCAAACCAATCGAGAAGGCCCATGCTGACGTTGATGGACTCATGATTCTAGCTGTTATCATTTCTTCGACCGGACGCTTTCCCTCCCCTACCTACAAAGGGGACGTCACGGATCTGCACGCCTCTTGGGATGGTCTTGGTTTCCGCTGCTCATTGTATGCTTCAGGATATTTGTTGCCGACATTTTCGGTTACAATTGAAGAAGGTACCTCTTTGTAACCAACTCCCAAGCACGTCTTGAAGAAGGATCTGGAACTCGCATTGATGAGTGACCTCTTTTGAGCGGATTCAATCAACCCATACAAAGCGCGACCCCACTGCACCACTGGCAATCGGCCAAAGCATCCAACACCCAATATGCCCATTCGCACTAACATAAAACCAAAGCGCAATCTCCCAAACAATTCACTTGCCCAAAGCCACTTAGTCGCACCTTTCGAATCTTGAGCAAGTCATCCACGAGATCATACAGAACCACCTAAGCAACGAGTTCAACCATCAGCTTCATTGCGCGTGCTTAGCTTTGAAATAAATTCACATTTGAACATTGTTGACTACATCTGCGAATAAAGAGCAGTAGTGGGTTTACTCCCCCACAATTCTCACAAAACAGAGATTATTCGAGTGCTGGCATTGAAGTGTGTTACCTTCGCATCGAGGTGAGTCACACCAACAGCTCTGCACTTCATAAATGGCAGTCACTAAACCTTCAGTGGAGTGCCACTAACAGCTCTCGAAATTGTGTTGTTGGACGTGCAGCCTAATTTCACTCCACTTCTCCCTGGTCATCGCAGTGATTCCACTGTTCTACTGATAGCATTTAAAAATGTCATTTGTACGATTTGTCAATTACGCAGTCACGTTATAGTCCTTTGTGGTTGAATGCAACACAGTCAGCCTTGCTTGGCCATAATGTTCTGTGTGCGTTTCACCACGGAGATAACCTTTGTCTAGACTGATGTACTGATTTCCCAAAAGAAGAAACAATTTGGATTTAAAAAAAAAAACAACACTTGGAGTATCATCATTAGTGCCGATTTGCTACACGATTTGGAGGAGAGGCTGCCACCTTGAAAGAGTGAAGTGACGCAAAGGTTCTACTGACTTCTTGTAAGTAGCACCTGTGTGAGCTGCTCACTGCCACACGATCGATGGAGTTCAACCGACCAGCCCTAATATGCAGGAAATTGCCAAACCTCCTTCACTGCGTCCAACACGTGCATACAATTATTGGCAAGGCGAGCTTTTCCTACCCCATCTAGCCCACCTCTGGCAAGGGTCGCATAATCCGCAAATGGCCAGTTCGTCTCTACTTTACGCTCAGGAGCTCTTTCACCAAACAGTTCAAGTTGAAGGCAAGAGGTGTAAAAGTCGACTGCGACTTGATTATCGCTTTTATAAGAGATTCACGAGGTCAGAATAGTGCGAAATCGAAACTCGCTTACACATCAGAGGTCATGAGCACCATTAAACACAAAAAATCGCGAATACCGACCGCTCTTTCACCACGTGGCTCATTCAAACGATCCTCCCCTTCCCTTCTACCACCCTTACTATGCGCAAATTGGTCACTTCTAGACACCTTTCTTACAAGCTAGGACGAGGGCGTCTTGGTCATGGAACTACGACTACGTTGGTCCACGACCAGATTACAAATTGTCCTTTCGTCTCTCGACCACAAGCACATTCAATGCACATTTGTAATAATGTTTTCGGACATTTTCAGTGATTTGTAGAAAGTCTGCAAGGAATGCAGGTGCATTAGTCAATTTAGTACTTGCAAAGAGCCTCCAGATCGCGCATTTCGCAGTACTCCCACAGATAACAAACATGATTTCGTCTTACTAGGCCACGTGGGATCAAGTGAGGACAACAAGAAAAGTAGGTTGTCTCGAGTAAATCCCTTGAAGTCAAGACAAAAGCAGATATAATGCTCGACCAAAATAAACACATTGGGCAAATGGAAGAGACTGCGGCCGCCTCCTCCGGCGAAGACAGCACTGCCAAAAATGCCCCATCAACCGAAACTGAGAGTTAAATCAACAACAGATGCAGTTCATGGGAAGTTTCAAAAAGTATAATCTACTAACTTGTAAAAGCACCTGTCGCCTGTGCACTCATTTGGACGCTCGACGCCAACAAATGAAGCAAGTGAAGAAAGCACAACATGACAAAGAAAAAGGAGAAAAAGGTAATTCAGCAACCATCAAAGCCAGCACCTGGCGAGCAATGTCAGCTGTTCCAAAACTATCTTGGCATTTATCAGTCATTTGGTACACGACAGAAAGCATTTGGAGGTTCGTCTTTACAACCACCACGGCTTAAACATGAGGCTGAAATTAACAAAAAGCTTCCCTCCAGAGATTTAAAATACAGCTGGTTGACCACTTTGCTTTCTCAGAATGCAATACACAAATCCTTCAAAGTAGGCAAATACTGGCCGATGATTGACAAGTTGTAGGCACATTGTGGTAAGCACACGCTAATCACAACCTTTCAACACAAAAAAGACAACAGTCAATTTCCATTCCCTACCAAGGTCAATCCCACTTTGATGGAATTTGAAGCCAACGATGGGCAAAAACAAACGGGACCAAAGCAGTGAAAAAGACACGTACATGATCTGTCCCAAGCCACATACACTGACATCTCACCCTCCCCTTCCACATAAAACGCACTCATCTTAGCCTCGCCACCCAAAACAATCCCAAAAGTAGTGAGCGCATATTTAAAGTACAGACGATTCCCTATTGACTCGCCCTCATCTGCCGATCAGCTAGACGCGCGTTCAGTGTCTGCGGCTAGCGTTGTCTACAAATGGAACCAACTCATCAATATTTCTAAGAGACTAGACAACTGAAACAAATCAACCTACCCCAACATCCACAATCCAACCACGCGCCTCATCCATGGAGACGCTGTGCACGTCAGCACCGTGACCTCCAATCTGCGATCATCTTCAGGCAATCTCAAAACATGCGACTAATCCATGAGCACTGTCAAACAATTTAAAACGCAATCCATCAAATGACTTGATTAGAGGAATCAATGCCACATCGAACAGGCGAAACCAAATTCGTCGAATTTACAAATGAGGCCATATTTAGTGCATTTGTACAAATATAATACGTGAACGAAAAAAATAAAATGATGAAGGGCAAATGATGGATGACTGCGTGAATAGGGACAAAAATTGTTTCGAAGTAGCTGAGTATTTAGTGTTGTGAGTGGATAAATAGGAGAGCGGTAAAAGTTTAAAAAAGTAGGGGGCAGAAGACGAGAGTCATTACTAGGAACTCAGCCACCCTCGCCTCCAATTCCGTGGCGATGACCCGGGCCCCATTAAGGCTCTTCCCCATTTCTGTCAGCCTCACTTCCTTGACCGCCCAGGTAGCCCCTTCGCCACCTAACCGTACGTAACCTGCAGTGTTGCGTTCCACGATGACGCGAAGGAGACTCAGCTGTCCAGGAGATCGTCAACGGTCTCTGGGCTCGTGGTCGCCAAGATAGTGCTACAGCAACAGCCTCAACGTGGTAGAAGGGTGCAGGTTCAACAATGCGTTGTCGATCACTGCCTTTGCCGCATCACGTTCTTTGTCGGTAAGAAGAGTAGGTTCATAGTGAAGTGGAAATGAATGGTTAACGGAGCATGGAGGCATTATGTGAAGGAAGCAACTGAGCAGATGACAATATTTCACAATGAGACAACAAAGAGTACTCATAAACTTAAACCAATGATAAAAACCAAAAACTAACAAAATTACATCACGCAGACACTCTGCCGAACTTAGGGCACACGGCAGCACAACATTCGCACTTCACTTCCTCACTACGTGACAGTCGGATTCAGCGTTTTTTAATTCGGTCTTGGTGAGAGATGGTGGAACCAAATGGACGTCAAAAGCACTCTGGATCGCCCATACCTATTTATTCACCACTTTTTCTGTTGTGAACAAATACAACAATCTAGCCGACAGGATGATCGCAAATCGCAGTCTCGTGTGGACAAATACAACAAAATTGCCCACACAATGAGCGCAAACCCCAGTCACTTGTGAACAAATACAACAATCTAGCCGACAGGATGAGTGAAAATCGCATTTATCGTGCATATCAATACAACAGAATTGCCCACATAATGAGCGCAAATCCCAGTCACTTGTGAACAAATACAACAAAATTGACTACAGATTGCGCGAATATCGCAGTCTCGTTTAGCCTAATACACCATTATTCCTTATAGAAGGGCGCGAAAATTGTTGTCCCGTGTAGATTAATACTACAAAAGTGTCCACAAAAGGAGGAAAAATCGCAGTTTTGTGTAGATCGATAGTATGAAAGTGCCCAGGGGAGCGAAAATCGCATTCTTGTGTAGATCAGTACTAAAAATTGTACTCAGTGTGAGCCAAATTCGTAGTCTCCGCCCTACGGGCTTTGTCGACTCGCTCGTACTCAATTCAATCAGCGTTGATGTAAAAAGGCGTCTAAATAACCGGAATCTTCTACATAGCAGAAAATAGATGAACTCTTAGGACATCACTCCATCCATCTTAGTCTTAACAGATAAATCACAGCTCTGGCATTCCATTTCTTTTATCTACCAGAAACTATTTTGCACGATAATAAATGCAGCCATTTACCAGGTAAACTCCTACATGCTTTTCCCTGCTCTAACCCCACCTTGTATGCTAATAGCACCCTAAATCAGTCAATTATAAAAAAAACACGAATAATGCTTTCTAGAAGGGGCATTAGGCCTATTTCCAACAATCAGCACATCAAACATATATAACGTTGGTAAATAGGGAGTTAGCACTTACTGTAGCTCCTACCAGGCGACATATTCCCCAAGACCTCTGCTGCACTCACAGCAGAGAAAAGGGACAAGAAAAAGATCAAGTTTGTGACACCTGGAGTCCCACCAAGCACACAACCTTCTAAGCGTTCGCCTTCACGCACATACTCGATGCCCTAATACTGCGGTTCTCCGCCTCATGGAAGGAGTGCCAAATAAATTACACGTTTTCAAAGTGGACAGCAAGCCTCGTGATGGAGGAGTGGGAAGTCTTTCGAAGCACCAATGACTGTGCAAAATAAGGAAGACATTTACCATGTCCTTTGCAACTAAAAAAACGCAGTGTGATAACCTTTCCCAGAAGCGAAGAAATTGTCGCCATACACGGAAGTCACCCCAACACTTCAACCAACATAGCCACTTTTGCCACAGCATTGATCAGCTGTTGCCGGTGACATGTGATTTGCCCTGAGAGAAAGCAAATTGCCACATAAAGAGGCTTAAATGACCTCACGAAGCGAAAGCAAGACATTGGCTCATGATTTTGGCATTTCCGAGTTCATGTTATTTCACATCTCCTCTCACATCAACGCTGAGACGGTCTCTAGTACTGTGCCATCACTCGGTGTAAAGATGGATGGGTTACACCCCAACCGGTTTGCCACCGTCGCAAGAATCGAAACTCTTCATTCATTCACTGAAGTCAGCATGCAATATTTTATTACCAACTGCCACCGAAGCCAGAAATTTCTATCGACTACAGCAAGGGAAGGGGAGTCCTACAAAACTCCATCTCATAAGTGGACTCTCACAATCAACCACTAGAATGACTTAAATGCAGTTTTTAGCTCAGTGGCGCGCTAGAGACTGAAATTTTGGTAGAAGTCCACATCACACAACCGCTAAATTGTCTTTCCTTGGCTTAATTTTGTGGTTCCCCCAATAATTATCATGTGATTACGAACCTTACCACTGATTCGTACACAATGGTTCGAACGTCCCCAAGTGGCAAACCCGCCGATTCGATATGCAATTTATCGCCACAAATAAAACACTGATAACTAATAACAGGAAAATCTGATCGCCTACATTTCGTCATAATTCGAAAGAGACTTGACACAGCCAAAAACAGCAGACACCGTCCCGGTGCAAAATTCCGCGTCAGCATTTAATCAAATACGATGACATAATTCAAGCATTTCACTAACGACGAATTCAGCAAGCCTTAAGACGCTATCAACGCACACACATTAAAGTTACAAGTTTACCTTTGCGTATTTCCAAAATAAATACTCACATACCCGAACTCCCCGGCGCAAATTTAAACCAGGCACAGCAACGACCACACCAAACCCGACATTTCATATAGACCGCTGAATACACTGCAGGGTATTTGGCATGAAAAAAGCAAAGTAGTTGACAGAGATATTTTTTCACCTATGTATATTGCAATGAAAAAGACTTTTTTTAGCGTCAAAATACTAAGTGGAAATTTTGCTAGCAAGAATTTTATTAAGGCACTTGCACGGGGCTATAAATAGGCTATTAGTCCCAATGATTCTTATTGCACAGGTCTGTCAAGAACAAGTCTTTTTCTAGATTCTCTTTGCTAATAATGTGATTTACGTAAAAATATTTGGTTGTTTTTAGCATTGTAGTAGCGTAGTACTCATGTTGTAGCGTCCCGAGGCTCCCTTGAAGGCAAAAGAAGGCAGAATGCTAGAGTAGAATATATGTATTCAACGGACAGAAAGAAACAAGCTGCTGGCATAGCCTAGAGGCTAGTTTTTGCAGCTAGGGCAATATGGCTACCTCTCTGTGGCCCTGACCGAAACCGGTATTTCAAACAAACAAAATATTACACGTGTTTCCTTAACTGCATCTTTTAGGGCAGTGGCAGGAACACAGGGCGTATTTTCCAGCGCCAAAAATGACCGTCGAGCAACTTGCTATTAAAACGCCATTAATCAACGTTTTGTATAAGACAGTAAGTGTGTCTCAGAACAATTAACTTTCTCGTATTAGGCATAGACGCAGAGGTGGGGAGGCGAATGAAGAAACCCCTGCAATTGCAGCCTATGCGAATAACGTGCGGAGGATCTAGAACACTGTCATTGAAATACATTGATTGGTTAGACTACCTGTTTCAGTCAGGGTGACAGAGGTTGCCATATTGCCCTAGTTGCGTAGGCTGGCCCTCGAGCCATGCCAGCACTGATTCCCCTCTGTCCGTTGAATATATGTATTCTACCCTAGTGTTCTCCCTTTTTGCCTTCAAGGGAGCCTTGGGATGCTACAATCAGCCTGTGAACAATGAAGGACTCGGCCAGGTGTTTATGTGTAAACCAGACAACATGTCGTTGCAATTTAACATAGCAATAAAATATTTAGCAAAAGAATTTTTACATTTGTTGTCTGTCCAGCTCTAAGTCTTATCTACGGTCACTTGGATGGTCCTTGTACCTTCGTAGGGTGGGCTGGCCTCTAGACCACGCCAGTTGCTCCAATCATTTTCAAGCGTCGAACATGTTTATCTAGATAATAAGAGTAACTAAACCTTGTGTACACTCCTTTCTAGTATTGTATGATGGGTACAGCGTTCATCGAGAGGCAGATTCTTGTGCTTCCTGTTGGCACTTTGGTTTTGAACGTCTGTGTTCCTTTACGAGAGGCATGTGTTCGTTTATTTTGTGCGAAAATACCACTCCCCTAAGTTAGTTAGTTCTGAATGATTGTTTGTTTGACATTAACTTCTCTCAATATGATCGGCGGTGTCATTGCTGTTGACGGTACGATGGACCATACACACAATGTACCATCATCTTCCTCTTCTGTGATTCCCTTAATTCGATGTTTTATGAACTAGTTAAAAATCACAATATTTATGGTACACAAAACAGCTATTTAAATAAACAACGTTTCGCTAGCTCATTTGAGAACCTCGATCTTCATGTTCTTGTATTTCGGATTCTTTAATCTGGCACCCACTTCATCACACAAAACCTAAAAAACGTAGTCTGCTACTTTAGGTGGCGGCGATACAGGTGCAAACATTTAAGAGGTATTATCGAGGTAATGCACATGGGGTCCCCTTTTTAATGGGCAAACATCTTCTCGTGTCCGTAAAATGCATCACCTGCTTGATTTTCTTAAAGTCGGTTTTGATGTGGAAACAGTAGTATTGGAGTTTGATGTGAAGCCCCTTCGTGAATCCGACAATTAAACGAAGAAGGGTCGGCATTGACTCAGCTGCATTTGCTACTCTTAGTGTGCTGCAATTTGAAATCCTTCAAATTCAATTTAAAGTTATTTGCATAGGTGCATTAATATCTCTTTGTTATATCTCCTCCATCATCTAAAGTCGTAGTCTGCTGTAGCTGGAATTGGGCATCCCATTAGCACCATTACCACCTCTCCACAACTGTGACCACACGAGAACACCTCCGTTGCAAACGAACTTCTTCTTCCCTTTAAAAGTGGGTGCCCAGTCCACAGGTAGCGTGCGGTCTCCACCCAAACCTAAGTGTAGCAGCTTAGTAAGACATCAAAAAACGATTGATGTTACCTGCTATTGGGAAAGCACCAGCGAGATTTTCGGATGAAACCACGTATGGCTATGCGGCTAGTCTCCTCCCACCAACAGCAATTTAAATATTTTTATTAATTATGTTACCTCCGATCCCTGACCAGGTGGTGGTAGCGGGACCAAACTCGCGATGGGCATCAATTCTACCTCTGAAATTTGGAGCGATTGACAAGGCCTCCTTCTTTCGGTTGTAGATATCGAAATGGATTTCAACACGTGTGCCATCTTAAATTATTGTTCGACTTGTTTGAGATTTACATTTTAGTAAGGAAAATGTGCTAGCAAAGGGTCCAATTCACGATACATTAGTGGCAATTCAATGCGAAGATTTGCTCGTACTCAGCTTCTACGGCTCTCCGGTATCCGCAGAAAATATTTTATGTTGAATTCCTTTTGCTAGGAGTTTCCTTTTCCTTGAGTGGTTTTGCTGGCATTTCGGATGTCACCCTGCTTCCACTAGACACTTCTAGTGCCTCAATTCCAAGGTCGCATCAGTCCGTCACTGAGGTGTGACGACTACAGGTAATCGTAGAAAAGCTTCTGCTGCATGGGTCAGTGGATGGGTGGTCGACACCTCGATGGCGTGCACTCTCAGCGTGCGCCCCTTTGCTGACTCATTCGCGCTGGGCGATCGATGGATCGATGAGAGCATCTGGTCTACCCTCGTTGCACCCCATTACCCCATTAAACAGACGATCGATCGACGGGGCTTAGTAACCGGGACAAAAAACCACATGCATGAATGGCGAGAGGGGTGAATTAATAAATAAACAGATTCAAGTGATGCAGATCAACCACCTTCTTAACCGCAATGAATGAATATGATTCTAATTCATTTTTTAGACTCTCACCCATCACTCCATTCGATTCCTTCCCATTGTATAGTGCAGTTTCCTTTTGCAGCCTTAGGGCACAGAGAGATGCTCCAAGGGTTTAATTGTAAATCACGGTTTGAGCATCAAAACTGTGCTGCTGATCTGATTCGTGACTCGGCTCCGCGCAGTCTCATGGTTAATAACACAAAATGTACCTTCTAAACGCGTTCATTAAGGTCAAATTGGGTGCTTAAATGATACCATCAAACAAGGTCCTTTCTAGCCTTCGTATAAGTAGTGATTGCTTGCATGGATATGTCCGCATTGAAAGAAGTGTCTTTTAGGAAAATAGGTAATCTTCCTGCAACTGCGATCTGAGAACGCAGATTGACAAAACCCTAGCAATTCATTTATTAACGCTTTCAGTGGTGACATGTTTACTGAATGGCGCGGTCCATGAATTAGAGTAAGAATGATTAGGGAAGGGAAAGATGGAGGCCAGATGGCATTGATAGTACCAACAGAAGCGCTCGCGTCAAAGGAGACCTCCGACAAAGGTCAATCCAACAAGAGTAATTTTCCGCATTTAGACAATTGCATCAAACAGTCAGCAGACTCCGGCCGCGCAGTTGCTCCAACAGCGACATCAACATTAATGCTGCTCCTACTAAAATCCGTAATCAGCACACAATCACCTCAACTCAGGAATCAATGCTCCAACTTTGACATAAGTCCTTCAAACGCACATATACACACACTCACCAAGACTCGATTCACAGCGCCTGGAAGAAGTCGTGGAAGCAGTCTCCAAATCCGGTTATAAATAATATTCATCAAATCAACTTTGACTGGTAGCTAAAATAAATTATTTTCAAATTAGTTAGCCGGACTTACTATTGTCAAGTGATTCAAATGCAGTTTACAATAGCAACTAAGAGGCAGTTAATTAGAATGCGAGCAGGGAAGTTAACAAGTAGGAGCATGTGACACTGTAAGTGAAGGACAGCGGCGTGATCCCAATATCAGATCGCTAATCACTTGCGACGACCCATGTTGAACCGCAAAATCAAGGTCCGACGTTGATTAATTACGTGGTCAGTGCTTTCCATCTGCGAATTAAGCCAATAGTGTTAATGGAACTTCCAAAGGGTCAGGCCTTGTTTAAGCCACATGGCTGGTCGGTGGTTGACTAAAAAGAGCGATCGACTATCTACTATATGAATAGCTTAAATTGAGCAATCATATAAAAGCCCCACCCAAACCCATTTAATTTAAAACAACAGATTTAGTGGCACATTACTAAGGAAACTGCATATACATAAGCATGGCAAACATTGAAAAGGTCAAATAGGTAGGAAAGACTAAATCTGAAAACCATCACTTTCAATGGTAGTGATAAGTGGAAGGTAAACTAAATGGTGCCACAGTCGATGCCTTTAGGTCGTATTGTCGCTGGTGAGGGTGTAGGAATCGAGCGATGTTGGCTCATAAAGATTGTCGGTCAGATTTCGTTGGAGCCCTCTATCACCTATTAAACTACGGAATGGACTTGATGCTGGAATGCTGATCAAACATTTAAAAAATGCCACCAGAATTTGACACTAAGGGCAGAGATGGCTTTTAACGTGGTCTAGAAGCTTGCCAGCTGCAATTCTGGCAGTTATGTCCCTATGGCCGAATTATAGTACGTCTATTATGGCAAGGAATCCTGGGTTAGCACAAGCATAACGATTTAGCCTTATTCATCTCTTTCGAAACAGATTTGAGAGTAACTGGGTTTCTGTAGCTCATCGTCTCCCATAATTGATTTTTTTCTATGTTCTCGATACAAACAGTGACGATTTAGTTGCCGACGCTGCGTCGCTAGACAATTTCGGGAAAGAATTCCGTGAGAGCCAAAGTTCCAGCATTTAACAATGAAAACTTAGGTCAAAACGATGTTTAGAGAGCCCATTTATATAGCCGCGCTTCTTTTTTACTTATTTTAGCTTCGATTTGAATTAGAACGGGATGTCTACTTCTTGTTTCCCACCGCAATTGCTTGCGACAGTTTTCGTACTAAGTAACGGTAATTGAGGTCCGCCCGATGTTTGGTGAGCTTGGTTACGTAGCTGTGCTCCTTTTTACCGCATCGATCCAAACTTAATTTGAATTGGGACCTGGCGGCCGTTCTCGAGTTACACAGTACCAATTTAGGTCTGGTGGATATTGATAGGAGGCAACGAAAGGTGGAGAAGGATTATGACGTCAGTGCTATCAAGGCAAAGCAAACCCCTGTTTAAGTTCAATTAGTGCGCTCCAATGATCGGATGATTCTCGTTCCATCCTCGGATTTTGCTTGCGTCTGTCTCAATAGCAAACACCTTCTTATTGTATTTGTGTTCGCCTTCTGCAGCACTCTCTAATCAGTGAGCCTTGTCTGCAAATGCTTCTCCTTCCCCACCCCTTCCCTTGACACCTTACATTATCTGCACTTCTTTTCCAACTTAGAAAGTGGAACGAACAGCATCCTACTGATTCCGTAATTAAGTAGTCAAAAGGTAAACAGCGTTAAGAAGGATGAGCTTGCATTAGTGATCTACAACCAGCGACCAGCTCAATCCTTTTCATGGACATGATTATGGTTAGCCAGTCCACGGTCATGCAGACCATCGGAGCTCCTCTAATCTTTCTCGATCAGTTTCGTGAACATAGCTGGTGAAGTCAGAACCACCAGCAAGTTATGGCTGCCAACAGTTGGAATTGCCTTAAGCACCAAGAGCGCAAACGAGTTTCTCGACTGTTAATTCATGGGCCGCAATACTGCCTCCTATTGATGTGACGTGTTGACAACAACCACCATCCCGTCCTGCCATTCCTGTCTCACCACAGTGCTAATGCAGCATCCAAGTCATCCGCAAGTCTCTATGTCGTGATTTCCTAATGTTAGTTAGAGTCTTCTTCTATTGGATTTTTCAGGGTAACGTATTCTGTTATATTCATCAAATAATTGGAATCAATGAATAGTTGATCAATTTCGCATCTCCAATGTAGATGACAAAAGCGAATTCGATTGGTTAGTACCGAGCTTGTCAATCCCATGTGCCTACAAGTCCACTTATGTGTCTTTTTTACTGTCCTTTGATCAACAACTTACGTGCATGTGCAGGCATTCGCACATTTACGGTTCCCCCTTTCAGCGCCACCACCACGGTGCTGCCGACATCTTGCTACTGGACTCTATAGCAGAATATCCTCGCTACTAAAATAGTGCTCAGTAACAGTAGCACGACGAAATCAGCCATTCCAATGCCACTAATGGGAAAAGATGCAGCCTTCAATCTAAAGGGTTCTAGAACCCTAAGATGTAGCATTATAGGCT
Source organism: Taenia hydatigena (assembly GCA_036345935.2). Taxonomy (NCBI): domain Eukaryota; kingdom Metazoa; phylum Platyhelminthes; class Cestoda; order Cyclophyllidea; family Taeniidae; genus Taenia; species Taenia hydatigena. The sequence continues at coordinate 9,248,999 of JADWOT020000001.1, read as the reverse complement.
CTGTCGACAGTGTTGACTAGGACCTATATTGCATTGCGTGCGGTTGAGTGACTGTCCAACTATAGTTGCAAAGCTACATGACGTTGATCGATTTTATCACGTGACTGACAAAGCGTCACCAAGGCTCTGCTCTCTTTTACAATCTGCAAAAAACTGACCATAGTCATGAGAGCCTACTACAATCCCTGGTTACCGCCTTGTTTTAAAATCCGATATAAATAAGTAAGTCTTGACGTTAGTGACGGGAAACAGACTGGTGCATGCATAAGAAAACGTGTGCAAAGAAATGGACTTTTCATTGTAGATGTTAAAAACAATTGCTGAAGAGAAGTGTAAATACAGGAAGGGCAGAAAGAGAAGGAAGAAACTAAACAGTTTCACTGGCATAATTTTGCCTTTCTCTTTTTTATTCCTTTCAATCCCTTTTATTGCCTACCATCCATGCAATGTTTGACGCTGGTTTTGCCGCACTACACGACATAGTAAGCGAAGGAATTTTTGCAGTGATGCCCCGATTCGCCTTTACGTTGAATAGCATAGCTTCGAATGATGATCAACCCCCGACCGCGAAAGAGTCACACCTTTGACAAGGACTACAGGTTCACCCTCCTGGTTTTGCTGCCTCCTTTTAGCAAGAAGAAGTCATCCATAAATGCATGTCAGTTCAATTCATTCACACGTGAGCTACTACTTCAGCCTCAGATCTGTTCGTAGGCACGGCACATGGCAGCTAAATGGCCGAGAATCGCGACCTCTTTTTCTACTGCAATATGGCGTTTTGTTTGCTAATTATTCTCCATAGAACTGAGTGAGACCTAAAGGACAATTATGGAACCTAACGTGAGTGGGAATTAAAGGCATATTTGGCATCTCCTATGAGTACACTGAGGACCATGATGCCACAGCACTGTACTATCACCAAATTAGGCGACACACCGGATGCCTTTTCCTGCGCAATTTATCTGTGCTCATCTGAATGATACTTGCACAGCTGTGTGTAGGACATGTTTGCTTACTTCTTTTGGGTGACAATTAGGCAGAACACACACAACTCGAGGCTAGGCTAACATCCGGTGCGCCCTAGAGAGCATACAAAGCTCTTCCCCATCAAACTGCGTTAATGTGTGCGCCTTCTCTTTTCAGTAATAATTAATTCTAGCATGTGTGCATCTACTTATACTCTGCCTTTTTGATCAAAGTGGCTGCAAACTTATGATGGAGAAAGAAAACTGAGCTCGTTTGAAGAAATATCTGTGTGTTCGACACTTGCGCAAAAATCCAACTGACCTTTAGAGAAATAATGTGTTTAATGTTCACTAGCTTTCCTTGTCCGTAAAAAGTGTTTGATAATTTGAATAGGCTTCTCCATTTTGGTGAATTCGCTTTCTACTTCACTGCTGACAAGAATTTCCTCGATAATTTATCGGTAAAATCGCTACACACCGACCCATCAACTTACTCAGAACTTGGCTAGTAATGTACGTTGAAAGACGAATTTTCGCCTCGTCTCGACCGCGCAAAGCAACACGTGTGCAGTTGACTTAATCTACTCCCTTAGAAAACTGCTGGCACCTCACCGTGGCTACAACCCACACTTCCCAATAAGATAACTCATCATATTGTGATAAACACTTAGAGCTGGGAATCGAGAAGATGGGATCATGCCTATTGATGATGTCGAGTAAGCATTTACTGTACAAATAACTCAACAGCTCTGTATCGAGGGTAACGGAAATAAACAAACACCTCTGTCACACACTTATCCGTTCTGACATCATTATGCAGAGGGTATTGACAAAGAAGTTTGTAGTATTTAACCGGTAATGTAGTCGCGCCAAGGATTTCTTCGAAGCCTCTTGTCTTTGTAACGATCGACTAAACTACTAATGTGAATAAATACTGTAGAGCTATTACTACGATGTAATAGCCATTTGATTGCAAGTCCAGAATGCAGCATGACTTGCGCTTCAATCAACCCCATTTAATCAGAGCATATTGAGCCCCTCCTACTCTCTTTTAGTGGATAGCTGAGCTAACTAACTACTGCAGTGTCTGCCTTTCCGTCCTCCTTTGGCTGTGGGTTGGGAACGAAATGGAGATGAGTAGAGTCACGATGCAGGGTTTGAACCAGAAGAAAGTGTCTACTGCGTGGCGGCAGCCAGGTGTATGCGATGCGTCTTTAAAATGAGGCGTTTTCTCGAATTTTCCCCTTCATGCGTTTGTCATGCCCCAACTAACCATTGCACACCATGTTGCAGCGTTTATGTCAAGGAAGAAGTGTTTTCCAAAACTGGGATCCTCATCCTTCTGCAAGTGATTGCGGCAATCTTAACTCCTAGATACACCTGCTTTAAAAGAGAGCGATTTATTGAAGACACTTTTACATCCTATGAGTGGCGAGAATTCAAAATCCTCCTAGCATCATCAGTTCCTTTTTAACACCGCTCAAGCGTTCGCCTGGGCTGTACTGCAGTATAGCATTCTGCAACCTTTCACTCTTCTTCCTAATCTCATCGGCTGTGTGTTTAGACTAGTAGTGATGGGCATGGTGCATAGACGTGGAATTTCCATGCTGTTTGCAAATTCAAGACCCTAGTATTGTACCTTCCACCCGCCTCAACGTGTGTACTCACTTCGACTATCTCTTGTCCCAATGTGTTTAGCAAAAGTTTGCATTTGTAAGTGTAGCAGGATTGCATTCGATTGTGAATTTTGTTAAGTCGTACGTCTACAGAAGGTGGATTAAGCTCAGTTGTAACTCGTTATCAAAATTCTATACAAGGCAACTGAGGAGCTGTGAAAATTGCAAGGGCAAAAGCTTTTGAGAGCATTGTATCAAAGATTTCGACTTTCGCTTTATAAAATGCACCTCATCGTCCTACTCAAATAGTGTCTTCATTTTCCTGCACATCTCAATGATGCTTGACTATATGGGCGGGTAAAAATATAAATTCCCTTGAAACTGCTGATTGTTAAGAATAACCGATGCCGCTGACAAAATCTGGAGCTTTTATTAAGGCTATTCGGAAGCCTGATGCAACGTCGTCTTAACGTCTAAAAGCTGTACGTAATTCCGCGACGAGGATCATGCATGCTACGTGCTAAAGGAATGGCATTCATAGGCAGGGAGCGTCCCCCTATTCCGTTCGTCATCCTCCATCTGCAGTTTCTACTTTTCTCAGGCCACGCCATGCTTCGCTCTTTATCTCAATGCACACATTTGTGGCATTGGTAGAAAGACGAGACATTATGATGCCTGACCCAACGTCGCAACGCCTCACAGCTGTACGTAATTCCGCGACGAGAGTCAGATGTGCTGCAACTGCTGTTTCAACTCACTTCTGGAAATGGTAGAGCATACTCTACATGTCCTGGAGGACAAAGTAAGTAATAAATTGAACTGACGAACTAAGTGATATCAAACTGTCTAAAAAATTAATGCTTTTTGCACTGGTGGATCTATTTGAATGGGTGAATGGGTCAGTGGGAGGCTCATACAACTCCTGGTGACATTATAAGTCACGTGAGATTGAAAGCTGTGATGCAATACACGTAGATGAGATGTTGATTGCAGCACCAATGTGACTGGAATAATAAGAGTCTGTTAGTATGATTGGACGAACATCATAAAGGAAGGCGCAGGTTTTACAAAGAAAAAAGTAGATTTCTCAATATGCATATGCTTGATGCCACCTAACTACAACCAGGTCCACTTCAACGCTAAATTTATTTCCATGTTAAATAATTTCTACTAAACACTGAATAAATTATCTTTCTTGTAGTTAAATACGAAACCCATTAATGAAGGAGAAATTACCAGAAGTTTAGCATAAAATTTACGGAAATGGTCTTAAAAGGCCGGTTAGGCGGCAAGAAGGAAGCAAGGAGGAAGTACATTTCGCCGAGGGCAAATAAAGTACCATCCGATAGTAATAAAGTCGAGTTCTTTTGGATAAATCTAATAGTGCAGTTGGACGATCCGAATCCATTTAATAAAAGCCATGTTTTGAGTAGGAGGGCAACGTTGTAAAGGACTAGGATCGAAGTATACCGCGAAGGTGAGTTTGTGTTTTACAAGGAGGGTTTTATCAAAGAGGAAGACAGAACCTGCTTAGTATGATTGGACAAATAGGACCGTGAGTATCTCAAAATGTTACCCGTCCACGATCCCAACACCAATGTCCTAGAAGTTTCAAACAAGCTTTCTAAAACTGGCAATCAGGGATAGCCCCAAAAACATGATACTTAACTGCGAATGCGTTTGAGGTAAAGTTGATTGTTTTTAAAGGAAGCTGAAGTCAGTTAATTCGAACCAGCCCTACTCTACGCCTACCACAACGGTGGATGGGATCGCAGTGTGATAAGCTCATTGTTGAAGGTAGTGCTTTATGACTTTCGTCAATAAAATCAGTCGTGGAACCACTTCCAGAGTTGCTATACCGCAGTCGCACAAGGTAATCCCTGCTTGTTACCACGAGTCACGTCGGAGTTGGCCTTAGAAAACAGAATTATGGCTAAGTTAATCATTTTCACGGGAGCAGAGCGTCCATGTGTCCCAAATTGCGCTGTGACTTAGTAAAGTATAAAAACATCAGTGATGAAATGGTGGATGGGCGATTTGTCTCAATTTTGAAGGATGTGATCGGATTGGAGACTTGTGTGTTCAAATTGGGTGTGCAGTGTGTAACATTTTGCCTAACTGGTCATGCAGTCGTAGTCGTGTTTTCACCTCTCGTTTGGATGCACAACCACAACACTCTTCCCCTTCATTTAGACAAACAAAATATTTTGACAATAAACTTGCGTCTTTGCTTCATTTATAATGTGCATTCGCCACCTCTAAACACGAAAATACGATTATCAGCGCTGGAGTTCTAAGCTGCAGCAACACTTCAACATCAAATCTCATGAGGCAAAGACAACACCACAAACTCACTAGGTTCACTTAAACTTTGCATTGCATCTTCAATTGCAACAATCTCGCGACGGTTGCTTCCACTCCCTTATTATGAAATGATGGGTTTCACAAGACAACCCATTGATTGGTGGATTGGCTAAGGAACAGTACTTTTAAGGTGCTTGTAGTCCTGCTATCGATAGTCGCTTACATCTGATTCCGTCGCTTTGTTTTATTGCTTAAGCCGCTTAATTTCTCTGCATTTGTAAGGAGACCTTATTAACTAGGGGTAGCTCATTCGACTGGCAAATCTAAACCATTAGTCACTGTTGTTTACGTGCTCGGACCTACGCCATTACAGCGCATAATAGCTGGTCATAGCGCAGTGGGGTCGCGACAGATAGGAAAGGTGGGATAACTGCGATATCTTAGTAATTGCCAGACTGCTGTTTCAACTCCCCTCTAATCACGTCATCGTTCCACATATTTCGCATTACACGCATGCACGTCTTTATGAGGAAGTCGAGATATGGCATATGATTCTATCCCTTTTCCTGTGGGTTAAACATCGAAAGTGCAGGATACTAGTTAGCTCTTATTTGAACGCCTCGAAATTGATTGTAGGGAGTAAATGGAGCATCGAATCACACGCAGCAGTCGGATTCCACATAGTTGAGGTTATCTCAATGAATGACACAAAAAATGTCGCATTTAGTTGGCACGTTTGGCACCTGAGCAGTGGATTCAGAAGAATGGTACAAGGGCTAATTTTAGAGGGATCCATATTAATTAATGGCTAGGTAACTAAATTAAAATTAAATCTCGTGATTTTGACCTTATTTAAGAGCCGTGGTTTCCTTCACCAGTCACTGCATCAGATCTAGTTGGCGCTGAAGCTAGATGTGAAGTAATGGAAGGAAGCAAATCATATAAATGGACATTTTGTGTCCTACAGGATGTTGTGATGCCTTAAAAGATGAGTAGAATCAGAAGATAATGTGTTTGGTGCTCAATGTGCGCCCTGATAAGTGTGCGTTTGTTTAAATCGGACACAACCTAAACCAGCAGTGGCGCAGGTGAAAACCCTTACTAAAAATTTCCTGCATGTTTAATGAGAAAGCGCGATCATCCGAGAGGACCTAACAATTCCTTGGCATCACAACGTGAACTAGAGCTACATCCATTACCACAAGCAGCGGTGCATATGTTGGTGCCAATCAGTGTGGTGTCACAGTGCCTACTGAGCGCAAGCGCATTTGCATACACCTTGCCTAATTAGAGGGATGAGAGGAAGATTGTAGGGCCTGCTTGGGATGAATTGAGACAAAGTAAAGTGAGGAGACAGGATATCGACAATTACTGGACACCAGAGGTGCAAACACAGATGTTGTGGTTTACAGAGAGCGTAATGTTAATGCTGATCTACTATAAAGGGACGAAGTCTATTGTCAAAATACTTAAGTTAAAAGAATTCGGACAGAAAGGTGTGCGAACAAATGATAACGGTTGCTGCAAGTACTGGCAAAAATAAGAATGAAATTCTAAATTAATTAAAAAGTCAATAAAAAACACACCAACAACAAAGCAGAATCCGATAAATGACAAGACAAGGGGTGGGATGCAAGGACAGGCTTTGAGGTCAACCAATTAAAAGACAGATTTAAGGAGAGAAAGATCATGAGAGGTCGAATAGAATTGGAAAAACAAAGTATATGACCAATAATGGGACAAAAAAATCCAATTTGGAGAAAGGGAACAAGGTGGGACAGCAGTGCCGTAACATGGACAAGGGAATGAGGCAAACAGTTAGGAAAAGAAAAAAAGGTAAAAGTAACCATATGCAGTTAAAGTTGTTAACGAAAATATATGAAAATGTAAATATTATGTAAATTGAGTGAGCGAGTGTGGAGCCACCAACAACACTGACAGAAATTGCTCAGTGTTGTTGCCAACGCTCCATGCTCTCTCACTCCACCCTCCTCTCTCTTTTCCTTCTGTCTTCCATATGCCTCCACCCCCAACCCACATCCTTCTTTCTTCCATTCTTTTGTACATTCATTCAACTCGTCACTTTACATTCTCCTTTCACCTCTCCCACATACCCCCACCCAGCCACTTATACACCCACGCAACCACCAAGCCTCGCCCATTTACCCACTCTAGGTGTCCAACTCTATCTCCACTTCGCTACATGCCTCCAAATCTCTCTGCCGCTCGCTGCGCTGCCACAATGGTTGTTGCAATTAAGAGACGCCAACATTCTCTCCACCTACACTTCCTGCCGCTGCCTCTGCTGCTGGCATCGCTACTACTCGAACCACTTTTTGTTGAACTTTTTGCATTATTTTTTTGCCTTGTTTTCTTTTTTTATTGTTGCCATTTATTTCTGCTTATTTTCTTTCCTGTTCATTATTTCTTCTTCCCTCGACACCTTTTGGGTTTGATAATCCATCTTTTGCATTTTTAACTGTGACTTTGCATTTGCTCTTTTACTTTTTAAACACTTTTTCGTTTTTTCTTTTGCATTTTTAAAAATCACTCTTATACCTACTTTCCTTTTATTCAATTTTCTCCTTCATCATGCTCGCTGACTCCTAGTGCTTGCAGACTTTAATTTGTGACTGGAAGGCTTTGGTTAATTCTGCACTGGAATTTTCTCGAACACTGCATTTAACGATTCACTTCGTGCTATCATCTCACAGCATTAAACAGACTACTATAATGGGTTAGATATCGGCGTCTTAATCACACTCTTAGTAAAAGTCACGTGTGCAGACCTGAAATTATTTGATCGGTTTCATGCAGACGTGCCACCACCATCACCTGAATTCACCCACCTCTCCCCTTGTCTGTGACATTTTCAAAACCCATTCGTGTTTATAAATTGACACGTGTGTTTCTTTTGTTAACGTGATAAATTTATCAAGTTGCTGTTTCGATTGACGCGATTACGTTTAACATCTTGATAACATTGCAATCCCTTTCCGCACGCTCATTGTCTCGTTTACTGCTTTGCGAATCCCAAAATAGCCTTCGAATCTGGCCTCTTGACTCTCCTGTGGGAACGTCTTTGCCTTCAGGACGTAGCACCACCACGTTGTCATCCCACCACACAGCCACTCAAAGATTGACTTTCATATAAATTAATTCCATCGACGTTTATAATCTCCAAGCCATATCGCACATTTGCCATGGGACTTTTATTCACGTTATAGTCAACTGGGCTGATAGAATCGCAGTAGCCTGGGCTACAGCACACCGGCACACACCAGCCATGCAGCATTGGAAATCCCCCAACTCTCTCCATGCTTGTGCCAAATAGTAAGCCGTACTGTAGTGCATCGTGCGAAGTCCAAGTTGGATGTGATGCTGTCAGAAATGAAATCACTACTGAGTGACTTGTTCTAGGAGTTACTAAGCCATCGGCATTGAGCACGTTTTGCTCTGCACTTGCGTCCAATCAAATGGACATGCGAATTACTACCAGAGGTTCTGTCGTTGGTGGTTGTTCCGACCACGGAGCACGAGCTTAGCAGTTTTGGTCAATAGACCTAACCTCATAGCGTTCATCTCACCAGAGTTGTCCATGGTTAATGCTGAGGCGAAAAGCAGCGAACTAAACTTACGCTTTGAATTGTCAAAAACAAAGGCACCCACGCATCATTTATCACCAACTTCCGTTTATCTCACTCTTCGATCTCTATGCATCAACTATGCAGCATTTCTCACTTCTTCATAGCTCTTCCCACTAATTGTAACTGACTTCATTCCATTTGCTTATTTCCTTAACCATACCATCTAATATTTAGCATTTATCGTAAAAATAGGGTAATTCTTATTATTGTGTCAAAATAAAGCAAGGCAAGATAATACAAAAGTGGTGCTGCTATTTTAGCGAATATAGGAATGTTGAGTTGACCAATGCTAACCGCTCTCACGATGGGTGTGAATTCGCTCGATGAGCATCAAGCGAATTGCAAAACAATGCCATGTAGTGGGCAAGGGTTTTTAAATACTCTTGTTGTTTCAAGCTCTCTGCTCGATTCGATTCGAAATTGATGTAGCGGAAGAGGTCTGTGAGCATATTTTGACTTCAGCATTCTTCCTGCCAATATAATGCAAAGCCTGCTCAATGTAAGTGAAGCTAGAAATAGCTGCACTTTACACCAGAAGCAAACCGAAGCGAGACGAATATGGTCCAATCTGCAATTCGTTGGCCATGCAAGCCACCAATATGCACTACTTTTATTAATTATAAAATGGAAGTTAGGTAGATGTCAATTTCGCAAAGTAATGGTTTTACTACATTGACAAACAAAACAAATTGGAAGTTAGAAAACACAAAGGGTAGACTTCTGAGGAACAACTACGCTTCTGAGACTTACGAACAAGCTTTTGAAGGGCACATGGATCATGCAAATTCGACGATATTGTGAACTACCCGAAGTGTGGATTTACGGTTATGCAACGCGGTACCTTTGCAAGCTCATCTAATTGATGTAATCGAAAAGCGAATACCATCTTGCAGTTATATATGCACTCAGGCAGGAAGATGGTAAAACTTGATAGCCTTAAGAGTTTGTGAAGCAGTTATACCTAAATCACGAACGCTCATGAGTTTATACCTTCTTGTGGCTGCAAGTTCACTGGCTGAGAGCTGTGGTACAAATCGAAGCGTACGGCTAGATCCGAACTAGTGGACAAATTTCTGCACGGGCTCCACAGCCCGACTGATAGTAAAGTGTTAGAAAAGCTTAACACTCCTACTTTAGTAAGAAGCCAGTAATTTCTGTTAGTAATCAAAATGTGTAAAGGTTAAGTAGGGTTTACAGGAGATACACTGACTTTAGACACTCATAGAAATGCCAGAAAAAGCTGATGGCATGCAGGGAGGATTTGAGATGAAGATTCGTAAGCGTAGCTGGTTACAGCCTTAGGAAAGACGAAGGGGATACGACAGGTGTCAGTCAATGCGTTGCACACAAAAACCATTTTTTCGTTTTTCTTTTTGCTTTTATGCTCAAACCACGTTAAGCGAACGCCAAAATACTCTTCAGCAAGCAACTTAATAATATTCAATCTATGAGTATTTCATTAGACATTGTATTTACTTTCCACAACTGTTTCCCGATTTTCGGTTATTTTTGTGCGAAATTGAATTCTATTATCCGACTATAATTACATTGTCTGCAAAGGCAGGCGTAACCTTTAGATGTCGTTGGTCATGCTGTAGGAGTTAGCAAGGATTACCGCAGGTGTGTTATTTCTTTCAAGGAAGGCTATTGCGCTTCTTGCCCATGTAAGTAATAACACTGTTACAAATGGAAATTTTATGGTGCTACATCGGAGCACAGCAAAGTGTGTATCATTTTGAGTCATGGATTGGATAATCTATTGCCAAGATTTGTGAACTGACTGGCTTTGGGACGCATGACCCGTTGCCAGCTATTTGCTTGGGAGGAATTCACTTATGCCCTGTCAACGTAAGAGTGAGTGGTCAAGTGCACCAGGCTTCAATTAGAATGAAATGCATCGCGAAATTTCGCAAGGAGCAATGGTTTTTCGTAAACTGCATTGAGGATCACAAAATTATTGGTTAATGGCGATAAAAATAATTCCCTCGTTACATTGTAGATGTTAAAATTTTTGAGTACAAATCGTCTAATAATGTCTTCTCACACTTCTTTTTCACACAAAACGGTGAATAGCGGGAGAGACATTAAAAAGCATGTCAAATGAGCTTAAATCTTGAGTATAATTTTGTAAGCACTGGAGGCATTTATTAGGTAATCACCAAATCTGGAGCCGAGCAGTGACACGAGCATGTAGCAAGTGTATTTTGTTCCACCGCATTAAATTTGTCTCTATTATATATGTCGAGTTTCATAGCAGCAGGATAAACAAAAAACATTTCCAAAGATTTCGTTTCAAAACAAAAGCAAAACAAGCAAAGAGGCATCAATTTCACAATTTAAAAAGATTTCCGACATGTTTCGAAGGACGTTGGGCAAACTAGAGGTCCTAACAAATATAAAAGAAAGAGATTTCAAGTAAAAGTGACATCAGCAACAGCGGAGGCAGCAGCAGCAGAGGCAGCGGCAGGAGGTGTAGGTGGAGGAGAATATTGACGCTTCTCAATTGCAACACCCAACGCGGTAGCGGAAGCAGTGACAGAGAGATTGAAAGACGTCACGCTCTCTGCATACACTGACGTCATTGTTTGAGCCACTGGTGTCTACTTCTTCCCGATAGCCCTGTCTTTTTATTTTGCCTTGCCCCTTTTTTTTCCTAACTATGCCCTACAATCTTCCAGTCATTCCTCTAGTTAGGCAATATGTATGCGAAGGTGCTTTTACTAAGTAGGCACTCTGACACCACACTGATTTCCACTGACATGCATAGCTGCTTGTAGTAATGGATGGAACTCTATTACATGTTGTGATACAGAGGAATTGCAGGGCCCTCTCGCACGGTCATAGTCCCTCATCAAATATGCAGGAAATTTTTAGGCTGGGTTTTCACCTGCATCTTCGCTGATTTTGGTTGTGTCCGAAATAAACAAACGCACACTTATCCGTGTATCTATTGGCCACCAAAGACATTATCTCTTGATTTGACTCATCTTTTAATGCGTCACAACATCCCGTGGGACACAAAATGTCCATTTACCTAGTTTGCTTCCATCTAGATCTGATGGAATGACTTGGAGGTCAATGCACAACATTTAACCACGGGTTTGGTAACAGGTGATTAATTGACATGGATCCATTTGAAGCACGCCCTCACACCATTCTTCTGAGTTTACCGCTCCGATGCCAAACGCGCCAACTTCTTTCCACACTTTGCTTTATGTCATTCGTTGACATCAACTTCAAACATATGGTTTTAACCTACTACATGAGATGCGATGCTCCGTCTACTCTCTACAATCACTTACGAGGCATTTTAATAAAGGGCAATTATGGTCTCGCATTTTCGATACGTAGCCCACAGGAGAAAGGGCCAGAATCATGTGCCATATCTCGACTTCCTCATAAAGACGCACATACGTGTAATGTGAAAAGATGTGATCGGAGGGGTTGAAAGAGCAGTCTAACCATTACTAAGCCATCAGAGGTACTCCGCTCCCCCCCCCCTAGCTGTCATGACCCCTTCGCGCTATGACCACCTGTTAGGCGTTACGATGGCGTAGGACTGAGCATGCAAACAACAGTGACTAATGCCTTGCAGTAACTCTGGCAGTGGTTTTAGACTTGAATTTGATAACTTAGGCATAAAGCATCACACTGCGATCCTCATCCACCCTTTTGATTAGCAAAGTGTAGGGGTAGTCCGAGGCAACTAACTTCAGCTTCCATTAAAGATAGTCCACTGTACCTCAAACGCACCTGCAGTCAAGTATCACGTTTTTGGAATCAGCCCTTATTGCCAGCTTCAAAAAGCTTCTTTGGGAACTTTGAGGCGTTGGTGTTAGAATTGTGGACGGTTAGACTTGTGAGGCACTCACTGTTCTATTTTTCATCCCAACTAAACTGTTTCTGTCTTCTTGATAGAATCCTCCTTGTAAACTACAAATTCACCTTCGTGGTATACTTTGATCCTAGTCCTATTCAGCGTTGCCTTCCGGCTCAAAACATGGCTTCCATTAAATGGATGTGGGCCTCCAAGTGTGCTATAAGATTTATCCAAATGAGATTGTCTTTATCACCATAGGATGGTGCACTTCTTGCCTTCACTGAAATGTAATTACCCCTTGTTTTCTTGCCACCTAAACAGCCTTTTAAGACCGTTTTTGTAAATTTTTTGCAAGCCTGCTAGTAATTCCTCTCATTTATTCTTTAACAAGCTCATATATTGGAGGGCTTAAGCATTTAAAGTATAGGAAATTAAGTCATTCAAGGTTTAGCAGAAATCATCTTACACGGAAATTGATTCGGTGTTGGAGTAGACCTGGTTGCAGTTAGGTGGCAACAAGCAAATGCACATTGAGAAATCTACATTTTTCTTTGCAGAGCTTGAGCCTTTCTTTTGATGTTCACTGGACTATAATGACACACCCGTATCATCCCATTCACATCGGCGCTGCAATCAGCCCTTCATCCCTCCTCCACATGTTCAGCATCACAGCTTCCAATCTCGCGTGACTTATGATGTCACCAGGAGTGGTACGAGCTCTTCACTAACCCATTCTCCTATTCGGATAGATCCATCAGCTCTCGAAGTATTAATTGCCAGACGGTTTGATATCACCCACTTCGTCTGTTCTATTTTTGCTTACTTTGTCCGCCGGGCGATTCACGGCATGCTACACCATGTCTCGTTATTTTAGTAGTGGCACAAATGTATGCATTGAGATTAAGAGCGAAGCATGGCGTGGCCAGAGGGGAGTCAAAACAGCAGCTGGACGACTATGAACAGAATAAGGGGACGCCTCCTGCTTATGAATGTCATACCTCCAGCACGTGGCACGTATTATCCTCATCGCGGAATTACGTATGGCTGTTAAGCGTTACGATGACGTCGGGTCAGGCGTCAAGATAGCATTGACTAAAGCTTCGGAGTTCGTCAGTGGGATCAGTTATTCCTAGCAAACATTTAGCAGTTCCAAGAGTGATTGCATTTACCACCGCCAATACAGCCGAGCATTATTGAGATGTGCGAGAAAATGAAGACACAATTCGAGTAGGAAGATGAGGTGCATTTTGTGAAGCGGCAGTCGAAATCTTTGATGCGTTGCTTTCAAGAGTTTGCATTCTTGCGATTTTTACTGCTCATCGGTTGCCTTGTGTCCTATCAGAGCGCAATCCACCTCTTGTGGACATGCGACTTGACAAACTTTTCAACCGAGCACAATCCCATCACGTTTGCAAATGCAACCTCTTGTCAATCACATAAAGACAAGAAGTAGTCTAAGTAGAGGCACACGTTGAGGTGAGCGGTAGGCACAACATTAGGGTCTTAAAGTTACTACTTCCCTCATCACTTCCGACCAAATGTGAATTAAGTCACCAACAGCATGTGAATTCCATGTCCATACTCCATGCTTTATCACCGCTAGTCCAAGCACACAAAGCCGCCGAGGTTGGGAAGAAAAGTGAGAAATTGCAAAAGGCGTATACTGCAGTGCGACCCAGGCGAACGCTTGAGCAGTGTTGAATAGGGACCAATAATTAAAGGTTAGGTGAACTTGAAATTCTCGCCTCTTGGAAGATGTGAAATCGTTTTTAATCAATCGCTCTCTTTTCTAGCAGTTGTCTCCATGATATGAGGTTGCCATCACTGCTTGCAGGAGATTAGGGATCTCATTTTTTGAAAGCACTTTTTCATTACATAAACGCGCAAAAATGACGTACGATGCGTACTTTGTAGCACAGCAAACGCACAAGCAGGAAATTCGTGGGAATGCCTCATTTTAAAGACAACTGGCACTCAAATGTCTACTGCCACGCAGCAAACATGCTTTTATGGTGCAAATCTCGTATCGTGTCACCACGCACCTCTATTTATTTCTTAGATCTATACCGAAGGAGGACAGACGGAAGCTACAAGTGCTTGGCAATCCAATAAGAGAGATTAAGAGGTGCTCAACATGCTCTGATCAAATGGAGCTGATTGAAACACAAGTCATGCTGCATTCTAAACTTGCAATTAAGTGGCGATTGCATCGCAGTAATAGCTCTACGGTATTTATTCACGTTAGTATTTTAATTGACCGTTACACAGACAAGAGGCTTCGAAGAAATCCTTGGCGCGACTACATTACCGGTTAAATACTACAAACTTCTTTGTCAATACCCTCTGCATAATGATGTCAGAACGGATAAGTGTGTGACAGAGGTGTTTGTTTATTTCCTTTACCCTCGATACAGAGTTGTTGAGTTATTTGTACAGTAAATGCTTACTCGACATCATCAATAGGCATGACACTACCTTCCCGATTCCCAGCCCCATGTGCTTATCATAATGTGATGGGTTTTCTTCTTTGGCAGTGTGATTTATCGCCACCGGCAAGGTGTCAGCAGTTTCCTGAGAGATCGGATTGAGTCAAGTAACATTGTATTGTAGGTATTTTGGTGTTGGACTCGGAACAATGCTCGAGCATCGAAGGGGTTATTGCCCACCACCAGGCACTAGGACTTGTCAGCATGACCAATGGAGTGACTTCAGAGCACAGCCGTTTACACTGCGTGAATAAAGTGGTCTGCCAACTGGGCGGGGTTAAAGGCGATGTATTGGGGAATCCTCCAAGCGATTGGAAGGTCTACTGCTTGAATTGTGATGACAAAACGGAGTTTCATCAAATGGCAATAGCCGAGATATTTGCCCTTGAGTTGGTCGTTAGGTGAGCCAGATACCACTACAATTCCTCTGTAATGTACTCCGCACATTCTTAACACGCACCCCTTTTATTCATTGGTTTTGTGTGCAAAGTAAATTTGTGCTGTTTTTAATGGCATATTGCCCTTTAGAAGTATACTACGGAAAAGAAGGGGGAGAAAGGAGGTGGTGGAGGCGGAGATCGAGTCAACTTGTACACTTTTGAATAAAGTGGACCTGGCGCAAACCCTTGGTAGGTCACGACAAGAGTGTTGCTGATGCAGCGCTAGTCGGAAATTGCTAATGCTGAAAGACGTGCGCCACCTCAGCTATCTTTTAACTTTTACAGCGTTAGTTGACAGCATGAAGCGTATGTAAATCGTTTTAACGTCTCACAAAATGCTGAGTATAATGCGTGGCATGGCGATGTGAGCATAGAGACGGAGACTCTGTCACCTTAGGCAATGCTGTAATGTCATTAGGTCTCAAATCAACTTATAGGTGATGCTTAGTCACGTGGGGGACAAATGCGTGTCTCGTGAGGTCACACAATGCAGTGAATGGGCTGTATTAAACTGCGTGATTATTTGACCTCACGTGACAGCAAATGGTATGGCATTTATTTGGCTGATCGCAAGCACAGTCAAAGCAAAACTTTAGCATAGTTTTATGAATTTTTAAGCATAAATTACATTTGTGGCGAACCCTCGGTATTCAAACAACAGCGACATTAATGGATGAAATTGGATTAAAATGTGGCTGTAGAATAGACTGTGGAAGAAGCTGAGTACAAGCCATAATCACTGCTTGGTGCTGTGGAGACATTTCATGATGTCGCAACAAATCCCCAACTGCTAGCACATTGGAGCATATCACGATCCGATTAGAGTGCCCGATCCTGTGTCCGATTGGGCACATGCGCGCCCTAAGAGCTTCAACAGTGGAACCACTTGTATGACGGATCATCTTCGAGGGTGTAACCAACAGAAGTTTAAGCGCCCACTATAAGCAAATCTGAATCCGGCAGTGAATAACACAAACGTTCCAGTAGTTGCATTGGATTCCACTTCTGATGTATATATTCTGAAACGATTTTTGTTACGTCTGCAACAACACACTCTTCCACAATTATTTTCAAATCCGCACAGGAAGGTTCTTATCAGTCGCCCTTTACTTGGACGTGATCCCGCATTCCCCCAGCTTGTGCGATTGGCTCCAGAATCTGGCGAAGCACCTGATCCATCACCCTTGGAAAAATCACCTTCGTACGCACGAAATACCGGTGCTAGTTTCTGAATATTTATTTAACAACATTGTAGTTTGCATTTAACCTGTGTTGTGGATGATTTAGCAGAACTTTGCACCTTAGGATTAATTGCCTGGATTTTCAATTTCTCGAACGAGTGCCTTCGATTAGTGGTTGCTCCGATCTTACGACGTGGTAACGATACGATCCTTGCTACTCGAATTTACCGGTTATAATTTGGCCACGATATACTGGCTACCCTTTGTAAATGTCTTTAGAGGTTTGGTTTGTCATGGCCTATCAATATTTCTTTGCCTATTACTTGTATATTGAATGATTTTCAATTGCATGCGGCCTAAAAATGCACCAGGCAATTGGGAAGGATTTCCGCGGTTCCCAACGGCACTTGTTGCGGCCACATTTTGGCGCTCATAAGGTCCATACATTAGCACTTTTTACCGTTCATCCTGAGTTGGTTGAAACAGAACGCTGTTTACTTTAGTTTTGAGGCTAAAGCAGGGTTGTGCCTTTTGCCAAGCTCTTTTGTAGAGCACTTGGAACAGGTGTGATGGGCAGTAGTAAAACGAACAGCTTATTATAAAATAGTCTAAACGGTTTGATTTTGGTGATGCTGAGTCACTCAAAAAGAAATCTACATCTGGAAAGTCTTGCCATTGTCACTCAAGATCAACGTATAATGGAAGACGAGGTACAAACGGGATCCGACTGAGTATTAACTGAGCACGATTACATGGTTGAAGCAACCGATGCAAGGGCAGACGGATACCTCATTAGCTCTAAATAAATTAACCAAATGTCTGTACGTAATGTGACTTTGTGTCTGCAGGAAGTGCTTTAATCACTTGCGAACGTGCTGTGACGGATATCCACCGGGATGTGAAAGTTTGTTTGCAGTTGGTTTTCAAGTCTCCGAACACAAGCTGCAAGCTGTTGGTACCGAAGATAAAACTGCATTTTAAAAGAACGTATAAGCATTATAACGATGCACACCTAAGCATTTGATGTACTAATTGAATAAGAACAAAAATCGAAAAAATGCAGAAAAAAGTCTAAAGAGACACATTGAATTTTAATCTGCCATACAGCAACAATGATTTCCCATTTACATAAATTGATGTGTACCATTTTTCGCAACTCACTTTCTATCGTTTCGTGCAATCGACGATACATTTGCAGATGCAAACTAAACAGCTGTGTTCCACGAAATAAATTGCAACGCGCTTGCACCCATTCATCTTCTGATGAGGCCGCTGACAGCACCATGGGCCTCTGGTTGCACATTAACCTAGAAGTAAGGGAAAATGGAGGGAAATTTTTTCATCTATCTACTACGCTAATTCCATTAACTCGGTTAAATTGTTGATGTCAGCCTTCGCAGCGTGTCAGATTCTCACCAAGCTACCGAGAGGACAAATGAGTAGGCTAGCAATCACGACTGCACTAATCAAGGACCTGTGGTATGCGGCACTAAACCTCATAGGAGGAGTGTACAGCGAAAAACAAAGTAGGATGCAGGATGGATGCAGTCACATTGGCTGCAACAGTGTTGAAAGTGAGTTCCTTTGTCAAGCCCATGTAGCTTGACCACAAAGTCGCATTTTGCTTCAATCAGTGTGGTATCATTTGGGGGACGAAGAACCGGAGACTAGTGCAAGTCGAGGACTTCAGCTTCCTCAACGGCATTAGGAGGTTATCACGCGATTACAACAAAACATATATGGAAGAAAGATAAGGTGATTACATTGTGCAGGAAGTGACTTCGATGAAATGAAAATTCTTTCCGAGTAAGATGGCTGGACATTGTAGTACCAAACATAGCTCGATAAATTATGCAGAGACACATTGAGAAGCGTCACATGTTGTTAGTTCAAAAGCTGACAAATCTTGACTAACTAATTTTCTTAGTGCTATTACTGGCACCCAGCTGAACTCGTCAAGATACAATGTTGGCCATTAGAAGGCTCAGATTCCACGCATTTTCCATCGTTTTAATTTCCATCTGAGTGTGCAAAGTCGCTTGCATTTGAATGTTCCTCGCCTAGGATACATTATGTGCCAGATCAAAGCCACTGATGGGAGTGTCTTCAAATGGGAGAGGAGGTTGTTCTCAGGTTTGAGATGAGTGCCCAATGCGCATGGCATACAGACATCGCTGAGCACATAAGATTTCGCAGAAGTGAAATGACAATTTATCCCTAGGCACTAGATTTTGAGTGATGGACAAAGACAACGGGATTGAGTTCGCCACCTCTGTGCAATAAGGAGGTGAGTGTTTCGTGAAAAGAGTGAATTATAAGGATGATTGGCGGTAGTGCAGCGCAAGCCGCAATAAAATACAATGTATTCTACGTGCATTCTGATTACTCGTGAAATCGTGCAGGCAAAGCCGCTACAATAAAAATGACTTGATTTTCCCACCTACGTTTGTGCAAAGTACTTCACGACTCAAACAATAACAGGCTTTACAAATGAACTTTGTTGCGTCAAACCTTGATGATTGCATTGCTCTAATTTCGGCTTGGCAGGCTTATGAAGCAAGCATTGAAGTGCGAGTTAACCCAAATAAAACACAACCACTGTCCAAAAGCGTGTATTTGTCCGAGCCGATCGGCTGCGAGATCGCTTCCTACTGGCTCATTCGATATACCGTGCATCCAATAAAGCACGCGTACGAGAAGTCGTTGGTAGGCTCTTCTGCATCCTTCCACGTCGTGGAATTGCTCCCACTTCAAATGAAGGAAGACAATTATCTGTTTCTGTGTGATCATGAAGAAGAGTTTTGATGTCGGCTAGGGTGGTGGATATGAAGCGTGAGGCAATCCCTGCAATGGAAGTAGTCCACGCACATCCTTCACTGATGACACTGCATTGTGTTGAATAGATCGAATACTCTTGAATGTTTTGATGTCTGAATATGTACTCATGTCGTAATGAAAAGTGAGACGATTGGAGAAAGGAATGGGACTTACTCAAAAGATGTCGGTGGAGGATGAGGTAAGAGGAGACAGAAACAAATTAATATTGGTTTCAAAGAAGGTAAACGTGAGAGAAGCGAGACGTTTTCATGTCACCAAAGTGGAAACACCAGGGTAAGGCGACGAATTGTGAGAGTACTTACTCCACTTCTTTGGGTGAGTTGAATGCATGAAGCATAAACGGTAGGAAATAATGTAAGCCTCGACGTTTGAGAGCATATAGTATGTAGTTAAAGCAAAGCATGGAAGAGGGGAGTAGACAAAAGATCTCTTCTTCTCCCTTTCATAGACGTTATTAGACCTAGTTTCTACGCGTGTACATTGGTCCCTAATACCAGTGAGAATAGAACAAAAGATTTTAATTTTACGTGTCATGGGCTGTAATTAGTCGATTTGGAGTGACAAATTGGAGTGATAGGACGGGCTCAAGTGGTAACGTGGATGCCGTCTCTGAGGATGAGGCACCGATGACAGTTTAGATAGCACTGCCCACTTTCTCCTTTTTTCATCCTATCATAGTCTGTCATGGTCTAGCAGAGATGGCTAGTCTAGTCTGCTCTGATCCAGTCCAATCTAGTCTGATTTTGTCAAGTCTAGTCACGCGCACCTCGTTGAAGTGCTTCCAAAGTGAGGTGGGTGGATCGGCTGCTACTACTGCTGCCATCGATTTGACGGTTGTTGACGCATGTAAGGTGTATATAAGTAAAAGCGGCATAGTGAGAGATGTGTAAGGTATGAATCGATTAAAGGAATCGGGTACTCACTCCCAAGAATGCAACGCAGCTAGCGAAGGGGTATTCCCACCTTTAAACCTGGACGAATCATTGCCTCGTACTCCGAGGGGACAATGGCTATGATTGCAATTATCCGGAGAATGCGGAGTAGCATAGTCGTTTAGCTGAAAGGGATGAATGAATAGTTGAGTGA
The DNA here is from genome assembly GCA_036345935.2 of Taenia hydatigena. Taxonomy (NCBI): domain Eukaryota; kingdom Metazoa; phylum Platyhelminthes; class Cestoda; order Cyclophyllidea; family Taeniidae; genus Taenia; species Taenia hydatigena. The sequence goes on along the minus strand of JADWOT020000001.1, from coordinate 9,228,616 downwards.
GAAAAGAGGCAGGAATTCGAGAGAGTGAGGAGAGGGAGAAGGGCATTGGGAAAGGTGATCATAGAATGTCTCTACACGGTGTTGTGGTACTTCGTTATTTGTTTCTCCCCCCCTAACTTACTAAGAAAACGTGAGCTAATATAGCACGACATACTTAAGGAGGTTAACTGTAGTTTTCCTTTCCAAGCGATTTAAACTGGGATATCAGTTGTGATTACATTGAAATGATGCATGCAAATAAAGTGAGGGAGAAGGAGAAGAGCATAACACAAGGGAGAAGGAGGGATCAGTATAATAATTTACTGTTACTTTTTACGATATCTACCTGTTTAGGGCTCTTGGCAGCTCTAGACTGGCTGGGTGAGTAGTTGGGAGTGACGAGGTGGTGGAGGGGGAGGTGGCGAAAGTGGAGCATGAGAAGGAGACCGAAAATGAGGAGGAAAAAAGCGCGAATGAAGCACCGACGAAAAATAGATGATAGAAACGACAATAGGAAGCAAGATGAATAGTAGAAGACGATGAAACGCCTAGAAGAGCATGTTTGACGGTTGGTTGTGCGATTGACCTCTTCGCATCTAACACGTGCCTGATACAACCAAAGACGCGTGTCGCGTCGTGTCCCACAGCGCCACCTAGTGTCGATTTTGGACATAATCTCTTGCAGGTGGTTTTGTGAGAATAGACTTCAGTTGCCCATGTGATTCTTCACCTCGGCTGAATTTCGTGCATCATGGTGAATGTAAAAGAAGCGGAAGCGAATGGGAAGCACCACTAATTCTTTGATAAAATACGCCACCTGTTCAAGATTGCTGGTCATTGGCCTTTTCTTTTCCGATGCTGCTCTTGTGTCCGTCGTTCTTTGGGCACTTAGAGGCTTCACTGTTTTACCACAAGGCATTCACCTAAATCCGAATGAAGGGAAACAGCAGTGGGTACTTGCAGTATGTTGAGGGACGTACGAGTGTTGAAATGTTGACAAATGGAAGAAGCGTAGTCATTCAATCGTCTTACCATGTCTGCAGCCACTTTACATGTCTGAGAGGAAACAACTTTTGGTAAAACACACTGGTGGAAGCGCATCATGAACGCCATTGACATTACCGATGGTACAACCATTCGGAGGTGTTTCATTGGAGTCGACTGTCTAAAATGTGGGGCTAGAGATCGATCACTTGTGAGTCTTCCGGGCATATGAGAGAAGACGGTGTTGTTGAGGCATTGTATGAGGGAGGAAATGAGCATTGCCTTTTACTTAATCAATAGACACTACACTTGACTAGGCAGGAGATGTCTACTATCAAGCAGTATGTCACTTCTATTTGCAGAGTGGTGTAGTATAGAGTTACCTTAGCTCAGCGCAACTTTATTCAACGTATCGAGGCATAACGTGGTGTAGGGAAGATGAGGGGAGACAAGGCAAAATGAGGGTCTGCTTCCGTCACCAGTTTAAAGTGTCACTGACGTCCAACATAGCCGTTTTGCCATTGCGCAACTAACGAGAGGACTGACACACACTCGCTCACTATTTTCGTAAACGAACACGTGAACATTACTACACCATGCTGGTCTGCTTTAATCCACTTCCATCCATCTCCTGGCATTTTATTAAAACGTTATACATCACCAGTTTCTACCACTTTCATCACCAGTCAGAACGATAACAATCACAGCAATGTAATGCCATACGCTGATCCCTCACTGCCTTCTCACTTTGTGTTAATACCAGTTATGTTAAATGCACTTCTTGCTATGTCAATGAATTCGTTGAAGCCCAGACATCATATGCGTTTTCGGCGTTCTGATAACACCTCAAACACTGGGAATTAGTACCAAAATCATCGCACTGTCTGGAAATTGACCAGTCAAGTCTTGTGTCAAATTTTGGTACTTCAACTCCCAAATATGGTAGAACACAAAACAGAGATGATACATAGGCTGCTTGCATTCACTTACGTTCACAACTTTCATGCAAGTGCTTGAAACTCCTAGGGGATGAGAATATGGCCATAATCATAATGGAGGTCATTTTAAGCAAAAGCCGGTGAAGAGCTAAATTTTAACAATCACTAGCCAGTTAGACTTCTGACGGTGATTCCTTGCCCATGTGGCCCCATTGTTGCGGCTGCAGCTGCAAGCATGCATCAAATTGGGCACAGGAGTGGGCACAGAAAGCAGATCCCGATGCGTTGTAATGTATCAGACACTAGGAATTCATGACGATGTAATGCGACGTCACGTCTGCAACTGAAAGTGATCGCATGGCTTACACAACGTCGCACAATAACGCCGAACTGGTGCTGTTAGAGAGTTCACAGTGAAACCATTTGAGTAGTGTCCAAGTGCTGGAATTCCAAATCTACAAATTATAAGATCGAAATGTGTTCGCACTCACTAAATCACCAAGACTCATTCAAACTGATTTTCGATTGTGCCCGCAACTCCAGTCAAGCGCGCTTTTTTAATTGGCGGTGCGATGCCATGCTGTTTGGCTGTCACGTGAAACTAAACAATCACGTAGCCTAATTAGAGGCCGCAAATCACATCTCGTGACTTTACTAAACACGCAATCACTCCCGACTTGACTAAACATTACTTACTGACTGATTGCAGGTTTACAGGACAAGGTGTCAGATGGCATTACAACATTGTCCTGGCAACTAAACCTCTGTCTGCATACTCGCGTCAGCATTTCACGCATTGTGTCCAGCGTTTTGCACAAGCATGCAATCAGTTCTAGTCGAGTAAAAGAAGATGGCCATACAGACAGACACATAGTCATGTAAGCGTAAGGATGATTAGTGCAGAACGAAGGATGAACACTAGTATGTATTCAATTCATGGTGTAAGAGTCCATCTTTCCCTCGTAGAATGTGGGTGTGGATTTGGCCCATGCATTAGTAGAGCGTGTGGGATACTAAGTCAGACGACCCAGAGTCACAAGGTGGGAGTAGATTAAAGCGGCAAGTGGGCAGCGCGGAATCCTGTACTCAATGTTAACAATGAGAGGAAGAGTACAAGGGACATATGAGCTTAACTATGTGGTTTGGCTAAAATTTGAATCCACTATACATGGATTGCCTCTTCCTTTACAGCCAGCAAAATCTTCACTATCCTTACCAACATCACCTCATTTCTCTCCTATTTTATTAGCGGAACGGATAATATTTCTTTATTTAAAGCCAATGGATTGGTATGGAACTGAAGGCCATAGAGGTGCAGACAAGCTACTTCGCTCACACACGCCGTTTGGGTGCGCACCACATGCAAGGAGCCAGTAGGAAACATTCTCGTAGCTGATTGGCTTACTGAAAGGCATATGCCGCTAAGGTAGATGAATCGCGTTGGTTTACTACACCATTTATTTCACTTCAATATTCTGTCGTGCCGACGTTGGATCAATGCAACCACCACGGTTCGACGTGACAAGGTTTATTTTTTGAGGCACTTATTTCATGGTTTACGAAGCACTTCTCACCCAATAAAGTGACAAAACCACGTCATAAGCGATTGAACGCATTTTCCTGTAATCCCTCAGCTCTCATGTGTGCATCCTCGTGCGGCTTGTACTGCTCCACAATCAGTCAACTTTACTTTCCACACTCCTCTGTAGTCCGCGAATTCACGGATCACCCACCTTCGTGCTGTACAAAGGTAGAGGTCTCGATCTCTTTACTCTCGACTGCCACGTTGACGAAGTGCCTGAAGGTGATGCGTGATTTTACGCTTGTGTAATTATTTGTGGTCTGCAATGTCTTCATGCCATGAGCATTGTGCACAAGGACCTCAAACCCGAGAATGTCCGCCCCTCAGACCAGGGTCATATTCGCATCACTGACTATGATCGGTCACATGCCATGTCAGAGAATGAGAATCCGCCAGAAGCGCATGGCTTTTGCACAACTCCCCATTTCATTCTACGTGAACTAGCCAATAGGGTAGCAATTACAACAAATGCACATACATGGGGTCTGGCCCTTCCAATGGCATACACTTTGCCTGAACCAGTGCAACCAAATGCTAGTGGAGGGGTCGATGTAATGCGGTAGGCGGGAGGCCAACCCACCCAACGAAGGTACAATGACCATCCAAGCGATCGTAGATGAGATTGAGAGCTGAACAGGCGACACACGCACCAAATTTTATGTTGAGTATTTTTATTACTGCTAAATCGTAGTGGTATGATATTTGGTCTAAACATAGGAAAGCTAGCCGTGTTCTCCATTCCTTACAGAAAACGCCTCCACAATTTATGCTAAAGCGTTCCAGATATTCTGCACGCTATTCATATAGGCAACGTTTGCAGGGATATCTTCATTCTCCTCCCCATCCCTGAGCTTATGCTTAAAACGAGAAGGTTGACTCTTCTGAGACACCGTCAGTTTTTGATGCAAAGCGGTAGATCAGTAGCGTATTAGTAAAAAATTGTGTGGCGGTCTATATCTGCATCGAGAGATTCCTGTTGCGTTCCTACCTATCATTTAAAAGGTATGTTTAAATAAACGTAAATACTGCATGATTATACCACTTTCGATTAGTGCGATTAAAGATAAGATGTGAGCAGATGAAAAACTGCACATCAATCATTAAAAAGTCGTGTAAAATCTAGCGGAAGACTTACTATTAACTGGTCTTTACAATAAAAACCATTTGGATCAAAATTACATTGAAAGTCTCGTACAAATGCCTTACAAAAATTGCCCAGAACCCTTTTAAGGTGCTTAGCGGCATATATGAAATGGTGGGCCCTGGTGTAGTCATTGCCTTGTGGTTCGCGATTTGCTCTAAAGAGTCCAGGTATGCTAGTGTCGGTTTTGGAAGTTTTTGGATCTTTTTATGCGTGTGCACAAGTGAGCCTATATTACTCACATGAAATTGTGGCTATCGACTTTTGAGGCTTGCTGCATTCATGGTTTATGTAATGCTCGTAGTGAACTACGTCTACTTAGGCACATTTTAAACTGGGACCGTGCCTGCAGATCTCGGCTGCTTTTAGTCTATTTCAAATTATGACGAGAGGCGGGAGGTCGATTTCTCCAATCACTTGTGGGCAAGAGTCTGTATATCGAATCAACGGGTTTACCATTTGAGGATGCTTTATAGTTTCACGATAATTATCAGGGCTTTTAACGTGGGGGTTCGATTGCTTCCTGGGTGAATCAAATGCCACTAGCAACAACGTGTCAATGCTGCAAGAAAAGTGGCTGTTGGTTGGATATGTGGGATGGTTTCTGCATGTGCACATAATTATTCAGTTCTAAGGCAGGGTTATCACATTCAGATATTATTGATATAGGACGCCAAATTTGGCACCTCAAAGCAGAATTTCGTAGCTTTTACTACCAAAGACGGAGGATTTTGCTCTCTTCAAACGACATCTTTTTCTATTATCAACACGAAGCGGCCAATTTTGCTCTCAATGAATGGAATTTTGTATTACTGACCGCTATAGGACCGCAAATTTTGCTCTCTCTGAATGGAATTTAGTAGTATTGATCGATATGAGACAGCGAAATTCGCTCTCCTTGAATGGAATTTCGTGGTACTGATGGACATTAGGTGCCGAATTTTGTAGTATTGATCGACTTGTGACGGCGAATTGTGCTCTCTTTGAATGGAATTTCGTAATATTGATCGAAATGAGATGGCGAATTGTGCTCTCTGAATGGAATTTTGTAGTATTGATCGACATGAGATGGCGAATTTTGTTCTCTTTGAATGGAACTTTGTAGTATTTATCGACACGAGATGGCGAAATGTGCTCTCTTTGAATGGAATTTTGTAGTATTGATCGACATGTGATAGGGAATTGTGCTCTTTTTGAATGGAATTTTGTGGTGATGATCGACATGAGATGGCGAATTGTGCTCTCCTTGAATGGAATTTTGTAGTATTTATCGACATGAGATGGCGAATTGTGCTCTCTTTGAATGGAATTTTGTAGTATTGATCGACATGAGATGGCGAATTTTGTTCTCTTTGAATGGAACTTTGTAGTATTTATCGACACGAGATGGCGATATTTGCTCTCTTTGAATGGAATTTTGCAGCATTGATCGACACGAGATGGCGAATCATGCTCGCTGTGAATGGAATTCTGTAGTATTGATCGACATGAGAAGGCGAATTGTGCTCTCTTTGAATGGAATTTTGTAGCCTTGATCGACATACGATGGCTAAATTTGGTCTCTTTGATTGGAATTTTGTTGTATAGATCTGCATGAGATGTCGAATTTCGCTCTCTCTGTCGAATTTCGCTTCCTTTAATGGAATTATGTAGTATTTTTGGATATGTGATGGCAAATTATGTTCTCTTTGAATTCAATTTTGTAGTATTTATGGATAGGAGATAGCGAATTATGGTCTCTCTGAATGTAAATCGCTGGTTTTGTTTTACACCAAGTCGTGGATTTTGCTTTCTCTGTATATAATTTTGTAGTTTTTATTTGCATTGGAGGCGACGAACTTCGCTCGCTCTGAATTTAGTTTTTTATTTTTCACCTACATGCAGTCGCGAATTTCGCGATCTTTGAATGACTAGCCGTTTTGCGAACTTAAATTTAATCAATGCGAACGTTACCTGATCCTCTCTTCATTTGCCACTACACCTGCATGAAGCGTGTATGCCGTTGTTCAGATCAGTCCATTCAATCTTTTTGGAAGTCGTATTTGCTTGCTGTGTGAGGCACTTGTTGGGATTTTGATAAAACGAAACAAAAGGTGCTTTACGGGACCCTCTGTAGACATGGACTGTACAAAGTGACGCAGTCTCTTCTCATCATGTAGGGCATATCGGGATGGCGTCGTGAGTATCGGACCATCTTAGTTCCTGGTCGGCCTTTGTGAGGAAGTGTGAACAGGAAACAGCCTATTGGGCTCCTTTGCCACTTCTAGCCTCGACGACTCATTGGCCTTTCTTATTACTGTAGGGTGGATACGAATACCATCTGCGACTGCTGTGGGAAGGCATCCACCATAAGGAGGCAAGTAACGGCATAACTTGGATCGAGGAAATCGAGGCGCTCAAGCACTTGGAGTGTCCACAACTCTCTCCACCTAAAGGAATGAACAGGGTTTGGACAACTCAGACGCAACACCATGTAGTAGCAATGAGCAACCCTGCTTTCGATTCGCAGGCGCCATCGACGTTGTCCTGTTTATTGTGCAATTTCAAATAATGTTTTTGCCATATTCAGTATCTCTATTCCCCTTTATGTGAGCAGAATCAGGTCAAAGGTGATAGCACAAGCAGTGGTGGTTTGGATGATTATCAGGAGTGCGACAGTCGGCCACTTCACTGCGTTACCACATTCTCCACGCATAATTAATTCTCTACTTTTTGCGCGATTACCATAGTAAATGCTCAAAAAATTAATGTCGTTGTCAAAACTTTTGTTTGCCATGGCAGTGTGTTAAATGGTTTGTTAATCTGATACCGGCGGAGTCTGACTAATGGGCCTAATTTATACCAGCATGTCTCCAACTCTTTTGAGTTATTGTGCAGTCTTATTTGTCTAGATGGAACGGTGTTACCACATAGGGTCGCTTTATTCGATTATAGGTTGGTCATAGAGAAATGAAAGGTGTCAGCAGAAGGAATGAGGGACAGATAAAGGTTGTGTAATTTTGTGTCTGTTCTTAAAAGCTCTCTGGGAGGGTTGCGGGTAGCAAACAAAGAGGACGTTGTTACGGAGAGGGTGTCATCTGTCCCCTCGCGAAAGGGGTGTAATTGTGACAGAGGTGCTCTGATCACTGAGCACTGTTATGCTTGCCACGCAAGAGGTTTCCAACTTCTGGCAGAACGGGACTATCAATAGCACTCAAGGCAGTTCATTTCATTGCTCTCAAAGAGCATTGTTTTGAGCGCAGTGCAAAATTTCGCTTCATCGCGCTAGATGCCAACGAAAGCGGAGGACGGTAATGAATTGCACCGGTGACGCTATTTAACCACCATTTGCGGCGAATAGTTCTTATGTGTGTTTGCAGATTAGGGCAGGGCTCTGTTCCACTCCGCCAACGCAGAACGTTGAAGGTGGCCAAAGGAAAGTCCACAAGCGCAGCATCAATATGAAGTACAATGACAGTCGGAATGAATTCAATCAATTACTGCCAGTCCTCGCTAAATGGTGAAATCAGCCTCTATTAAATGAAAGGACATTCTTGTAATGCAGAAGTGTGGGACAGATTGTCAAACGCGTGATCATTATTTGGCAAACCTCTTTTATCAATGGCCATAATGGATAGGTAGGAAGCTTAGACAGCTCCACGACGGTGTCGACCATTATTTGTTAGGATAGAACCCCACATAGTGATGCAGGCACTCTGCCCTCTAGTAGACCGGTCTCGACAGAATGGGATGATGTTGCACTGCGAATGCATTAAATATCGCTAAAAAGAGGACGCGGAGTACCAACCTCTGCATGGTTCTGGTGCACGAGAGCTTCCTTTTGCCTTCTTACTACTGACAACACACAGCCAAAGGCATGAACTGGTCTAGAAAGTGAGATGGGTATGCTACCAATGGATAAAGCCTTCCCTGGAGGATGAAGTTGGATGATATTATGAAGGCATCAGGTCTCCTCTATGCCTAACAGCATCATAGACATTGGTGTAAACAGTTCTCTAAGAGAGCTACACGAGTAAGTAGACCAAGTTGGTGATGCCAAAACTGCAACACTTAAGGCAATTTTTGGAAGGCCTAAAATCACAGTGATTGCACCGACCCAATCTACGCCTGAAGGGGTCCAAGTGGAAAGAGTAGACAATGATATCGTAGATCCTCTGCCATCTCTTCACCAATGCAATCTCGATATGATAGACTGCTTGTGAAAGTGGCTGAAACTAAACTCATGTATGCACAAATCATTAAAACGTTCGCCTCAGGTTTTCCATTAAAAGAAACGAGATTTGTTGGTATAGCGTGGGTTATTCGGCTAATAGCAATCAAGGACGTAATTTCTTTAGCCGACTCTTTTACTTAACCATGCAAGACATGCGCACAAATCGTCAGAGCAAGGGGTGGGTAAAATTGTAAAAGCCGCACTCTTGACGGACTGCGAAAATCTTGCGCTGAATGCGCGACACAAGGTGACTGGGATTTAGATCTGGGGCGCATCTCGTCCTTATCAAACTGGTCTTATATTCTGAAGATCGCGGAGGAAGAGGAAAATGGCGCACTTGCTACACAAGTTCCTGTAAAGTGGGTTTTATGAAATCACGTAATCCAATGAGGAGTAAAATGAAAACAAAAATGCTGCAAACAGATGACAGAGAGTGTTTTTATTTGCTTAACTTCGTGGCTGATGATGAAGTAACTTATTAGTTTGCTCTTCTTCGGATCAAGCCGCATTGCACATTTCATTCACCCTGATTCTGCGGTCGACGAGCCGGAGCAAATGATAGCGGCAGTAGTGGAGCGAATCCTGGAAGACGTCAAATTGGAAGAAAAGCGTCGATTAGCTATTGCCGTACTCATGTTCATTCCTTATCCCCATTACTGCACAATAACCGCGGTATAGTCAGGCACTGAGTGGTGTTTGTCGGTGGCATTTCGCCTGTCTTCTTGTAAGGCATGCTTAGATTGTCTTAATTGCTAAGGTGCCACTAATACCTCTCAGTCCCATCTTGAAGACTATCCATTAATGGCTTGTATATTTCACCGAGGGCGGGTGACAGTGTCCCCGTCACAGTGTTCCTGTTGCGTACGCTTGCAGCTGGTTGAACCGCCCTCAACGTCGGATATTGATGCAAATTACCGCAGAGTCGATTAATTGAAAAATGACCCTTGTCAGATTAGTTCAAACTGGTTTGGTGACGAAAAGGTTGGTTTAAGTTCACATGTTTTTCAAAGCAATGTAAAGGCACAAACTTTACACTCTGCATCGATTTAGTCAGCATCCCAAAAGTATGAACATCTGTTCATGATTTCAGCCACCCGAAGCCTTCTATAATGCATTAATAACGCCTTCTTCACCCCTACCCTGTGAACCGCATGTCACAGAATGCTGCTCTATTTTAATTTAATCGTGCTTCAATCTCAGCATTCCGAATTTCAATAAACTAATCATTTGTTGCGTCATGTAAACAGGACAAAATTTTGCAAAATAATGAGACTATTAAAATTATTTGCTGATGTGGTGCTGCCAAGACCTCTGCACGTACTTCCAAACACTTTAAAGCAGCACTTGAGAATCTCGGCTGGTCGATGGGCTTTGCCGATTGGCTGGATAAAAGAAGTGATCATACCTGGCTAGTGATCCCTTGTCACCTAAACGAGGCTTCGTTCAAGTAGTTGTTTTAAGATTTTACGGAATAATGTCTCAGGTAGATCTCATTAAATCTGCGTCCTTTGCAAGGCTCTACTATATCATTTTAATAGTCATTTTCTCTGCGAATGGCACTGAAAATTATTAGTAAAAGCACTATTTTTAGGAGGGATCAGCTAATGCACAGACGAGCACGACTCATCCGATTTAATGAGATTAATAACAAATGTAGCCTGAATTACATGAGATGGGTGGATGAGTACTTCTGCCTTATGCTTTTTGCTCAAGGAAATCGAACCCATTGCAGTATCTTGGCTAATGCAACGGCACATTACGACCATAAGCTGTAAGATCACCACACCGTGTCATTGCACAAGACTACCACCATTCGAAATCACACGATACAAGTGTGATTTGTCATTGTTACATTCCGCTCCCCCATTCGCCTCTGCTTGGATGCGCCGTCGGATATTCCATACTTTTCGGACCAGTGGGATCGGTTTCTGGAGACAGCAGATGTTACTCTGCTGGACACGTATGAGTGGTGGGAAGGAGTTGAAGCAGTGGGGCAAAGGATGCCACTGAGCGATTATGACTGTGTCATTTTGTATCTTGGTTATCTGGATTTCGAACGTCGGGATTGTGAACACCTGAACGCGCTAGGTGATACCCTTATACCTAGGCAAACACTTGCGTTGACTAACACGATGTAGGAAATGTCGGATCCCTATCCGTATTTGGACTGCATGGAGAGGACGTTTGAGCTCTGAGGCGGTTTCCAGTTTCCCCTTTTCTTCAGACTACCTCAAAACTGGCGCATTTGGTGTAACAGGCGGCTGAACAATTTGATGATCGATTTTGTAGAGATATTACCCTGGGCCTGCCTCAAAGTCGCGCCTAAGTATACTTACAATGTGCCAGTCTATGGCGTCATGTTGTGGAGTGTTAAATAGCCTAAATTGGATGCTATTTAATTATACTTAAAAAGACCTCCACTCTTATTCATGGGGCTCGTTAATTCAGAACGAAGTGGAAAGTATTTTGTGGTTGATGCATGGAAGTTTGTAATATATCTGCTCGGCACCGTTCTCGTAGGCCAAGGTGGTGACAATGTTATTAGCCGCTTCGAAGTAGACGCTGGTGATTCACATTATTTGCTGCAGTGCATCGTCTTGCAGCCGCCGCATAACTTGAACTGGTTTACGGATTTAGCATTGCACGATCCTCTGTGTGTGCATGGAGAGCGTTGTGCTGGCGCTTGCCGATTGATTTCCTCCTGCTGCAGGTTCTGGTATTGGACATCACCGATTTCACCTTGCGTTGACTAACCTTGTGCTCTTTAAATGCTGCTCAACTGAGGGAATATCAGTTCAAGTCTGGTGAGCTTTACGACTAATGACCAACAGTCGTAATCGGTCACATTAGTAAAACAAGCAAACTTGAAGCTCAGCTTGCAATGATTTACCATGTAGAATGATATGGAATACAATAACAGCATCCGCTTACTATATTCGCCTACGTCAGAGCACCCGGATTCCCAATTTTACGGTCTCTCTTCGGTTACTCCACTAAGGAGCTCAAGAGTAATCCAGCCTGTGTCAGTAAGACCCACCTTTACCAGACTATTACAAGCCCATCCCTTTGCCCAAGACCACTGCATTTCTATGAGACTGTACTGCCACAATCGCGTGACTCTCACATCAAGACAATGTTGCTTAGTGGGAAGCTAGGGAGTTCATTCCAACTACAAAAGTCAAGTGCTCCACTAAACTAACATAAAGTATCTTAACTTTGCCTACTTTTCGAGAAGTATCAGCTGGAGTGATCAAAGAGGCCTGGTACAGGGTCAATGATTGCTCATGTCTACAAGAGAAGTGACCATTACTCTGACGCTGATACGACGGCCTCAAGAGGTCGCATCAGGTATCAGTGGCAGCTAGTGAGACATGGCAACTCAAGCAGTCCTTTGGACAATTAACGCCATGGTTGACAACTTATAATTACCAACCATTCATATAACTTTTCGTTCTCTTTCACACTTCATCCATAGTCGAATTGCTAGTCTACGTGGATGTTGCATCGAATTTAGATTGAATGGTTGCCAAAGTTGCAGCGATTATTTGAACAAACAACTGTCATCACGATGCTGGATGGTGCATGTCTTGGAGCCACAGCAAGAGGAGGAGGAAGAGCCCAAGACGGAAACCAAAATATTCGAAAACCGATTGAGCGCCAGTTTGTACTTCCTTTCCATAATTTCATCATCTGAGTGTCAGACACCTAAATATGGTGGTGAATAAATGGAATTTTTGCCCAAATGATCAATAATACTAAACTGTATTGAACTAACACTCATGGAATGAATCTTATTAAACAACCACTATTTGCGCCTTAAAATCACGTCATATTATGTGAATACCTCTTTGTCAAATAAATGCTGCATTTTCCTTACTGATCGCTCATTTTCTTTATGAACATCTGCATAACAAAGAGGCAGATAGCTTAGACCGCCATTGATTTGTGGGAACTCGCCTCATTTCGACTAGCCGAATACGGCTTCGCACCTGTACTCACCAGTTGCATCGTGCAGATCGCGTTCGACAGGGAATTCTCAAGCGTTAGTTATGTTAGCAGCGCTTTGAAATCCAGACGGGCATGGGCGGATGGAGATGAAGTGGATTGTATCTTTTGGGTGTATATCGCATGAGCAACAAGTATATCGGTGTTGGTGGCGTAATGAGCAATATGATTGTGAAAGCTAATTTATGCTGCAAGCATTTCTGCTAGCAAATAACGTAAAAGAGCCGCAGAACAAGTTAATGAATTGCGCAGCTTTTTATTCATCGTTTGTCAATTCATGGTCGGCATACGGAATCCATCTTCCTAACTCCTTCAACTATTATCACTCACCATCTGATGCAGTCGCAAACCAGTGACTACATCACTCGTGTCACAAACGCCCTTCTTTAAGGTTCCTGATGCTGCGTTCTCTGATTATCCTAGCTAGCTTCTTTCAAGGTGGAGCTGCTAATTGGTCTTGGGTTCATGGCGCAAGTAATTTGACCAAATTAGCCATGTTCGCTTTGAAAGAGTGACATTCATCATTTCCTCTCACGCACTGGTACATTCAAAGCCAAAACATCTCTCGTGTGTGCGGCTCCTCAACAAAGCGAATGTTGATGAGTAAATACAGCCCACTTCGATGCAAGCAGGAGACAAACCACTCGTAGTTAAATCGTTGCTTGTAATCTCTGCTTCGTCTTCTTCCTTCACTTCGGATAACATCCTTGACTATGGTGCCACTTTGAAGCGAATCATGCAGGTACGTGCATTTAGATGCCATGCACTGCGATTAGTTCAGTTGACCCTGAATTTGGAAGTATTTCTGATGTATTTTGATGCAGTAAGTAAGTACATAAGTTGTGATTTGCTATTATGCACTTGTTCAAGCAGAGCTTTGGGAATGGAACATTTGCCCTTCCGTCGTGAAATTGGGAGCATTTGCGTGCATTTTAGGCAGAAGCAGCTGCCTCTTCCTCTCCTGCCTCGAGTATCGTAGCAACAGCTATTAAAATGACAGTTAGCTTTACAAAGTGTAGCAACGTTTTGTTTCTATTTTAAACTCTGTGGATTTATCTGAATGACACGCTGAAAAGTAAAGGCCACTTACCAAGTCTGTTTTCAGATCCACAGCTAAAAGGAGGATTGGACTCGCCTTATCACAATATTGCATTTGACTGAACGAAATCTCACAACCCTTGTTGACAGAATTGCTGGTTGCCTCTCTCACAGCCAAATACTTTCCTGACTCAGTGGTACCAACATTTGGTAGGTGACATCTGGTTTTATCTTCGTTATCAAAAAAAACTTTGCCTTGACGCGGCAATGACGTGTTTCCATCCTCCGTATAGACCATGTAGACCTCCTAGCAGAGCAGTGATTAGTTCGACCACTAATCATTTGCAGGTGGTGTGTTTACTTTGACGCAAATCTAAAATTGTTAAACCTGCACTATCCTCCTAAAGATAGGTTGCTATATAATTCAGCAGGGCATAGAGGCAGCGAACTGTGAAGCAGAAGAGCGTAAGAACTGCCTACTCCAAATTGGCATTTTATGCACTGAAGCAACAAATGAGACCAGAACCCACTCATAGGGTACGGGCGTATTATAAAACCACTTGCTTTATTTATGACACATTTGGAAATAAGGAAGGTGTTCATAGTAGCATCGAAGGTATTTTAGACGGTGCACGTCTGACCAATTTCCCAACAAAGTGCAGTACTGTAATAAATGTCATCAGCGAGAGAACTGTGCGTAACTCAGAACGCTAGCTGGCCGCTATTGGCACAGCTTTACTATTTTGAGAATAAGGACTCACCGCTCATGATCAAACAATACCTGATTTTGAACTGGATGTTGCATGTAGTGCTAAAACTCCTCAAACATTTCTGACACAAAAGAAAAACGGCATTTTTAGATAAAACAGGAGCGGCTTATAAATTTGGCTGGATAAGTAAAAAAGAAGTGATTTAGGCATAAGATTTTAGGGTAACACCAGACAAATGTTAAAAAAGCCGAAATGCTTCGTGATTTTGGGCAGTGACTAAGACAGTAAAAAAATTAAGAGAAACAACAGAGTATGCAGTTCGCAGGGAAAGTGGTGAGTTGAATGGTAATTAGTAAAGGGAAGTGGACGTCAGCGATACCTTTGCGCACAAGTCCGTGGGTTTGGCACCCCATTGGGGTTGTGCTGCCTGGGTCTGGGTTAGTACACACACATAAGTGACAGAAGTGGAACGCTCGGGATCGCTGACTCACCTTGTTACCTTCCAATCAGCTGCACCTTACTTTAGTCTGCCCTGCTACTCTCTATTTTTCAACACTCCTCTCCGCATATTTGTGCTATTTCGTACAGTTAAGTCTATCCCATTATATTACAGCCCTTCGCACCGGACTTCATTGCAGACCATTGCGCGGGTATATTACTGCATTGAATAAGGTAATATTAAAGGATGAGGCAATGATGTTGGTGGTGGAGATGGATGCTGTGTTCACGGATATGTCGACGGCCGCATCAACAGATGAATGAGTGCAAGCGTGTTGAAGCGTATTTGTGGAAGGCGGCTGTTTAGTTTGCATTCGCAAATGCATTGTCAATTGCACGAAGCTTTACAAGGTGAGCCGCGAAATTGGTGCAAATCAATGTACGCAAATGGAAAACGTTGCGGATACACATCACTTTAGTATAAATGTGCATTTTCTGATCCTATTTCTGCATGCATAGATTCCTAACTTATGTCATTCCTCTACTTTGTGATTCAAGTACTTAGATTTGCGTTCGCGCATTTATGGCTGCAATTTTCGCAATTATTAAAATCCTGCAATGTGCGCTTGGAGATTTGAAGACTTACTGCAAACAAACTTTCCCATCTCAGTGGTATCCGTCTTTGCACATTCGCAAGTGGCACTAATTGAGTGATTATAGTGCTTTCGGCAGACACAACATCACAAAGCGTTCAGACAATTGGTTATTTTGTTTACAGCTACTAAGGAATCCATCCGTCATTGCATTAATTGCAAGACCAAACCCAATTGACATTTAGGATTCGCTCAGTCACTTCTCCATCAGATCCCATTTTGTGCCTCCTTCTCTATGCTACAGTAGCTGCCTCCCCAGCCTCCCTTCCATTTATCCATAGCTTCATTCCTCCCTTCAGTCACTTTCGTATGCACTCATTCATCCTAGTCTGTATGCATGTCTACAAGTCCAACCACAGAATAGTTTAATTAACATTTTCTATCCTACACTGATTCCCTTTTCTTCCTAGCTTATGAGCTCTCTTTCCTTTTCTCTCCATGCCTTACTTTGCTTTCCTTGTTGCAGTTGTCCATGCACATGCGAATGCAATCAACGAGGCTGCATTTTACACTACATCAACTGGGTTGCATTTATGAGTCTTCGTTTGACACTGTCGAGCCCGTCTTGATCCCAGTGTCTACTACTGTCTCCAAGATCACTACTTTTTCCTTAAGCATTGCCTGTTTTAAAACAGTGATTAACATCCTATTCTCAGTAGCAGTTTTGATTGCACAAATGAGAAGAGGTGTCACGTGGTAGCATCATTGAGGCACCTAAAATGGCCTCAATGCGTGCGCTCAGATGGTGTTTTGAGATTACCAACCACACGAAGCCAAGTCGTGGAACACGGCCAGGAGGCAGCCCAAGTCTCTGACCCATCAACAGCCCCCATACCCCAACAAATCTCGGTACGTCAAAAGATGCAAAAGCGTACAAATGCCAATTGAATACCGAAATCAACTCAAACTATGGGGTTAGCACTCTACTGTTCCCGATTGTTTAGATGTTATGTGTGGTAGTAATTATTGAGGTTGTTTCCAATGCCGGCGGTCTAGAAAACCTTCAAGCTAACCTCGAGTGGTTCACCATTCCGCATGTACCTCATTTTCTTTCACGTGACAAGCAGCTGCGCGAAACTCCACTATATGCCTTACAGTCCCATGGTCAAGCTGCTTGTAGGCATCATATAGCTATTTGTAATATCCTCAATAGCCATTTAAGGTAAAAATGAATAGGCCCTCCAGCCCAAATGACAAATCTTCGAGATAGCCATTTTGTCAGGGGCAGAATATTGAGGATTTCGGTTGGCGCGCTTTAATGAACTCTTTACAGTGACGGAGTAAGAGGACTATATACCTTCCCATGGGAATTGAGGCAGCGATAGTAAAATTTTTCTATTCGTAATTATTTCGAGCTGTGCCCATTGTTCCTGGAGTTAATTAATCTTTCAAGAGATTCCGTGACAACATTTTGTGCACTGATCAGATATTCGAGGCGAGGCCTTTTACGCCCCAGCCAAAAGTTTACGCGAATGACCACTCGACACCGTAGGTTGAGACTCACCACGGCCTATAAAATCACTGATAGGCATGGCATTGTCTTTTCAGCGTTACTCTCATCATTGTGTGGAGATATTCAGGCATAAGCACGAGGGCAAGGAATTGACGACCATCAAGACTGCCATCAGCCGTCTGAGAAAGGCGTGTGAGGTGGCAAAGAAGACGTTGAGCTCTTCCAAACACGCATACATAGATGTGAACGCCTTATTTGAAGGAATCGATTTTAGTGCGATTCTCACACGGACTGTTTTGGACATTCGTGCTCAGATCTCTTCTTGAAGACACTGCATCTAATAAAACAGGCATTAAATGGTGCAAAGTTGATGGTAGGTGGATCGACGCGTATTCCGAAGGTGCAACAGTTGTTGCAAAAGTTCTTCAATGGCAAGCAGTAAACAATTCCATAAATCCGGACGAGGCAGTGACATATGGTGCGGCGTTGTTGGCGTCCAATCTGGTTGATGACAAGTCGGAGAAGGTACATAATTTGGTGTTGCTGGAGGTGGCGCCACTCTCACTGGGTGTGGAGATGGCAGGTGGTGTGATGACGATGTTGATAGAGCGCAATGAAAAAATCCCAATAAAGAAGACCAAGATCTTCTCCACGTGTTTGGACAATCAATTGAGTGCGTTGGTGCAGGTGCACGAGGGTGGGTGTGCGATGACAAGAGACAACAACTTGTTGGGCAAATTCGAGTTATCAGGTATCCTACCGGCACCACGTAGATTACCTCAGATCGAGGTGTCCTTCGATATTGACGACAATGGCAATCTCAATCTGACGGCGGTGGACACGTTGTCAGGGCAGCGAAACAGCATAACCATCACGAAGGACAAGGATCTTCTATTAAAGAAGGAGATGCAAAAGAAGGTGAATGATACAGAAAAATTGAAGTTGGAGGATGTGAAAGAGAGGAGCAGGATAGCAGCGAGAGCCATTCTGGAAAACTACGTTTGCAGCATACGATCGAGAACGTGTTTCGGCAAAGCATACTTACGAGGTGTGGGACGACTCTCAGGTGGACGGATCCCGACCAACAAGCCGCAAAGGAGGACTACGAGCTCAGGTACAATTATTTGAGGGCTCTGTACAACCTATTTATGTTGACGAAGAACCTCGGTTAGTGAGCATGGAGATTTGACAACTGGGATGCACAACTTTGCACATTTGACCTTAGAAAACGTAGAGTAACAGTAACCCACTCGGCTATTATTCATCATTATGATCAATGTTATTGTTTATTATTTGTCATTACCCATTTTTACTTACTTTGTTATTCATTTTATCATATCCCACCCTTAGCCTGCTAGGAATACGAAGCAGTCGCCTGTGCGAATAACTTGTGTCCGAATGAGTAATTGTGCACACATTCTTTACTATCAAGCCTAGCATCATGCCATTGTCCGTATCGACAATAATAAGTGTGCCATCAAACTTGATGGAGTAATTTGACTAAAGACTAGGGTTTTTGGGGATAACGCTCTGCATCGAAACCTAAAAACACATCACAAAGTTGAGCTTTTGCCAAATTTACATTTGTATCAAGTGTGGTTGGCTGCCCAGATCTTTAATGTGCCCTGTCCGGAGCATCAAAAATGGGGTAAGAACTGGTTTCGCTCCTCGTAGAGTCAAAGAGATTGATGATGTTTTGAAGTTTGGCAGCATACAAATGCCACTTGACAAATTGAATCAAACCACTGTGCTGAATTCGGGACTGGGTAGGATACTTGCATGCGATTGCCACACGCAGGCATTGCATGGGAAAAGGTAAAATGCCAAGAGGAGTGTAAAGGAGCAGCTAGTGCTGCTTTAAACGTGGCCTTATTACTATGAATGTCCCATGTCGTTTGCAGAACTAACGTATTACTTATGCCGAATCAAGCCTTGTAGCATCCACTAAACGGGTAGACGTTTGTGTCGAAATTGATGACGAACCTCGCATTGACTCCTAGTGTGAAATAGGGAGGCTAAATCCAGGAGAGAACCATTAAAGTAAACAAAGGCGAGTTTTAAAAAGACTTGTGAAAGGGCAGCCTAACAGGGATTCGTGAGATGCATTATTAGGGCTGTTTGGTTGTATGATCGCCTTTAAAGTCAAGTGTTTGCTTAGTGAAAGCTCCTTCATTGAAAAGGCGCAACAATCTATTTAGCCATTCTGGACCAACTCCTTGTCTTTCCACGTCGCTTCTCGTCATTCTGATGCTCCTGTCATCACCAAAGCCTCGCCACCAGTATGTGCACTCCTTATGGGGAGATGCCTCAACAGTCGGTGATGGGGTCATTTTTCGTCCTTCGACTCCTTGTGACCCAGTCTCATGTGGTTCTTACAGCTCCAATCACGATACTGCACGTCATAGTGAGATTTGTGTAAAAAAAGAGTAAAGCATGGCTTGAAGGTGTGTGAAGTTAGAACGCATTCATGCCTACCACTTGATGTGCTCTCATTCAAAGATTTCTTTGCCACATCCAATCTAAAAGAATTCAGTCAACGACTGGTGAAACATAGAGGTGGTTGCCATAGGAATCACAAGTGGATAGGCTAGGCCAATCTCCTCTGTCGATTTGCTTTCGTCAGCCGCTGTCACATTCATCTGCAAATGTTTTGGGTTGGTGGAATTAACCAGCCTGAAATTCGTTGGGATGCGCAGTGTAAATGCACAATGGACCGAATTAAAAAACCAGAAAAATGAATGCACTTGGATGAGGGTAGATTGACCATTTGAGAGGGTGCGGTGCTATAACTGAAAATATTTAGTAGCAATGAGCAATCATTTTTGGACACTTGCATAGCCGAAGCGTTCATCTCTTTAAATGCATCAGCCTTATTGAAGGCATATGTAGGAGCTGCTTCCTTCACTTGTTATGCTCTGTGGGATGGCTGCCTTCTTTACATGTGATAATAAGTGCCTCTGATCGAAGTGCTTATATGTGAATGTGTGGTAATGTGGCATTTATTTAACTTTACACAATGAAGTGCTGGAACTCTTTAGCCCTAACAGCTTTGTCATTGGTTGAGGTTTCCTTTTCGGTTTGGGTTTGAGTTTGGTTATGGTAAGATAAACGCTGTCAATTTTGTTTGTTGGAGCACATACAGCTAAAGAAAGCCAAAATAAGTGCACATCTAAATGAGATTACAGGCCTTAAACACATTATAATCACAGTAGCCCCCATAGTATAGGCCATTGAGTGTTAGTGCTACTAACGTTAAAACATTAAACTACGGAGCGTAGTGAAAACACCATGACGCCTTGCGCTTTGGAAACCCGGATTTTATTCGATTTAATCATTTAATCTACATTCCTGCACTTGTCATTTTCCGTACAAATGATGCACCCACAGATTCAGCCTACTTCACTTCATCGTCAATGCAGAAATTGCTCGACGCAAAGCTCGTACGTGGTGAGAATGTCGATTTTCTCGAGGCGGAGAGAAGCGAATTTGTGTCTGAGCTATCTGTGACAAAAAGAAGAATGGCATTGCCAAACAACTCCCTAATATCGTTTACAATTGAATTGGAACAATTTCGTTACACGACTTTGTTATCACGAATTCTTTGTCACGTAGCTTTTCATGCTACAAGATTTGGTGAGCAGCAGTGGTTGCACTTTCGCGTGACATTGACGTAATGTTAATAGAATTGATTAAATTGGTTGGCTTAGTGACTGACCTGACATCCATTCGACTAAAGTGATACATAATGAGGAGAACATTGGAAAAGGCGTCAGAGCACAAACAGTTCTCATAAGTTTGACACAACACTGGTAATGTACTTCTCGATGCTTGCTTTTATGCAAGGTGACGCACTGGCTTTCAAAAGTGCTCTTCACTTCCTTTCAAACAAACTTTTGGCAGGTGGTAGCCACTTATAATTAATGTGATCAGTTCTTTGTTCCTATGCTCTCGTGTTCCCCTCTTGACTTCCAATCACTGGGCTGGAGCAGGTCACGCCTAAGGGGATTTGGGATTGGTACTAATGCAGCGCTAGTGGACTCTTTCGCATTTCACTAGTTCCTTTTGTCAAATAAAATGCATAACGTAAAGTGCTGGGGCGAATAGCACAATTTAAATGGCATCAGAAAGAGCCTCAATATGTTAGTTCATTGTACTCTCGGAGTCACTAGCTATGGCATCCTTATTTCTCCCTCCCTTCCTGACTTTCAGTGATAAAGACTCATGACTTTAAGTTTGCATCAATCTGGTTTTGGAGTTCAACCTGTTTTTATTAATTTATTATCCTCCATCTGACTAATGAGCTTGCTCTTAGTCGTCTGACTTTTCTAGAAGGTCCGTCTTTCACGATTTGGATTCCTTTTGCAAGCACTGCAGCCAAGTCCATCTCAGCTGGGTCCAGCAGTTTTGTACGCTGTCCGACCCGATTTCTATACGACCTGTAAGTTAGGGAAATGATAGAGCATCCAATAGGTAGATATTTGAGTAACAGATAATTGATAAATAAGTAAACAACGAGACACGTAAGTCTTCAGATAGACCACTCTAGTTTTGGCACTGGGACAGATAATGAAAAGTGTGTTTTAAAGTCGAAAGAACAACATTTTCTTTTTTCTTACAAGAAAAGAGACCTAAGGTGGCACTTGATGGGACACTAATTGATGCAATTTGTCAAAGCCTAATGATAATGATCTTTGTTTGTATGCCTACCTCAAGTCATCGGCGCTCCGCAAACAAAGGGATATAGTGCTGAAATCGTTCCATATGATGGGATCGCTACTGGTATAGCAAGGCCGAAATCCCTCTGATGTGTGAGCATCACGCCACTTTGCCTTACCTTGAGTCAGAGTTGTAGTTGGCAACTGAGACAAGGGTTTTGCGATACCACATTACATGATGTCAATATTTTAAGGGGAGAAACGAAGAATCACCTTCTAAACTGTTCCACGAAATGTTAAGGAACATGTAACACAGAATCACTACTAAACGTATTGTGATTCTCTAAAAGTAATAAGGCTCTGGTGGATGATTCTCCTGTAAAAGTGACAATCATGAACGCATCCATACCTGCCCATTTGTCACCCTTGCCATCTGAGTGTATCTTACTGCCAATTAGCCAGTCAAGAATCCACGTACCACACGAAGGACCCTACCAACCAAACTTCAACACTTCTGGCTTCACTCCCAACCAGCTCACATTAGGAGGAGGGGCATGTTTAATTGGTTGATGCGGCATCCACCTCAGATGATCTACGCTTCCCCTCTCCATCCTCAATATTGTTGACGATGAGAACATCTGCTGCTGGATCAAATAGGTCGGCTTAGCTATCATGTTTTCCACAGTGCCGTAGATAAGCAGACAGGCGCTCATTCTCGACATGCAAGGCAGAGTAACAGACAAGGGGCTACTAACCGTCATGGCTGTTGTAATAGTCGCTGGAAGGCCGTTCCCGTCGTATCTCTTTAAGCTGAAAATCAAGAACAAACAGGCTTTTATAACCCTATGACAGTTTTTAATAACTTTGTTCAACTCCTTGAAGAAAAATTGGCACGGAGGCTGCTTTGACTTTTCTAGTTTTGTGCTGAAGACCGCGAAGGCAGCAGTGGTTAATGTCAATGGCTGAGATGAGACTTTTTGCGTACCCCGAGCACTTCTTAATAAAAGGTGGACCACACTGACCTTTTTAGATCCTTGTGCAGTTCCATCAGGAGGCAGAGCATACAACAGAGAAAATGCAGATTTACGAAACTCGAACATTTGCGTATGTTAGTGAAAACCTTAAGGCCCTATATTGGTTATTATTAGCCGCACTCTTATGATGAACAGTAGTGCTCACCATCAACTCATTAATTAATGCAATGCATGGTTTCAAAAGGAATCCGTTTTATCGTCTCGTACCCAGTTGTCAGCGACATATTTTATCTTGGAATAAGTACTGAATGCAAATAACATTGGTCACTTGTCAATTGGTCGGACACACCTTAGGCTTCCTAATAACTGAGAAGAAAATTTGGCATTTAAACTGTAGGAGAGGCTATTTTTTGGGAGAACCACCATTTCCTTTAAAAAACCGGACTTAAAACTGGAGGATTAAACGATGCTATGGTTCTCAGAGTCCCGCGACTGAGGGCGTGCATTTTACTCCGTAGCACACAGTTGTTGATGCCCACAATGATATGTGGAATGATATAGCAGTTTCACCATATGCAAATAGTCAGTCTCTATGCATCCGAAAGGCACAATAGACCAGATGCAATCACCTGGCTTGAAGAGGACTCGTATGGTTTCTTAAGTGCCGACATTGTGACGGAGGAAAGGTATGTTTTTACACGCTGCAGCAGTAGCAGTGGCCAATGGGGTGCCAGAAGGACCATCTGTACCCATACCGGTGTTGCTCTTTAGATGAGTTAGCGTCGCAGCTGAGTGAGAGAATCACTACGCTGGGAGATAGATGTGCTTTATCTTTCAATAGAAGCGATAACGAAAAATACAATTCGAATTTACAGCAGATTAAATAAAAAGGAAGTGTAATAGTAGGTGGACAGCGAACAGCGAATGAGCAGACCGAAACAGCTAAAATGGTCGCTGCAGGAACGCCACGCATATGAGGTGACACGCTGGCAATAGTCGGTCTCAGTGTGCATTACTCTAATATGAAATTCCACGCTCCCAAAACATTTGTTATGGTCGTATTAATTTTCTCACCTAAAAATTTGCTACCGCAATGCTTTATGTGGCCATATTTTAATTGTAGTGATTACAGTTGAGCCTCGTCAGGTTGTCTGATTCCTGAGAGAGTGGTGTTTCTAGCATAGTTAGCAGGCCATCTTGTGACAATCCATCGCCCATCGCTGTTACAACTTCATCCATTATGCCACCCTGTGGTAACAAATCATTTTGAGTGGTTAGAGTAATAGTCACATAAAGAGCCACCAGGCGGGTCATGTGGGAGTCAAGTTTCCTTCCAACTCTCATCAGCAGCGCTGTAATTTTGCGTGCCATGGTGTTTAGCTTCAGAGCCGCCACCTTCGACCTCCTACCTATCGGGATGACGTTAAAAATTATCTTGACAATGTCCGAGTCTGCGATCTGCATAATTTCCCCTACCGAATTAACTATGTCGCACTTCATAGTTGGGGCCCATTGATGCGGCAGCTCTGACCGGAGGTTATTCTGGCCGATACCAAAGCAACAGCAAAAGCAGCGGATGTGAAATGAAATGAAATGAAATGGAAGTAGCTCAACCCTTTACATATGTGGTAGTAGCCCTACTCCGCACGTCAGTGGAAATAGCTATGGTTACCGAATGATTGACAGTTCCAACGCGTGAAGCTAGTTTGCATTCTGAACGCAGCACTCGATGTGCAGGACGACATCGCGAGGTTGTGCTCACAATCGTTGCTTTTGTGCAACAAGTCACCTAACTGATGAACGACTTTCCCATTCCAAAGTTGAGTTAGGCGTTGTAATCCTTGTCCACGTGCCTCATCCTTGAAAGCATGTCAAATGACTTTGTTGCGACCATGCATTCGGGGTTTCTGAGATTTGCCTTATTTGTTAATCTACAGATGTGCACACAAAATGTGTGTATTATTTCTAAGAAGATGAGCAAACAGGTCAAATCATCATCCTAACTCCTCGCCTTTCCCACCTGGCATGGCAAAGTCGAAGGACGCTGATTGTTCCTGATGAAGGGGTGCATAAATCGCTAGTATTAACTGTCACAAAGCCAGTTTTGTCTGGTTTTTCTATTCCTCTTTTACAGCTGCCTATTTGTCTCTGTCTGCCTATAACTACTGCTTCTTATTTTCTGTAGCATTTAAACATAGCACCTCCGATCTCTAATGTACGTGCCCACGTGAGCGATCTTGGTTAGCGTTTGTTGACCCGTTTTCATCTCCTCGCGATCCCTAGGTGTTATTGCCTCTGCACATGTTGCGAATTCCTTTCCTTAACGCCAGCACTTTGTGGTAGAGTGACAGAATCACTGTTCTCCTGTGAGCAACTTGGGTTTTGCCCAATCTGACCGTTGACTACAAAGTAAGCTAGTGATAATTAAATGTGTTATCGCATGGTTTATTTTTCATTTTGCGGAAGGGCAGCAATTGAACATTAGGCCTCATATTCCTCCGACAGCCTCACTGCCCTCGGTAGTTATAGGAAAGTCTGTTTTCCAGTTCAGTGGATAACGCCGGGATCGGAGAAGGGAGATAAGAGAGATGGGGTGCACCAGGTGCCCTTCCCTTCCATTGGGAGTAGTGGGGCAGATTATGTAGTTATGACTTAATTATGCCAAAATAAAGAGCAGACATGGCTTTGGGTTGTAAGAAATGTTCTAACGCTTCTTGTTATTGGTCTGTTTTTTAATAACTGGTGTTTTAAAATGCCTATCATATTAGATCTCCCTGAATTCGAGTTTGACCACTTGACAAATAAATTCAAAAACGAAACAAAAAATTGACCCAGGAATAAGAAATTTTTGAAGTGAAAATCATGCATTCCTTTCTCCGATGTAATGCAGAGCCATGAGACGTCTCTGAAGATGAAGAGGACTTAATGCTCGAATGCAATGAGCTTGTACTCGGCGAACGGTTGCGATTGGTACTACTGGCACGGTCCAGAGTTCAGCTACCCGACAAAGGCAAAATATCCTAATAAGTCTTTATAGTAAAGCCCGAGAGGCAAACGAGCAGCCGAGGTTATTGCAATAACCTGAAGAACAAGAAACATAGCATTTTAGTCTGGAACAAAATACACCCCGCAGCAATGCATATTTAATGGAAAGCACCTAAGGGGTGACTGCAACTATAGATTAATTAACATTTGTCCCATCTTAGTGTATCAGTCAATATTGGTAAAGCAGTTTAACACAGACTAAATTCTAAAGTTGCTTGCAAAAAGCTAAAAGTGCAGTTGCCCTTATTAAATAAGTTTTGCAGCATATGCCTGGCTTTTGCATGGATGCACGTGCTTAAAATAGCATTGTAATCAAAATCCCAAAATTACAGAGAATCTGTGAGAAATCGTTGGTTCCTTTCCTACGGCAAATGGCCAGTAGATTATTGTGGCGTCTAACATGAAGGGTCAACGCAGTATCTGCATCCCTTCTATTTCATTAATAATTTTTTGCCCATCTACATGACTAGAGGGATTACAAACCCCCATGATTGTAAAGACATTTATTTTATATGGTTTGAATGCGTCCTAAGGGCATTTTGAAGAAAACCACCTCAGCCACCTAGCAAGTAGTCGTCAAAGTTGTTTCTGTGAATTCCGCTATTCATAGGTTTTCATGAATAACTCTGTCAAGATTAACCAAAAGCTGGGTAGACGTATTTTCAGGTAATTCAAATGAATTGACAGCAAGCCATGACAATGGAGAAAGAGATCCATTCCAACGCTTCAAAGCAACTCGTAGATGATTTGGCAACCACTGCATGTAACAGTGTACACAAGAAAAGCACATACCGCAGCTGGAAAAGGCTATTAAAAAAGGATAGTGGAAAGCACCTGACATCGTAGTGGCTGTTGCTGTTGATGAGAGATTAAGAGAAGGAGGGAGAGAGGCATGTATAACACTACTGTGTAATGCATTGTAAAGTGTTGTGCTAAGCTGTGGAACTATACTAGAATTCGTTAGAGGACAAGAAAGTGACCAAACCAGGAGCGGTAAGTAGCGGCAATATCTTGTAAAAGACAGCAGTGAACTTGTTTGATCATTTCGATTGCGTCGAAAATAATGACGGTGGTCCCCACATTCGGCCATGTGATCATATTTTCAGCCTACGAAACCGTCTGCAGAGAGGAACTAAACAATGCGTTTGTTGGTTGTTTAAAGACTGATTTCGATGTCTCCTTTTATCTAAAGAGAATTCTAGGGTAAGGTTTAATCTGCTTGAAAAAAGCTGTTCTTTAATAATTTCGACATGATCTTTTCCTTCAACATTTGTTGAAGACTTAGTTTATTTACCTTTGCATCTATCGTAAGAAACTTCGAGCATCATTCACCAATGTATATGAATATTCATGTAGAAATCACATTATACACGCAGAGAAGCACTATGCAGAGCAGGGCAGGGCAGAGTTGACGGTCATCAAAAAGTCGTATACAATGGACAAGGCGGAAGGGGATAGGGATGCAATGCAATGCTTATCCGATCTAGCAAGGTGGTGCCCCGCGAGGTCTTAAAGAAAGACAGTAGCCACCCTCCCGTATCTATTCTGAGTCCCGTGACTGCACTAGTCTACATTTTACCCCCTCCGCTATTACTATCGTGGGATTAGTAGAACTCGTTTGCTTAAGTCCTCCGTGCTAAGCGATTGGAGTCAGGAATCGAGAAGATGGGTTCTTATTTATTGATGCTATCGAGACAGCATTTTCAACAACTCTGCATCAAGCGTAAAAAATGAACCAATATTTCTGTCTTTTTCAACATCATTTTGCAGGGGGTTTTGGCGAAGAATTTCTTAACATTCCAATGGTAATGCAGGAAATCCCGTCTGTTATGAGGGGTGATTGGAGGGTTCTCACGCAGTAGTAGTTCGCACATATGCTTATTCACTTAATTTCAATGACGAGCCTGCTGTTGAAATATCGTCTAACAGAAGAATATCCACTACCACTTGGGCGTCACAGAAAAAAATAGTGTGAAGATTCCGAAACGGGAGATATTGGCAGATGGCGAGGACGGCGCCTCCAGGACAACTTGATAATTTCTCGGTGGTCACTTTCGTCATGAGTGTTGGCTTACATACTGCTGAATTCTAAAATCCAATTATCACTGATTTTTGATGCGAATCAACTGCGTTTATTAGCTTGAAGACGCATCTGAGTCAAAGTCAACAGCATTCACGACGAGAAACGAGTATCTGAACATTTCTTGAGCATTTCTCATGTATCCACTATTTAAAGAGGACCTTCGAGCACTTCCGACTCAGAAGCACTTTAAAAATTTGATGAAAGCAGCTACTCAACTGCTCTAGAGAAGTATGGATTCGTTCACGGCCATCGTAATTGAATGCAGAGACTGCTTGTGGTCGTGAGGAATACTATAACTGATTTATTTGGTCATAGTGTCACTCCAACTCTCAAAGCCTGCTATGCTGGGATGGGAGCAAAATATCTCCCTTGCAATTGCAATATGGATGCGGACAACACCTTGAATTTCCGGCAATGCAAGCAAATATGGAATCATGTCTCTGAGTGGCGAGGATAACAATTGTAGTGGGGACTCGAGAAGGTAGGGTCATATTTATTAATGCTCTCGAAACAGCTTTTATTGTACACGTAATTCAGCAACTCTATCAAGTGTGGAAAAAATGGACCAACATTTCTTTCACTCAGATATCCCTTCCGACATCATTTTGCAGAAGGTATGGCCGAAGAATTTCGTAACAATCCATCAGTAATGCGAAACAATTTTCGAACAGTAAATGACTTTTCTTTTGCAATTCTGAATCGCTTAAGTGCGTAAGCCATCACAGCAAATTGTGGGGCATTCAAGTGCACGTACACGCAGTTGTACACGCATTTTAGTTTTGAGGTACGTTCATATGCTGGCAGAATAAGTTTACGTCGACAACATGGTGCTTACTGATGTATTAGTATCTCCGTGAACTGACGGCAAGTGCCAAACTTAAACATCTTGCAATCATTCCTCAAGATGGCTTTAAACTACCTCAGTAGGTAAGGAATTCCCTTTTGTGATAATTGGATTTTAGAATGCAGCAGTATATAAGCCAACACTCATGACGAAAGTGACCACCGAGAAATTATCAAGTTGTCCTGGAGGCGCCGTCCTCGCCATCTGCCAATATCTTTCGTTTGGAATCTCCACATTATTTTTTCTGTGGCGCCCAAGTGGTAGTGGATATTCACCTGTTAGACGATATTTCAACAGCAGGCTCGTCATTGAAATTAAGTGAATAAGCATATGTGCGAACTACTACTGCGTGAGAACCCTCCAATCACCCCTCATAACAGACGGGATTTCCTGCATTACCATTGGAATGTTAAGAAATTCTTCGCCAAAACCCCCTGCAAAATGATGTTGAAAAAGACAGAAATATTGGTTCATTTTTTACGCTTGATACAGAGTTGTTGAAAATGCTGTCTCGATGGCATCAATAGAGAAGAACCCATCTTCTCGGTTCCTGACTTCAATTGCTTAGCACAGAGAGGTTAAGTAAACGAGTTCTAATAATCACACGATAGTAATAGCGGGAAAGGTAAGGTGTAGACTAGTGCAGTTGCGAGACTCTTGGATTAGATATGGGAGGCACCACCCTGCGAGATGGGGTAAGCATTGCAAGACGCTACCGATCAAGTTTGTGCGGGAGGGTGGCTACTGTCTTCTTTAAGACCCCGCGAGGCATCACCTTGCGAGATGGAATAAGCATTGCAGGACGCTACTGATCAAGTTTGTGCGTCTTCTTTCCATCATCCCTATCCCTTTCTGCCCTCTCCATGGTATACAACTTCTTGACGACGGTCAACGAGCTACTCTGCCCTGCCCTGCCCTGCTCTGCATAGCGCTTCTCTGTGTGCATATTCATATACATAGGTGAATGATGCTCGAAGTGTCTTACTAACTAACGATAGATGCAAAGGCAAATAAACGAAGTCTCCAGCAAATGTTGAAGGAAAATGATCATGCCGAAATTATTAAAAAGCAGCTTCTTTCAAGCAGGTCGAACCACACCCTAGAGTTCCCTTCAGACGAAAGGAGACATATTTCTTTAGTAGAATGCGCATGTTCTCTGTACAGAAAGAGGCATGAGGCTACTGGCCAGCCCACCGAAATCAGTCTTTGAACAACCAGCAGACGCATTATATAGCTTCTCTCTGCAGACGGTTTCGTAGGCTGAAAGTGTGATCACATGGCAGAATGTGGGGCCACTGTCATTATTTTCGACGCAATTGAAAAGCCTAAAATAGTTCACTGCTGTCTTTCACAAGATATTGTCGCTGCGTACCGCTCCTGGTTTGGCCACTTTCTTGTCCTCTAACGAATTCTGGTATAGCTCCACAGTTTAGCACAACATTGTACAACGCATTACGCAGTAGTGGCACACATGTCTCCCTCCCTCCTTCTTTTAATCTCTCATCAACACCAACGATTAACTCGATGTCGAATGCTTTCCATTACCTTTTTTTCTAATAGTCCTTCTTAACTGCGGCATGTACTTGTCTTGTGCACACTGTTACATGCAGTGGTTGCTGAATCATCTGCAAGTTACTTCGAAGCATTGGAATGGACCTCTTTCTCCATTGTCATGGCTTGCTGTCAATTCTTTTGAATTACCTGATAAGGCGTCTACTCAGATTTTGGTTAATCTTGACAGAATTATCCATAAAAATCGGTGACTTGCGGAATTTACGGAAACCACTCTGGAGAGCACTTGCTAGGTACCTGAGGTGGGCTTCTCTAAAGTGATCTTAGAACGCATTTGAACCATTAAAAAATGAATCTCTTCATTATTCTGGGGGGTTTGAAATCCCTCTAGTTATGTAGATGGGCAAAAAACTAGTGGTGAAAGGAAGGGATGCAGGTACTGCGTTGACCCTCCATGTTTAGACACCAAAATAATCTACAGGTTATTTGTTTTAGGAAAGAAACCAACGATTTCTCCCAGATTCTTATAATTTCGAAATCTTGATTACAATGCTGGTTTAATGACGTGCGTCAATGCAAAAGCCAGGCATATGCTGCAAAACTTATTTAACAAGGAAAACTGCACTTTTAGCTTTTTCGCAAGCAACTTTAGAATTTAGTCTGTGTTAAACTGCTTTACTAATATTAACTGATGCACTAAGATGGAACTAATGTTAATTAATCTATAGTCGCAGTAATCCCTTAGATGCTTCTCGTTAAATATGCATTGTTACGGCAACCAAAAATCCGTAGCAGAACTTTAGCACCTTGGCTGCTCACTTACCTCTCAGGCTTGGCTTCAGGGACTTATTAGGACAATTTAGCTTTTTCCGGGTAGCTGGCGTCAGGGCCGTGCCAGCAGTGTCATTCTCATCTGTTCACGCAATATTTGAATATTGCGTTCGAGTATTAAGTCCTCTTCATCTTCAGAGAAGTCTCATCGCTCTGCATTACATCGGGGAGAAGGTTGTACGATTTAAACTCTAAACACTTTTTATTTCTAGGTCAATGCTTACTTTGTTTTTAAGTTTATTTGTCAATTGGTCAAACTTGAAGCCAGGAAGGACTAATACGATAGGCATTTTAAAACGTCAGTTATTAAAAAAACAGACGAATAACAAAAAAATGTTAGAATATTCCTAACAACCCAAAGCCATGTCTGCTCTTTATTCTGGTATAATTAAGTCATAACTACATAATCTGCCTCACTACTCCTAATGGAAGGGAAAGGCACCTGGTGTACCCCGCCTCCCTTACCTCCCTTCCCCGATCCCGGCGTTATCCACTGAACTGAAAAACAGACGTCCCTATAACTACCGAGGGCAGTGAGGTTGTTGGGGAATATGGGACCCAATGTTCAATTATTGTCCTTCCGCAAAATGAAAAATAAATCATGCGATAACATTTATTTAACACTAGCTTACTTTGTAGTCAACGATTAGATTAGGTAAAACCCAAGTTTTTCACAGGAGGAAAGTGATTCTGTCACTGTGCCACAAAGTGCTAGCGTTACGGAGAGGAAGTCACAACACGTGCAGAGGCGATAACACCTGGGGATCACGAAGAGATGAAAACGGGTCAACAAACACTAACCAAGATCACTCACTCTGCACACACATAGAGGTCAGAGGTGTTGCATTCAAAGGCTACAAAAAATAAGAAAGCAGTAGTTATGGGCAGACAGAGTCAGTTAGACAGATGAGAAGAGAGAATAAGGAAAACAGATGAAACTAACTTTGCAGTAGTTAATACTAGCGATTTGCTTACCGCTTCAGCAGGGACAATCAGCGTCCTTCGACTCTACCATGCCAGGTGGGAAAGGCAAGAAGTTAGGATGATGATTTGGCCTGTTTACTCATTTCCTTAGAAAGAACCTAAACATTTTTTGTGCATATCTGTGGAATAATAAAAAGGGAAACGTTCAGAAACTCTGGACACATAATCGCAATAAGGTCATTTGACGCACTTTCAAAGATGAGGTACGTCAACAAGGAACGCAATGTTGAACCAAACTTTGGAATAGTAAGTCATCCACTAATTAAGTGACTGGTTACACAAAAGCAGCAATTGTGGACACACCCATCGATATCATTCTGCACGTTGAGTGCTGCGTTCAGAGTGCAAACTGGCTTCACGTGCTGGTTGTGCTGTTAATTCGGCAAATGTGACCGTTCCCACTGACGGGCCACTCCCATTCGACTGCTGCAACAGGAGCGTTCGCATCCGCTATTGCTGCTGTTGTGCCGGTATCGGCCGGAATAACTTCTGATGTAGAAGCGGCAGTCAGAGCTGCCTCATCAATGGGTCCCACACTTGTGGTGATCGGTGTTTCTATTCCTAACTCTTAATGGTGTTTGCACCGATCATCCCATCGCCCGACTATGAAGAGTGGCACAGTCAATTCGATGGAGGAAATTCCGTAACTTATAGACTCGGACAGTGTTGGGAGAACCCTTAATTCCATCTCGATAGGCCGGAAGTCGAAGATGGTGGCTCTGAAGCTAACTACCTTGGCACGAAAAGCTACAGCTCTGCTGATACAACTTGGAGGAAAAATTGACTCCCACATGACCCGCTTGGTGGCTCTTCATGACTACCACTCCAACCGCTCAAAATAAGTTGTTGCATCAAAATTACATAATGGATGAAATTGTGACAGCGCTAGGCGATGTAGTGCCACAAAATGACCTGCAAACAGCCCCAACAACGCCACTCTCTCGGGAACTAGACCACCTGAAAAGGCTCAGCTGCATTCATCACAACTAAAACATGGATATGCAAAGCATTGCGGTGGCAAATTTTTAGATATGGAAATTAATACCGCTGTAGCAAATGTTGTGGAGGTTGGAATTTTATGTTAAAATAATGAGTACCGGGGTCGGCCATCGCCAGTGTGTCACCTCACGTTCGTGGCGTTCCAGCAACGGCGTTTTCAATTGTTTTGGCCCGCTTATTCGCTGTTTGCTTTCCACTTACTATCGCACCGCCTTTCTAATTAAATCATTGTAAATTTAAATTATGTTTGGCGTTATTGCTTGCATTAAAAAGATAAAGCACATCTATCACAGCGTAGTGATTTCTCCACACGGCTGCGACGCTAGCCCATCCAAAGAGCAACACCGGTGTGGATACAGATTGTCCTACTGACACCCCGTTGGCCACTGCTACTGCTGCAGCTCCACAGTGTGCCGAGAGACGCCATGAGGTACGCCCTTGGGGCCGGTGGCGTATCATGGCGCACGAAAGCCTACCATTCTTCCGTCATAATGTCAGTCCCTTAAAAACCGAATGAGTCCTCTTCAAATTAAGTGATTGCATCTGATCTATTGTACCTTCCGAACACCTGGTAATTGACTATTTGCATATAGTGAATCTGCCACATCATTCTGTATATCATCGTAGGCACCATCAAACATGTGCCACGGAATGAATGCACGTCCTCACTTGCAGGACTCCGAAGACCATATCGTCATTTCATCCGCCAGTTTCAAGATCAATGTCAGAAGAAAATGGTGATCCTCTCGACAAGTAACCACTCCTACTGCGTAACTGTCCAGTTCCTATCTCATTAATTAGAAAGCCTAAGGCGTATGCGATCAATTGACAAGTGGGCAATGTTAAACGCATTAAGTGCTTATTCCAAGACTAAATTGGTCACTAACAGCTAGGTACGGGGTGATAAAACGGCTTTGTTTTGAAACCTTACATTGCATTATTTGATAGGCTAATGATGAGTATGACTGTCCCATCGTAAGAGCATGCTAATGATAAATAACAAAGGACTTTAAGATTTTCGCTATCATGTTTGGATTTAGCAAATTTGCAAGAATCAGGCGTGGCCCATGTAGTCTATTTTTGGCAAAGAGTGCCTGGGAACCGTAAAGCTTCTCAACTCGGCCCTCCGTATCAACCACTGCTGCCTTCGCAGTCTTCAGCACAAAACCAAACGATTCGAGACAGCGTCGATGACAATTTGCCTTTAAGGAGTTAACCGAAGCTATAAATCTCCCCTGGCATCATGGCAGCCTCATTCCTCTATTCTGAGCTTAAACAATAACGGCAGATACGGCCTTCCAGTGACTATCACGAAAACCATAGTAGTCAGTAGCTCTTTGTCTGTTACTCTGTCTTGCATGCCAAGAAAAAGCCTCTCTCTTCTCCTCTACGGCACTGTAGAAGATATAACAGCTAAGCCAACCTGTTGAAACCAGGAGATGTCCTCATTGCCAACAATCTTGGAGGATAGAAAGGGGATGCGTGAGTCACCTGAGATAGAGGCTGCATCCACCAATTCGACAAGCCCCTCCGTCTAATCTGTGGTGTGCTGATTCTTGACTGGCTAATTGGCAGTAAGATACCCTCAGACGACGAATGCGACAAACGGGTAGGTATGGATACGTTCGTGATTGTCGGTTCACAAGACAGTTATCCATTAGAGTTCATTTATTCATTGATTTCACAATACGTTTCGTAGTAATTTTGTGTTGCACGCTCCTTAATGTTTCATGTTATAGTTTAGAAAGCAGTTTTTCATTTCTCTCTTTTAAAAAACAGGTATCGTCTTAATTGCGTCTCCTGAAGGCCAATCAATGCTGTGGCTCAGCATGAGGTAAAGCGGTGAGATGTTTCTTGTAAAAAAGGAAAGACAATATTTACTCGGATTGACTAGCACTCACACATCAGAGGAATTTCGACCATGCTATATTAGTAGTGATCTTACCACACGGAACGATCTCGGCATCAAATTCCTCTACCTACAGCGCGTCGATGACTTAAGCAAGGCATAAAGGCGAAGACTATTATCAGTAGATTTGGACAGACTGCACCGATTAGTGTCTCATTGAGTTACATTTTAGATCTTCTTTCTGGTAGTAAAAAATTGTTTGAATGTTGGCTCATTCGACTTTACAATGCACATTTCATTATCTATTGGAATGCTAAAGCCAGAGCAGCCCATCTGAAGACCCACATGTCTTGTTTATTCCTCTATCCATTGACCTACCTACCTGATTATTTACTCAAATATATGTCTATTGAATCCTCTATCAGTTCGTTAAATCATGGACCGTGTAGAAAATAGTTCAAACAGTACACGAAAGATTGATTGCAACAGCTGAGGTGGATTTGGCTGCAATGTTTCCAAAAAGAATTCAAGTAGTGAAAAACAGAATTTCTTAAAACGGTAAGAGACCGAAAAAAAGCGCACCTGTCAGGCGGGTGAACAAAAAATTTGTGAAAGCATGCTTGCCTGCTGGTGGACTAGCTTATACACGCTAGCCACTTACAGGCACCGAATTAGAGGAGGTCACCTACACAATGAAGCGATATATTGAGGTCCCTCCTTATGCCATTTATATTGTGTTATTCGCTCTAGCACTTCTGGTTATGTAGCCTCTTTAGCAAAATAAATGAGTGAAATACGAAAGTTTCTGTCAACATTGCACCAATACCAGCCCAATTTTCCACAGGCGTGGCCTGCTCCAGCCCAGCGGTTAGAAGTTAGAAGAGGAACACAGGAGCAGAGGATAGGAATACTTATCACATTAGTCACAAGCAGCTACATCCTGCCAAAAGTTTAACTAAGAGGAAATGAAGAGCACTTCCGAAAGCCAATGAATCACCCTACATGGAGAAGCAAATTACCAGTGTTGTGCCCTATTTACGAGAATCGCTAGTGCCCTGGCGCCTTTCCAAATGTTCTCTTCGTCATGTGTCTCTTTAGTTGAATGGATGTCAGGTCAAGCGCTAAACCAACCAATTCAATTATGTTAACATTACCTCACAGCCACTCACAAAATCTAGTGGCATGCAAATCTACGTGACAAAAGAATTCGTGATAATAGGGTCGGGTAGCGAAAATGCTCCAATTCGATCGTAAATGATAATCATAAATCGTTTGGCGTTGTCACTCTCATTTTTGTTACTTATTGCACAAGAACGAATTCACTTTTCCTCCACATCAAGAAAATCAAAACTCTCGCCATGCACAAGCTTTGCATCTAGCAATTTCTGCATTGACGATGAAGTGAAGCAGGCTCTGAACTTGATCTGCGAGTGCATCATATGTATGGAAGATGATAAGTGTAGGAATGAATACACACAGAATAATAAATCCAAGTTTTTAAAATGCATAGCGCCTTGGCATGTTCACTACGCTCTGTAGTTTAATGTTTTAATGTTAATAGCAGTAACACTCAATGGCCCATACTACTGCGGCTACTGCGGTTAAAATGTGTTGAAGGGCCAAAAACTCTCTTCAGATGGGCACTTATTTTGGCTGCACTTAGCCGTTTGAGCTCGAACGAGCAAAGCAGCAGTATTTATCTTAGCATAACTAAACTCAAGCCCAAACCGAAATGGAAATCCCAACCAAGACTAAATCGTTCCAGCACTGTATCATGTGGAGTTAAACAAACGCCTAAATACCACACATCCACATATAAGCACTTCGATCAGAAGCACTTATTTTCACATGTAAAGAAGGCAGCCATCCCACAGAGCATAACAAGTGAAGGAAGTAGCTCCTACATATGCTCTCTGCTATGCCTCCAATAAGGCTGATGTATTTAAAGAGATAAACGCCTCGGCTATGCGAAAGTATCCAGACATGATTGCTCATTGCCAATAAATATTTCAGCTATGCCTCTGCACCCCCCGAATGGTCTACATACTCTCATCCAAGTGTTTTTAATTCGGTCTCTTATGCATTTACACTGCGTATCCTAACAAATTCCAGGCAGGTTGGCTCCGCCGACCCAACATATTTGCAGATGAATGTGACGACGGCTGACAAAAGCAACTCAATAGAAAAGATTGGTTTACCCTATCCACTTGTGATTCCTATGGCAACCACTTCTACGTTTCATCAGTCGATGACTAAATTCACTTGAGTTGGATGTGGCAAAGAAATCTTTGAATGAAAATGCATCAAGTGGTGTGCATGAATGGATATCACTTTCACACGCCTTCAAGCCATACTTTACTCCATGTATACACACATCTCTCTATGACGCTCATTATCGTGATCAGAGCTGTGAGAATCACATAATACTGGGCCACAAGGACTCGAATTACGAAAAATGATCCCTTCACTGACTGTTGAGGCATTTCCCCATAAGGAGCACATAAACTGGCGGCGAGGTCTTGCTAACGACAGGAGCATCAGAATGACGAAAAGCAACGCGGAAAGACAGGGAGTTGGTCAAGAATGGCTAGGCAGGTTGCTGCGCCTTTTCGGTGAAGGCGCTTTCACCATACAAACACTTGACTTTAAAAGCGATCATACGGTCAAACAACCCTAACAATGCTACCCATAAATCCTCGTTAGGCTGTTCTCTTACAAATCGTGTTAAAAACTCGCGTTTGTTTACTTTAATGGTTCTCTCCTAGATATAGCCTCCCTACTTCTCAGTTTGTGGCAGTCACGCCAGTAGACAATGCGAGGTTTGTTGTCAATTTCGGCACAAACGTCTACTAATTGAGTGAATGCTACAGTTTGATTCGGCATAAGCAATGCGTTAGTTTTGCAAAGGACATGGGACATTCATAGTAGTAAGGCAACATTTAAAACAACACCAGCTGCTCCTTTGCACTCCTATAATTTTACCTTCTCCCATACCTGCCTGAGTGTGCTAACTGCTTGCGAGTACCCTACCCAATCCCAATTTCAGCCCAGTGGTTCGATTCAATCTTCGAGGCGGCATTTTTACACTGCCAAATTTCAGCGCACTATCAATCTCCTTACGAGAAGCAACTACTTGGCAAAACAGGTTCCCACCCTATTCCTATTGCTCTGGAAAGGATGCGCTAAAGATGCCTCGGCAGCCAACAGCACATGATATAAGCGTAGATTTGGTAACAGATCAACCTTTTGATACGTTTTCAACTTCCGGTGTGGAGTGTTATTCTTAAGAAGCCTAATCTTGAGTCAAATTACCCGATCAAGTTTGGTGGCATACTTACCATCGTCGATAAGGGCAATGTTATGATGCTAGGCGTGATGGTAAAGAATGTGTGAACAATTGCTCATTCGGACACAAGTTAATCGCGCAGGCAACTGCTTCGAACTCTTAGCAAGCTAAAGGGCGAGTCATGAGGAAATGAATAACGAAGTGAGTAAAGATGGATAATGGTAAATAATAAACAATAATATTGATAGCTTTGATGAATAATAGCTAAATGAGTTACTGTTACTCTATGTTTTCTAAGGTCAAATGTGCAAAGTTGTGCGTCCCAGTTGTCAAATCGCCATGCTCACTAACCGAGGTTCGTTGTCGACATAATTGGGTTGTACAGAATCTTCAAATTGTCGTACATAAGCTCATAGTTCTCCTTTGTGGCCTGTTGGTCGGAATCCATCCGCCTGAGAATCGTCTCACACGTCGTAAGCATACTTTGCCAAAACACTCTCTTTCACTTCATCATCATCCATTTTCGATCGTATGCTGCAAATGTAGTTTTCCAGAATGGTTCTCATTGCTATCCTACTCTTCTCTTTCTCATCCTCCAACTTCAAGTTTTCTGCATCATTCACCATCTGTTGTATCCCCTCCTCCAAAAGAAGACCCTTGTCCTTTGTGATGGTGATGCTGTTGCGCCGCCCTGACGACTTGTCCACCGCCGTCACATTGAGAATGTCATTTTCGTCAGTGTCGAAGGACACCTCGATCTGAGGTACTCTACGCGGTGCCGATAGAATACCTGACAACTCAAATTTGCCCAACAAGTTGTTGTCTCTCGTCATCGCACGCTCACCCTCGTACACCTGCACCAACACACTCAGTTGATTGTCCGAACACGTGGAGAAGATCTTGGTCTCCATTGTGGGGATTTTTGCATTGCGCTCTATCAACGTTGTCATCACACCACCTGCCGTCTCTACACCCAGTGAGAGTGGTGTCACCTCCAATAACACCAAATTCCATACCTTCTCCGACTTGTC
The DNA here is from genome assembly GCA_036345935.2 of Taenia hydatigena. Taxonomy (NCBI): domain Eukaryota; kingdom Metazoa; phylum Platyhelminthes; class Cestoda; order Cyclophyllidea; family Taeniidae; genus Taenia; species Taenia hydatigena. The sequence continues at coordinate 9,189,389 of JADWOT020000001.1, read as the reverse complement.
GTCAGCCAGATTGGACGCCAACAACGCCGCACCATATGTCACTGCCTTGTTCGGATCTATGGAATCGTTTAACTGATTGTCATTGAAGAACTTTCGCAGCAACTGTTGCACCTTTGGAATACGCGTCGACCCGCCTACCATCAATGTCTCGCAGACATCATCCTTTTTCAACTTTGCACCATTTAATGCCTGTTTCATTAGGTGCAGTGTCTTCAAGAAGAGATCTGAGCACAAATGCCCAAAACAGTCCGTGTGAGAATCGTACTAAAATCAATGCCATTAAATGAGGCGTCTACATCTATGTATGAGGGCTTGGAAGAGCTCAACGTCTTCTTTGCCACCTCACACGCCTTTCTCAGACGGTTGATGGCATTCCTGTTGGTCGTCAAATCCTTACCCTCGTGCTTTTGCTTAAATATCTCCACACAATGATAAGATCACCGTTGAATGGACAATGCTATGCCTAACAGTGATTTTACAGGCCGTGGTGAGTCTCAACCTATGGTGTCGAGTGATCATTCGCATGAACTTTTGGCTGGGGCGTAAAAGACCTCGCCTCGAATATTTGATCAGTGCACAAACTGTTGTCACGGAATCGCTTAAAAGATTAACCAACTCCAGGAACAATGAGCACAGCTCGAAAAACTTACAAAAAAAACTTTACTATCGCACATTTTGAGTAAAGATTTTGCTTAAGGAAACGCATCAGCCACCGCTTGACTCCATTGTATATTCTTGGGACAAACGCTGGTCCATGTTGGGCAGCTCAAATATCTCAACACCTGTCCAAATTCTCTGTCATCACGAATTGGTGAGCTTTAGATTGCGCTTAAAAGACTCTCATGAAAATTAGCCTTAACAGTTATGTGGCAAACCAAGGTCTAAGCAGTGAGTTCGATCTCTTTTCATAAAGTAATTAATAGTTAGATTATTCTTTCCGTCTCTTCCACTAATACTAAAGTACTTCGGATTGTCAATGACATTCTGCTTTAGAATTATTAAGGCGAACCAAAATTTAACCAAAGCTATTGGTTTATTTGCGTCTGCCTTTATGTGAGACTTGAAACAGTAACTGTCTCTAAAGAATGAAAAGATATGATGATTGTATCAAAATTATGGTATTGTACGACTACGATGAAATGTGACTGCCGCGATGCCTCAGTAGCGCGTTTGCTTACAAAGCCGCCTTCATTGTTAAAGCATCAATGTCTGAGGTCACACATGGCATTGCATCTAGGAGATTGCTTGGCCTAAAAAGTTGTTTTAAAGCGTCTGTGATTTGTGCATCAATGAAGCCAATGGGTGGTTTAATTTTTAAGAGAATAGTTAGCCGCCATAATTATTGTGTATTGCAGTCTTATCTTCACCCCCTACTCATTTCCAGCAAGTAAAGGTGTAAAATGCTGCGGTCGGTGGTTGACGCACAAATGGGTAAAATTGAAGATGGCTTTTAGCGTTCCATACAATAAGTACAAAAATCATCATGATAAAGCAATAATTACTCGGAAATCGGAATAAAAACTTGCTGCGAATAAAGTTGTGTGAAGGTTTAACACTTCAGATGTCTACATCCCAACCATCCGAATATGAGTTCAGATTGGGAGGAATCGCGTGTCCAGTAAGGCAGAAGAACGAGCTGCGTTTCTGCCTCCCCTGCAGTTGCATTGTTCTGAATTATTGCATGAGTAATTGCACTACTCTGTGTGTCCTTTGCCTTCTAGCATTCACGAAGGTGGCATACAAGCTTTCCCACTTTACCTATCCCATTACTTACCCCCATCCCTAAGGACACAAATTAAAACACTAATACCATGCTGGTGGGTGTCATGGCACACCTAGGGCTGAATTGGACTTTTCAATTAGGTGAGATGTTCACCTTGCGACAGCGAGAAACTGAGGCCAGAAGTGAGAGGGTAATAAATGTGCTTGGAATTCCAAACTGAAAGCCACATCAGCATCCTCAATGAGGTAGTTAAGCGTGGTGAGAGGCCCGTACACCCTGCTCCCATCTACAGCAATCAGAAGTGTCAGGCAGTCGAACATCTTAATCATCGTTGATTTCCGTTCTCGCCTCTAAATTTTAAGGATGAAAACTTTGACAACAATTATTTACTTAGGAATGATTTTTACAAGAAAACTGAATGAAACACTCAAACTCGCCTTCTCCACACACTGATGACGTACACATCTTTGTTCTTTGCACGATCCATGTGCATTTTGGCAGCTTTTTCTTGGATCCCGATGGCGCAGCTGTTCTTCAGCAATCCACCGTTTACACTTTTGAATTCATCCAATTCGTTTTATGTGGCAGATTGGCAAAGTTATTAATTTGCTGAAATTGACATTTGTCTGACCCTTCTTAATTGGAAATGCAAAATTATGCATGGGAATTGCTAGCATGGACAAGAGAATGCGGATTAGTCCACGTGTGGCTTTGACCGGTTCGTCCCTGATGTACAGTGTAGCTAATGTCAAAATAACTTTGTCTGCTTTTAAGACAACTTCCATTGAGCAGAATGTGCAACATATAGACAAGAAGTAGGCTCGGGTCAAATCACGACTCTAATCACTCCTGCTATTTGATTTTAAGACATCTCCTCATATTTACACCGAAGGCGGTCAGCAAAGTGTGGCAGGACAGCTTTGACTCGTGATTTGTTGCCCATTTTGAAATGACTCGTTTTTAGCAGCATTGCGGACACAGCTGCATTTGACCGCAGTTCCAGAATGAAATGTCGTTCTGTCCTAAGGCATGGACGTACGACTTTGCAGAATTGCGGTTTTAACCAACGACACACGGCGTTACAATTTGTGCTGATCTGATGTATGAATGAAATAACAAAAGACAACCATGGCAGATTCACACATTTGACACATCTTTATTGCAGTGATTAATTAGGCAACAATTCCGACCAGATCGACAACTGCGCACACAGATTATGTGTCAAAACTGTTTTGTTGTTATTGTTGATGTAGTTATTCAATGGTAGAAGAAGGCAGAATCTCGACAGTTTTGCATTTTTCAGCCATTGTAGAATATTACGAGAATTTTCTTCGCTTTCCTTCCTCCGCCTTATTCTACCTCACATGACAACCCTTCACTACTGTTTCAAAAAAGTGCAGCTTTGAAAAAGAACGTTACGGTACTCGCATAGTTATATGCAGTTTATTGCCTCATCTGTCATCAGCGCTGCCTTAAATTCCATAGGAAGGTATCTCATTCCCTTACTCTGACAACAAGAAGAGTTCATTGAAGCGCGCTAGCCGATACCCCCAATATTCTGGTTCCTGACAAAATGGTTGTTTAGGAGATTTGTCAATTCGGCTTGGGCCTATTCACCCTTACCTTAAATGGCTATTGAGGATGCTACAAATATCTTGTACATGACGTAGGACAGATGTTCCACAACTTGCTTACGAGCATCTGGGCCATGGGACTGTGAGACATATAGTAGAGTTTCGCGCAGCTGCTGGCCACGTGGACTAAAATGAGGTACAAACGGAATGACGAAACACTCGGGGTCAGTTTGAAGGTTTCCTAGACCGCCGGCATTGAAAACAACCTCAACAATTACTACCACACATAACATCAGAACGATCGGGAAAAGTGAAGTGCTAGCCCCATAGTTTGAGTTGATTTAGGTATTCAATTGGCATTTGAACGGCTCTTGCATCTTTTGACGTACCGAGATTTGTTGGGGGTGTAGGAGCTGTTGATGGGTGGGAGACTTGGACTGCCTTCTGGTCGTGTTTCACGTTGGTAATCTCAAAACACCATCTGAGCGCACTCATTGAGGCCATTATAGGTGCCTCAATGATGCTACCACGTGCCACCTCTTCTCATTTGTGCAATCAAAACTGCTACTGAGAATAAGAGGTAAATCACTGTTTTGAAACAGGTGATACTTAGGGGGAAAGCAGTGATGTTGGAGACAGTAGTAGACACTGGGATCAAGACGGGCTCGACAATGTCAAACGAAGACTCATAAATGCAATCCAGTTGATGCAGTGTATAATGCAGTCTCGTAGGTTGCATTCGCATGTGCATGGACAACTGCAACAAGGAAAGCAAAGTAAGGCATGGGGTGAAAAAGAAATAGATCCCCAAAGCTAGCGAGAAAAGGGAATCAGAGGAGGATAGAAAATGTTAATTAAAATATAATATGGCTGGGTTTGTAGACATGCACGCATACTAGGACGAATGAGTGCATGCGAAAGTGACTGAAGGGAGGAATGAAGCTATGGATAAATGGAAAGAAGGTTAGGGGACAGCTACGGTAGCATAGAAAAGGAGACATAAAATGGGATCTGATAGAAAGTGATTGAGCAAATTCCATTCGTGATTTGAGTTTGTTCATAAAATTAATGCAATGACGGACGGATTCCTTAGTAGCTGTCCGCTTTGTGATGTTGTGTCTGCCGAAAGCACTATAATCGCTCAATTAGTGCCACTTGCGAATGTGCAAAGACGGATGCCGCTAAGGTGGGAATGTTTGTCTGCAGTAAGACTTAAAGTCGCCGAGCACACATTGCAGGATTTTAATAATTAAAAAATTGCAGCCATAAATGTGCGAACACAAACTAGTCTAAAGGAACTTGATTGCGCTTTGAAGATCCAAATCTAAGTACTTGAATTAAAAAGCAGAGGGATGGCACAAATTGGAAGTCTGTGCATATGAAAATAAAATCAGAAAATGCTCATTTTACCTAAAGTGACGTATATCTTCAGCTTTCCTTATTTGCGTGCATTGATGTGTACCAATTTCGCGGTTCACCTTGATAGGCTTCATGCAATTGACACTGCATTTGCGAATGCAAACTAAACAGTCGCCTTCCACAAATGCGCTTCAACACGCTTGCACTCATTCACTTGTTGATGCGGCCGCCGACAGCCCCATGAACACAGCATCCATCTCTACCACCAACGTCATCGCCTCATCCTTTAATGTTACCTCATTCAATACAGGTCTGCAATCAAGACCAGTGCGAAGGGATGTAATATGATGGGATAGACTTGACTGTACGAACTAGCACAAATATGCGGAGAGGAGTATAGAAGAATAAAGAGTAGTAGGGAAGACTAAAGTAAGGTGCGGCTGGTTGAAACGCAACAAAGCGGGTTGGCGATCCCGAGCGTTCCACTTCTGTCACTTATCATCGTGTGTACTAACCCAGAGTCAGGCAGCACAACCCTAGTGGGGTGCCAAACACACGAGCTTGTGCGCAAGGCTATCGCTGACGCTCACTTCTCTCTACTAATTATCATTCAACTCACAACTTTCGTTGCGAACTGCATGCTCTGTTGCTTCTCTTTTCTTTTTTACTGTCTTAGCCACTGCCCAAACTCACGAAGCACTTCAGCCTTTTTGACATTTGTCTGGTGTTACCCTAAAATTCTACGCCTAAATCATTTCTTTTTTACTTATCCAGCCAAATTCATAAGGCGCTCCTGTTTTATTAAAAATGCAGTTTTTCTTTTGTGTCAGAAGTGTTTGAGGAGTTTTAGCACTACATGCAACATCCAGTTTAAAATCAGGTCTTGTTTGATCATGAACAGTGAGTCCTTGTTCTCAAAATAGTAAAGCTGTGCCAATAACGACCAGTTAACTTTTTGAGTCACACCAGTTCTCTCGCTGATAACGTTTATTACAGTACTGCACTTTGTTGGGAAATTGGTTAGACATGCACCGTCTGAATTACCTTTGATATTACTATGAACACTTTCCTTATTTCCAAATGTGTCATTAAGAAAGCAAGTGGTTTTTTAATATGCCCGTACCCTATGAGTGGGTTCTGGTCTCATTTGTTGCTGCAGTGCGTGAAATGCCAATTCGGAGTAGGCGGTTCTTACGCTCTTCTGCTTCACCGTTCGCTGCCTCTATGCCCTGCTGAATTGTATAACAACCTACCTGTAGGAGAATAGTGCAGGTTTAACAATATCAGATTTGCGTCAAAGCAAACGTACCACTTGCAACTGAAAAGTGGCGGAACTAATCACTGCTTTACTAGGAGGTCTACATGGTCTATACGGAGGATGGAAACACGTCATTGCCGAGTCAAGGCAAACCCTTTTTGGAAACAAAGATAAAACCAGATGTCACCTATCAAATGCTGGTACCACTGAGTTGGGAAAGTATTTGGCTGTGAGAGAGGCAACGAGCAATTCTGTCAACGAGGGTTGTGAGATTTTGTTCGGTTAACTGCAATATTGTGATAAGGCGAGTCCAATGCTCCTTTTTGCTGTGGATCCGAAAACAGACATAATAAGCGGCCTTCATTTTTCAACGTGTCATTCAGATAAATACGCAGGGTTTAAAATAGAAACAAAATATTGCTAGAATTCGTGGAGTTAACTTTCCACTTAATGGCTGTTGCTACGATATTGGAGACAGAAGAGGAAGAGGCAGCTGCACTCCCTAAAATGCACGCAAATGCTCCCAATTTCACGACAGTAGGACAAATGTTCCATTCCCAAAGCTCTGCTTAAACAAGCGCATAATAGCAAATCACAACTTATGTACTCACTTACTGCATCAAAATACATCGGAAATAATTCCAAATTTAGAGTCACCTGAACTAGTCGCAGTGCATGACATCTAAATGCACTTACCAGCCTGATTCGCTTCAAAGTGGCACCATAGCCAGTGATGTTATCTAAAGTGAAGGAAGAAGACGAAACAATCAGAGATTACAAGCAACGACTTAACTACGAGTAGTTTGTCTCTTGTTTGCATCGAAGTGGGCTGCATTCAATCATCAACATTCGCTTTGTTGAGGAGCCGCACACACGAGGGATGATTTGGCTTCGAATTCATTGGCGCATGAGAGGAAATGATGAATTCTACTCTTTCAAAGCGAACCTGGCTAATTTGGTCAAATTACTTGCGCCATGAACCCAAGACCAATTAACAGTTCCGCCTTGAAAGAAGCTGGCTAGGATAATCAGAAAACGCAGCATCAGGAACCTTAAAGAAGGGCGTTTGTGACACGAGTGATGTAGTCATTGGTTTGCAACTGCAGGAGTTAGGCAGATGGAATCCATATGCTGACCGTGAATTAACGAAAGACGAATAAAAGGCTGCACAATTCATTAGCTTGTTCAGCGACTCTTTTACTTTATTTGCTAGCAGAAGTGCTTGCAGTATGAGTTGGCTTTCACAGTCACATCGCTCATTACGTCACCAACACCGATATACTTGTTGCTTATGCGATATGCACCTAAAAGATACAATACACTTCATCTCCATTCGTCCATGCCTGCCTGGATTTCAAAGCGCTAACAACAAGACTCACACTTGAGAATTCCCTGTCAAACACGATCTGCACGATGCAACTGGTGAGTACAGGTGCGAAGCCGTATTTGGCTAGTCGAACTGAGGCGAGTTCCAACAAATCAATGGCGGTCTAAGCTACCTGTCTCTTTGTTATGCAGATGTTCCTAAGAAAATTTGCAGCATTTATTTGACAAAGAGGTATTCACATAATATGACGTGATTTTAAGGCGCGAGTAGTGATCATTAAATAAGATTGATTCCATGGGTGTTAGTTCAATACATTTTAGTATTATTGATCATTTGGGCGAAAATTCCATTTATGCACCACCATATATAAGTGTCTGACACTCGGATGATGAAATTATGGAAAGAAAGTACAAACTGGCGCTCAATCGGTTTTTGGATGTTTTGGTTCCTGTCTTCGACTCTTCCTCCTCCTCTTGCTATGGCTCCAAGACATGCACCATCCAGCATCGTGATGACAGTTGTTTGTCCAAATAATCGCTGCAATTTTGACAGCCATTCAATCTGAATTCGATGCCACATCCACGTAGGCTAGCAATTCAGCTATGGATGAAGTGTGAGGGGGACCGAAAAGTTGTACGAATGGCTGGTAATTATAAGTTATCAACCATGGCGTTAGTTGTCCAAAGGACTGCTTGAGTTGCCATGTCTCACTGGCCGCCACTTATACCCGATGCGATTTCTTAAGGTCGTCGTATCAGCGTCAGAGTAATGGTCACTTCTCTTGTAGACATGAGCAATCATTGACCCTGTACCAGGCCTCTTCGATCACTCTAGCTGATACTTCTCGAAAAGTAGGCAAATTTAAGATACTTTATGTTAGCTTAGTGGAGCACTTGACTTTTGTAGTTGGAATGAACTCCCTAGCTTCCCACTAAGCAATATTGTCTTGATGTGAGAGTCACGCGATTGTGGCAGTACAGTCTCATAGAAATGCAGTGGTCTTAGGCAAAGGGATGGGCTTGTAATAGTCTGGTAAAGGTGGGTCTTACTGACACAGGCTGGATTACTCTTGAGCTCCTAAGTAGAGTAACTGAAGAGAGACCGTATAATTGGGAATCTGGGTGCTCTGACGTAGGCGTGTGTACAATTTACGAAATTCCACACTTGCAGAATATAGTAAGCAGATACTGTTATCGTATTCAATATCATTTCACATGGTAAATCATTGCAAGCTGAGCTTCAAGTTTGCTTGTTTCACTAATGTGACCGATTACGACTGTTGGTCATTAGTCGTAAAGCTCACCAGACTTCAACTGATATTCTCTCATTTGAGCAGCATTTAAAGAGCACAAGGTTAGTCAACGCAGGGTGAAATCGGTGATGTCCAACACCGGAACCTGCAGCAGGAGGAAATCAATCGGCAAGAAAATGGCATGGGACGCTGAAGCGCCAGCACAACGCTCTCTATGCACACACAGAGGATCATGCGATGTTAAATCCCTAAACCAGTTTGAGTTAGGCGGCGGCTGCAAGACGATGCACTGCAGTAATACTGTGAATCGCCAGCGTCTACTTCGTGTGGCTAGTAACGTTGTCACCACTTTGGCCTACGAGAACGTCTCCATACACAGAACGGTGCCAAGCCGATATATTACAACCCTCCATGCATCAACCACAAAATACTTTCCATTTCGTTCTGAATTAGCAAACCCAATGAATAAGAGTGGAGGTCTTTTCAAGTATAATTAAATAGCACCCATTTTAGGCTATTCATCACTCCACAGCATGACGCCGTAGACTGGCACATCGTAAGTATGCTTAGGCGCGTTGAGTTCTTCTCCTACTCCACACGGCTTTGAGACAGGCCCAGTGTACCATCTCCACAAAATTGATCATCGAATTGTTTTACCGCCTGGTACACCAAATGCGCCAGTTTTGAGGTAGCCTGAAGAAAGGACGAAAGCGGAAACCGCCTCAGAGCTCAAACGTCCTCTCCGTGCAGTCCAAATTCAAATAGGGATTTGACATTTTCCACATCGTGTTAGTCAACGCAAATGTTTGCCTAGGTATAAGGGTATCACCTAGCGTGTTTAGGTGTTCACACTCCAGACGTTAGAAACCCAGATAATTAAGATATACAATGACACAGTCAATCGCTCAGTTGCATCCTTTGCCCCACTGCTCCAACTCCTTTCCACCACTCACACGTGTCCAGTAGAGTAACATCTGCTGTCCCCAGAAACCGATACCACTGGTCCGAATAGTCTGGAATATCTGACGACACATCCAAGCAGAGGCGAGCGGGGGAAAAAGAATGTAACAATGACAAATCACATTTGTATCGTGTCATTTTGAATGGCGGCAGTCTTGTGCAACGACACGGCGTGGTGATCACACAGCTTATGGGCCCTCGTATATAAGCAGGGAGCACTTGCGACGGCAGCCGACAAAGGAACCTTCTTTCTTGGTCGTAATGCGCTGTTGCATTAGCCAAGATACTGCAGTGGAATCAATTTCCTTGAGCAAAAAGCATAAGGCAGAAGTACTCATCCACCCATCTTATGTAATTCAGGCTACATTTGTTCTTAGTCTCATTAAATCGGAGAAGTCGTGTTCGTCTGTGTATTAGCTGACCCTCCTAATAATAGTGCTTCTACTGAAAAATTTCAGTGCCATTTGCAGAGAAAATGGCTACCAAAAGGATATGGTAGAACCTTGCAACGGACGCAGATTCAATAAGACCTACCTGAGACATATTATTACGTAAAATCTGAAAACACCTGCTTAAATGAAGCCTCGCTTAGGTGACAAGGGATCACTATCCATGTGTGATCACTTCTTTTGTCCAGCCAATCCAGTCGAGATTCTCGAGTGCTGCTTCAAAGTGTTTGGAAGGACGTGCAGAGGTCCTGGCAGCACCACATCAGCAAATAATTTTAACGGTCCCATTACGTTGCATAATTTTATGCGACACCACAAATGATAAGCCTATCGGAATTGGGAATGCTGAGATTGAAGCACGATTAAATTGAAACAGAGCAGCATCCTATGACATGCGATTCATAGGATCGGGGTGAAGAAGGCGTTATTAATGCAGTATAGAAGGCGTAGGGTGGCTGAACTCATAAACAGACGTTCGTACTTTTGAGATAAAGACTAAACTGATGCGGAGTGTAAAGTGTNGCAAGCTGAGCTTCAAGTTTGCTTGTTTTACTAATGTGACCGATGAAGAGTTCCGTTTGATTATGGTTACGACTGTGGGTCATTGGTCGTAAAGCTCACAGGCCTTCAACTGATATTCCCTCATTTGAGCAGCATTTAAAGAGCACAAGGTTAGTCAACGCAAGGTGAAATCGGTGATGTCCAATACCAGAACCCGCAGCAGGAGGAAATCAATCGGCAAGAAAAGGGCATGTGACGCTGAAGGGTTAGCACAACGCTCTCTATGCACACGGAGAGGATCGTGCAATGTTAACTCCCTAAACCAGTTCAAGTTACTCGGCGGCTGCAAGGCGATGCACCGTAGCAATACTGTGTTTCACCAGCGTCTACTTTGATGTGGCTAGTAACGTTGTCACCACTTTGGCCTACGAGGACGCCTCCATACACAGAAAGGTACCAAGCCGATATATTAAGACCCTCCATGCATCAACCACAAAATACCTTCCAATTCGTTCTGAATTAACAAAACCCATGAATAAGAGTTGCAGGTCTTTTCAGGCATAGTTAAATAGCACCCATTTTAGGCTGTTCAACGCTCCACAGCATGACGCCATAGACCGGCACATTGTAAGTATACTTAGGCGCGTTTAGTTCTTCTCCTACTTTACACGGCTTTGAGACAAGCCCAGTGTAATATCTCCACAAAATGGATCATTGAATTGCTTTGCCATCCGTTACATCAAATGCGCTAGTTTTGAGGTAGCTTGAAGAAAGGGCGAATGCAAATACCGCCTAAGAGCTTAAAAGTCCTCTCCATGCAGTCCAACTTCAAATAGGGATATAACAGTTGCCATATCGTGTTAGTGAACGCAAATGTTTGCGTAAGCGTAAGGGTGTCACCTAGTGCGTTTAGGTGTTCACGTTCCCGACGTTAGAAATCCAGATAATCAAGACATAAAATGACAGTCATAATCGCTCAGCTGCATCCTCTGCCCTACTCCTCCAAGTCCTTCCCACCACTCACACGTGTCCAGCAGAGTAACATCTGCTGTCCCCAGAAACCAATCCCATTGGTCCGAAAAGCATGGGATACCCGACGACACACCCAAAGAGAGATGAATGGGGAGAGCAGAATGTAACAATGACAAATCACATTTGTATCGTGTCATTTTGAATGGCGGCAGCCTTGTGCAATGACACGGTGTGGTGATCGCACAGTTTATTGGTCCTTGTGCATAAGCAGGGAGCACTTTTTACGGAAGCCGACAAAAGTACCTTCTTCTTGGTCGTAATGCGCTGTTGCATTAGCCAAGATACTGCGGTGGGTTCGATTTCCTTGAGCAAAAAGCATAAGGCAGAAGTACTCATCCACCCATCTCATGTAATTCAGGCTACATTTGTTATTAATCTCATTAAATCGGAGAAGTCGTGCTCGTCTGTGCATTAGCTGATCCCTCCTAAAAGTGGTGCTTTAACTGATAAGTTTCAGTGCCATTCGCAGAGAAAATGAACATCAAAAGGATATAGTAGAGCCTTGCAAAGGACGCAGATTTAATGAGACCTACCTAAGACATTGTTACGTAAAATCTGAAAACAACTGCTTGAATGAAGCCTCGTTTAGGTGACAAAAGATCACTATCCATGTATGATCACTTCTTTTATCCAGCCAATCGGCAAAGCCTATCGACCAACCGAGATTCTCAAGTGCTGCTTCAAAGTGTTTGGAAGGACGTGCAGAGGTCCTGGCAGCACCACAGCAGCAAATAATTTTAACGGTCACATTATGTTGCATAATTTTGTTTTGTTTATATGACACCACAAATGATAAGCCTATCGGAACTCGGAATGCTGAGATTGAAGCACGATATAAATTGAAACAGAGCAGCATCCTGTGACATGCGATTCAGAGGATCGGGGTGAAGAAGGTGTTATTAATGCAGTATAGAAGGCGTAGGGTGGCTGAAATCATGAACAGATGTTCATACTTTTGGGATGGTGACTAAACCGATGCGGAATGTAAAGTGTGTTCCTTTACATTGCTTTGGAAAACAGGTGAGCCGAAACGAACCTATTCGTCACCAAACCAGTTTGAACTAATCTGACAAGTGTCATTTTTTAATTAATCGACTCTGCGGTAATTCGCACCAATATCCGACGTTGCGGGCGGTTGAACCAGCTGAATGCGTACGCAACAGAAACACTGTGACGGGAACACTGCCACTCCCTCGGTGGAATATACAAGCCATTAATGGATAGTCTTCAAGGTGGGACTAAGAAGTATTAGTGGCACCTTAGTAATTTCGACAATCTAAGTATGCTTTGCAAGGGAACAAGCGGGATGCCACCGACGCCCATCACTCAGTGTCTGACTAAATCGTGGTTATTGTGTAGTAATGGGGATAAGGAATGAACAGGAGTACAGCAATAGCTAATCGACGCGTTCCTTCTAATTTGACGTCTTTCAGGATTTGCTCCACTACTGCCGTTATCATTCGCTCTGGCTCGTCGACCGCAGAATGAGGGTGGATGAAATGTGCAACGAGGCTTGGACCGAAGAAGAGCAAACTAATAAGCTACTTCATTATCAGCCACGAAGTTAAGCAAATGAAAACACTCTCTGTCATCTGTTTGCAGCGTTTTAGTTTTCATTTACTCCTCATTGGATTACGCGATTTCGTAGAATTTTCTTTATGTAAACTTGTGTAGCAGGTGCGCCATTATCCTCTTCCTCCTCGATCTTCAGAATATCAGACTGGTTTGATAAGGACAAGATGCGTCCCAGATCTAAATCTCAGTCATCTTGTATCGCGCATTCAGCGCAACGTTTTCGCAGTCCGACAAGAGCTTGCTTGTTGCAGTTTTACCCGCCTTTTGCTCTGCAAATTTGTGCGTATGTCTTTGAACTGTAGGGTCTTGCATGTTTAAGCAAAAGAGTCGGCTAAGGAAATTACGTTCTTGATTGCTATTAGCCGAATAATCCACGCTATACCGACAAATCTCGTTCCTTTTGATGGAAAACCTAAGGCAAACATTTTAATGATTTGTGTATACATGAGTTTAGTTTCAGCCACTTTCATAAGCAGTCTATCATATCGAGATTGCATTAGTGGAGGGATGGTAGAGGACCTACGATATCATTGTCTACTCTTTCCACTGGGACTTCTCCAGGCGTAGGTTAAATCCGTGCGATCACTGTGATTTCAGGCCTTCTAAAAGTGCCTTAAGTGTTGCAGTTTTGGCATCACCCACTTGGTCCACTTACTCGTGTAGCTCTCTTAAAGAACTCTTCGCACCAATGGCTATGATACCGTTAGGCACAGAGGAGATCTAACGCCTTCATAATATCATCCAACTTCATCCTCCAGGGAAGGTTTTATCCGTCAGTGGCATATCCATCTCACTTTCTAGACCAGTTCATACCTTTGGCTGTGTGTTGTCAGTAAGAAGGCAGAAGGAAGCTCTTGTGCGCCAGAAACGTGCAGAGGTTGCTACTCCGCGTCCTCTTTTAGCGATATTCAATGCATTCGCAGTGCAACATCATCCCATTCTGTCGAGACTGGTCTACTAGATGGCAGAGTGCCTGCATCACTACGTGGGTGTTCCATCCCAAAAAATAATGGTCGACGCCATCGTGGAGCAGTGTAAGCATCCTACCCATCCATTATGGCCATTGATAAAAGAGGTTTGCCAAATAATGATCACGCGTTTGACAATCTGTCCCACACTTCTGAATAACAGGAATGTCCATCCATTTAATAGAGGCTGATTTCACCATTTAGCGAGAAGACTGGCAGTAATTGATCGAATTCACTCCAACTGTCATTGTACTACACATTGATGCTGCGCTTGTGGACTTTCCTTTGGCCACCTTCACCGTTCTGCATTGGCGGATTGGAACAGAGTCCTGCCCCAATCCGCAAACACACACAAGAACTATTCGCCGCAAATTGTGGTTAACTAGCGTCACCAGAGCAACTCATTACCGGCCTCCACTTTCGTTGGCATCTAGCGCGACGAAGCATTTGTAAAAACGGAATTTTGCACTGAGCCCAAAACAATGCTCTTTGGGAGCAACTAAATGAACTGCCTTGAGTGCTATTGATAATCCCGTTCTGCCAGAAGTTGGAAACCTCTTGTGTGGCAAGCATAACAGTGCTCAGTGATCAGAGCACCTCTGTCACAATTACACCCCCTTCGCGAGGGGACAGATGACACCCTCTTCGTAAAGACGTCCTCTTCGTTTGCTATCCGCAATCCTCCCAGAGAGCTTTTAAGAACAGACACAGAATTACACAACCTCCATCTCTTCCTCATTCCTTCTGCTGACACCTTTCATTTCTCTATGGCCGACCCATGATCGAATGAAACGACTCTACGTGGCAACACCGTTCCATCTGGATGAATAAGACTGCACAATAACTCAAAAGAGTTGGGAGCATGTTGGTACAAATTAGGCCCATTAGTCAGACTCCGTCGGTACCAAATTAACAAACCATTTAACACACTACCATAACAAACAAAAGTTTTGACAACAACATTAATCTTTTTAGCATTTACTTTGGTAATTGCGCAAAAAAATGGAGACTTAACTATACGTGAAGAATGTGATAACGCAATGAAGTGGCCGACTGTCGCACTCCTGATAATCATCCAAACCACCTCTGCTTGTGCCATCACTTTTGACCAGATTCTGCTCGCATAAAGGGGAATAGAGATACCGAATATGGCAAAAACATTATTTGAAATTGCACAATAAACAGGACGACCTCGATGGCGCCTGCGAAATTCAAGCAGGGGTGTTGATTACTACTATATGGTGCTTGCGTCTGCAAGTTGTCCTAATCCTATTTATTCCCTTGGGAAGAGAGAGTTGTGGATACTCCGAGTGCCTGGGCGCCTCGATCTCCTGGATCCGAGTTATGCCGTTGCTTGCCTCCTTATGGTGGATGCCTTCCCACAGCAGTCGCAGATGGTATTCGCATCCACCCTACAGTAATAAGAAAGGCCAATGAGTCATCAATGCTAGAAGTGGCAAAGGAGCGCAAATAAGCTGTTTCCTGTTCACACTTCCCCACAAAGGCCGACCAGGAACTAAGGTGGCTCGAAACTTACGACGCCATCCCGATATGCCCTACACGATGAGAAGAGACTGCGTCACTTTGTACGGCCCATGTCTACAGAGGATCCGTAAAGCACCTTTTGTTTCGTTTTATCCAAATCCCAACGGGTGCCACACACAGTATGCAAATGCCACTTCCAAAAAGATTATATGGACTAATCTGAACAACAATGGGCGTGCTTTAAGCAGGTGTAGTGGCAAGTGGAAAAAAGATCAGGTAACGATTGCATTGACTAAAATGTAGGTTCGCAAAATATCTAGCCATTCAAAAATCACAAAATTCGCGGTCACGTAAAGATAAAAAAAATACAAAATTGAATTCAGAGCGAGCGAAATTCACCGTATCATGTGCGGATAAAAACCAAAAACTTGTAATCACAGAAGGCGAAATTCACGGACTTGTATAAAACAAAACCAGCAAACATTCCATTCAAAGAAAGCAAAATTTGACAAAATTGCAAAATTGCATTCAAAGAGGGCAAAATTCGCCGTCTCCTTTCGATTAATACAACGAAATTGCATTCAAAGAGGGCGAAATTCGCCGTCTCATGTCGATTAATACTACAAATTGCATTCAAAGAGGGCAAAATCCGCCGTCCCATGTCAATCAATACTACAAATTTGCATTCAACGAGAGCAAAATTGGCCATCACATGTCGATTAATACTACACAATTGCAATCAAAGGGCAAAATTCGCCGCCTCATGCCGATTAATACTGCACAATTGTAAAGAGGGCGAATTCGCCGTCTCATGTCGATCGATACTACAAATTTGCATTCAAAGAGGGAAAAATTCGCTGTTACAAGTCGTTCCATACTGCAAACTTGCATTCTGGGAGAGCAAAATTCCCGACTCATGTTAATCAATACTAAAAAATTGAATCACAGAGGGCAAATTTCGCCGTCTCATGTCGATTAATACTACAAATTTGCATTCAAAGAGGGCAAAATTCTCGTCTCATGTTGATCAGTACCGTAGATTTACATTAAAGGAGGGCGAAATTCGCCATCTCATGTCAATTAATACTAAAAATGGATTTCACAGAGAGCAAAACTCTCGTCTCATGTCGATGAATGCTACAAATTTGCATTCAGAGACAGCGAAATTTGCCATCTCATGTTGACCAATACTACAACATTGCATTTAGAGAGAGAGAAATTCGAGGTCTCATGTGCAATAGCACTACAAGATTCCATGCAGTGAGATCAAAATTCGACTTCGCTTGTCGACGAATAAAACAATGTTCACTTCAACGAGAGCAAAATTCTCCGTCTCCTGTCAATAACATCAGAATGTGATAATCCTTGTTTGGAAGCGAAAAATTAGGTCCATATGCAGAAACCACCCCAAATCTCCAACCAACATAGTCACTTTTGTTACAGCATTGACACGCTGTTGCTGGTGGCATTTGATTCACCCAGGAAGCAATTAAGCCCCATAAAAAGCCCTGATAATTATCGTGAAACCATAAAGCATCTTTAAATGGCAAACCCGTTGATTCGATATACAGACTCTTGTCCACAAATGGTTGGAAAAATCGACCCCCTGCCTTTTGTCATAATTTGATATAGACTTAAAGCAGCCGAGATCTGTAGACACCATCCCGGTTTAAAATGTGCGTAAGGTAAATAGACGCAGTTCGCATTAGCATTTAACCAAGTAAGTCACTAGAATTCGAGTATTTCACTACGAGCATTACACAAACCATGAATGCAGCAAGCCTCAAAAGTCCGTAGCCACGATTTCATGTGAGCAATATAGGTTCACTTGTGAGCATGCATAAACTAAGTCAAAAGCTTCTAAAACCGACACTAACATACCTGGACTCATTGGGGCAAATTGTGAACCACGTACAGCAACGACCACACCAAAGCCTACCATTTCATATATGCCGCTAAGCACTTTGAAAGGGTACTCGATATGAAAAAAAGAAATTGAGTGTGACAACTATTGTTGTTGATTGTAGGAATCAAAATATCATAAAATGTGGTTTTAATTATTTTGCGTGACTAAGTGAAATTTTTTGTCAAGTGTAATTTTGTAAGTTATTTGTTGGAGACTTTAAATGTAATTTTGGTCCAAATGATTTTTATCATACAGACTAGTTAATAGTCAGTTATACGCTAGATTTATTCACCGCGGCTTTTTTTATTGATGTGCACTTTTTCTATCTACCTACAATTTTTCTTTAATCACATTAATCGTAAGTGATATAATTGTAGCGTCTCGAGGCTCCCTTGAAGGCAAAAGAAGGCAGAAAGCTAGAGTAGAATATATATATTTACCCGACAGAGGGAAAAAGGCTGCTGGCATGGCCCGGACGCCAGCCCACGCAGCTAGGGCAATATGGCCACCTCTGTGACCTTGACAGAAACCAGCAGTTCTAACAAACAAAGTACTACATTGCCCCTCTCCTCTTTCGAGCGTCGTCCCCGACGCGCCCCTCGGTTATCTCCCGCGTTAGCCATCACAACATACTCAGTGCTGCAAGATGCACCCACGAGCTAACCATGCTAGTCGCCGACATTCGACGCGATTGAGGCGATGCTTGTCACCAACGTCAGTGATCCCTCTTGACAGTGCATTGCACTTCGAATTTCGTCTGGCTTGGAAACAAAGTTCGGAATAAGTGGTTCTGCCGACCATCAGTATGTCCGTAGAAGGGGGGGGGGGGCGTCAGCACGCCGATCTCCTTAAGCAAACATATTAATAGTAATCTTCGACACGAAACTTCCCAGGTGGTTCATGGCTAGTGTCGCTTAAGTTGTTGACAGCTTTCTTGTAGAACACGGAGATGGGGTAGACGCCGGAGGTGGACGTCGTTCGTGGCCCGTCCGTAGCACATGCACTTCTTTCGCACCACTGCAACATGCCGCAGGTGGTAGAAATCGGGATGAAAACCCTATAGAGTCGGGTCCGCTTTCCGCTGCCACCAATGTAGCGTCTCGAGACTCCCTTGAAGGTAAAAGAGGGCGGAATGCTAGGGTAGAATATATATATTCACCGGACAGAGAAAAAAATACTACTGGCATGGCCTGGAGGCCGGCCCACGCAGCTAGGGCAATACGGCCACCTCTGTGACCTTGACAGAAACCAGCAGTTCTAACAAACAAAGTACTACATCTGCTTTTAAGAATTGGTGCCAACAAACCTAAGCATTTCTGTCCAAGTATTCACAATAAAGATGAGTTCTTTAATGCTATTTTGTTCATAATGGTGATACGCTATCTCAAGGTTCAATTTCAAGAGAGCGGGTACTCGAATCGGTCTATTACTGGCAACAATGCAGGAGAGTAGGTTTGCCTTATCTTCATGCTTTGCACTTCACTCACAGAAGATGTTTGTATAACTTAGCTAAGGTAGAGCAATAAAGAATCGTGAAAATAGTTTGCATTTGCTGTGCATTGCTAGGCTAAACGAAGGCAGTACCGATTTTCAATAAGCATTAGTTAGATTTATTGTGCTGTGGCTTGTAAAACACCCAACCTTACTATGAACATGCGTAAAAATTTTAAATACGCAAGCATTTACTCGTGGTGTATAAGTTAGTCGAAACGATTTTGCATTGTTAGGGTGAATTAATTTGGTACGACTCATTCTTTATGCTGACCAAATAGAAGAACTTGAGTTAAATACGCAGACAATTAAAGGACCCTCACGGTGGATTGTGTACGCACTGCACTGCATTATGCTAGTGTGCATCATTATTCTCATCGCTTGCATCGCCATCGTTGTGAGTAGGAAGAGCCTTCCCAACAACGTAAGTTCTGATTTGTCAAAAATGCAAGATTGCCATGTAATGAGAAACAGGTTTAAAACGCGATTGCTGCACATATTAACACGATCCAAATCGACAACAAATGACGGATTCCTTTCATGCTCCTGCTCACAAATATTTTTGTATTTTAGATTTTTTAGAAAGCACTAAATTTTTCGGTGCAGATGTGTCTGCAAAATCACTTTCAGTTTCTAAATCTAAGTCTAAACATCAAGCTTGTATCATTGCATGATGCAAGAAGTGGCTGTGCAAAACAGGTAGACATTTGAAAAGCAACCGTTGAAGAAGTTGCGAGATGCAACGATGCCAGCCTTTTATTTAAATGCTTCCAACAACACATCTTCAGTCTCACAGTTGTGCGAGTACCTAAATCTTAATGTTTTAGGACTAGTTATTAACAGGTTTTAATAGCCACTGACATAGTTTGAACGATTTCACTGTCTTTATCTCCTTTTATTCTTACCACATTTAGTATGTGGTAATAATTGAATGCGGATTGAACACATCGAAGCTTCACCTTTTCGAATACAGTGGCGAGCAGGGTGGTGCCAACGTCACACTTCGTCAGTGCAGCTACTCAGAAATTGGTGGGTTACAATGTGTCTAGTAGCGTTGCACTGTAGGCAAAAATCCGTTCGCACTTCGTATAAATCATTTGTAGATTTGGGAATCTCTTCGTTTGATGACAATGCAACAGCTACAGCAGGTGCGGAGGCGATATTAAGGGAGACCAATGCAGTGATCACGAAAGGGGTTCCAAGGGAGAGTCAAGGAACACCCACGTCTTCTTCGGAGCTGCAGCGGGTGTCCTACCGCTAGAGTAAGTAATCTGTAGTGTCTAAAGCAAATCGCCTACTAGAGTCATCTTGTCGTGCCTGAGCACGGGAATTCGGCGCGAGCACCAAGAAGTCAAGGATCCACTTCTGCTGATAGTCGTGCTACCGACTGTTGTAGGCTGTGTTTGGCAACATTATCAGCACTCACTTGTAACACACTTTGTTTTTTTTTTCTTATGCATTTGCTCTGACATGGCTTACTTGAGACCTCCGACGCACCTACACCCATCAACTCCTCATTGATGAGGTAAATGTCTTCCTAGTGAGCAGTTGACCCATCACCAACAAATAAGTGTTAACACTGCTGCCATTTGCAATGCACAACTTTAGTTTGAATGGCAAGTGAGAGCATCGTGACATGGGATGAGATGGGTTCAATGTATTTACTTCTTCTTTGTTTAGCATAGCTTCTACTGACAGTGAATAGATGGGCATGAGTTGCGTGTGATTTTGTCATATCTGTTGTGGGAGAATTCTGAGGGACTACACAACTCACAGTCAACACTGGGTGTTGTGAGTTTAGGCGATACAAGCAGCGAAATAACATTCGTGCCACGGGAGGAAGAGCGGAATGTGGAGAGTGGAATGCAAAGGATGGCGTTTGGACGCAAGTACAATCTCTACAGTGAAAGCAGCCCTTGTTATGGGGTGACTACAATACGTGCGCGTTATCTAGCTCACCTGACGGAAGGGTCTGATTTGAATGTGAGTGTTGGTGAGGAGTGTAGTACTACTGTCTGTAAATAAGTAGATTGAGAGTCCTAGAGTAGGGTGGGTGGATGCAAAGGCAGGTGTGGTTGGAGCAAGGAGTGTTGGTCGTCTCTGAGGATGTCATTAAACAGGCATCCTCTTGTAGAGTGTGCAATTTGTAGCAAGGAGAACAGACTGACCAGAGTTGTAATTGGCGTTGGTGGAGGGTAGTCTGTGAAGGCGAATTCGCAGAAGGTCTCTTGCCTTCACTTAACTTTTGTCTGTTGTGATAACATAGTACGCAAAAGAAATTGTTCCTTTTGAAGGCCTCACAGGTGTGTTTCTGGTACCAGGAATGGACGAATGAGAAGTGTCTATCACCTGGACAATCAATGAGAATGGAGTTGATGTCGCGTTTTTCGATTGTCACTTTTGCTATAGATTGCAAATTTAACTTCCGTATGAGCCGTTTCGTCCACTTTGTGCTTGCCTCAAAAATCCCTTTCATTAAACATAGAATGGTATTTATCTAGCATTGTCGACCAAATAGAACACAAATCATGCAACAAAGCAACACCGCCCTTCCTTGATGGACTCGAAGATCTCCTGCTAAAGCTTCTTATTTGTGTCGGGTAATGCAATATTTTATTTCCAAGCATTAGATTAGTGAAATCAAAGACCGTTCACCTTAGAGCCCGGCTCTGGAGACAGTAACTTCTCATCTTCCAAAAAGATTTCTTACAATAGAGTAACGGAGGAAAGGAAAATGTTGTTTAAGTAAGTATCAATTAAAAAAAAGACTCCTTAGGGAGAGTTACAAGATGCTTAGGCCTGCAAGAGATTCACAGCAATAGGATACAATGGTTGGATAACTCAAAATGCGAGTGACTTTGTCAGAATGCACTTTTAAATCTACTTAAGTGACTTATAAGTTAAACAAGTTCTGCTTTACGAAATAATGCGAGGTAGGATTTGTGTGTCAGGCAAGCGCCATCACAAAACACAACCTAATAACCCGTTTATTTCGCATTTATTTACTAAGCGTAGGCGGTAGCGAAAATGGTGAAACGTTAGTACGAACAGAAGGCTGGTTTGGGTTGACGGGTGGTGATTGGTCAAGACTTTGGACTCAAGATCACCAACGACTTCAACTCAGTCATGCTGCCATGCAGGGGCGGAAACATTAGCGTCTTTATTTGGAAGTTCTTGTTCGTCTATCTGATTGACAGACTTCGTATACACGCCTACCAACCTAAAATAAGATATAATGATAAATTTGCGGAAGCTTTTAAAATAATATGGGAGGTATTTACGCATACTAAGTGTTGCAGCGGTTTTATGAGGCAGTAGTGTAGCGTTGAGGCTCCCTTGAAGGCAAAATACTGGGGTAGAATATATGTATTCAACACAAAGAGGGGATCGAGCTGCCGGCACGGCCCATAGGCCAGCCTAGGTGGCTAGGGGGACATGGCCACCTCTTTGAGCCTGACCAAAGCATGGAAGTTTAAGTAAACGAAGTATTGCAAACACTGCGTACGGAGAAGCAGACTCATTCGCGAATGTAAGTTTACTTCACTGAATTACGACCCCATGGTGAATAACAAGGCTTTTGACTGTCGATTAATAAAACCAAAATTCTTGCTTGCTAAAATATTTATAGCGTGTAAGTGAAGAGGTAGGTGGGCATGGAATTATTTCTTATAAGATATGAAGGAAAAAATTACTTCACATTATTTTAACAACATTTTAAACAAAAGATTGCTTTATTTGGTAATTTACAAAGCCTATTTTAAGTGATTCTGTCGAAATTCCAGCGCTTTTGCTCGCTTAGATGTGCTAAAGAGATCTTTTTAATCAACGTTTTGTATATATTTGTGCAATGTTGCCTCAGGTTCACCTACAATAGAGCGGAAACTCAAATCGGGCTACTGCAGGCAACAATGCAAGCGAGTATGTTTGTTTTATCCATCTACTCCACAATTTATCTTAAAGCGAAGTTTATACAAATTGGCTAAAAGGATAGCTGATGGGTATTAATTAAATTGAGTAGATGCCATGGAACATGTTTAACATTCCATGGCTAAAATCTACATAAAACTAAATGGCACTTGTGTTGCATTACTTGGCTACACCACAGCATTTCAAACTTTTATAAAGCTGTTTCTCAAAGTTACATTAAATATGGATTGAAGATTGCTTTTTTGTATCATATTTAAGTATAGAGTTTTAACGAACGAAATAATTACGCATGTGTTACTAATTTTTCTGCACAAACTCGTACTAAAGCTATAAACTATTCTAAGCTAAAATATTTTTCCACTTATAAAATAGAGGATCTAGAATCGAATGCCCAGACAGCCGCCAGACCTTCACATTGTATTAAGTACGCACTGATCTGCATCATGCTAGTTTGCGTCGTCCTTCTCATCACATTTCTCGCCATCTTTTTGGGCAGAGTGAACCATCGCAACAATGTGAGCTACAAACTGTTATGCTTACACGGAGTATCAAAACTAAGAACTCTTTTGCTAAATATTAAAGGGCATTTTAAACATTTTATTCTGCTGAGGTGTAAAAGAACTTGATTAGATGCGAGAATTCAGTTGCATTCTTGATATTATTGTACCAGGTGTATTTGTTTAAGAATTTTGTTCCAATAATAAAGAATTAATAAGGCTGGGCCATATTAATCAGTCATTTTTTCAAAACATGAAATATTTATTCAATAGTCTCTTGATATGCTCCTTAGAGCATATTTATTAACATAGACGCTCTTTCCTTCTAATTTCTAGGCAAACTTCAATCTTGTTCTATTGCATTATGTGGGAAGTAGTGGGGTAAAGAAAGTAAAAATTATAGTGCTTGCCGAAAACATTGCGGGATACATGCAAAGTTAGTGGCTAACAGGAATGAGTTTGAAAAACACGCCTTTAATTTTACGAGTAAAGAACTGTCTAGGTTTCAATACACCAAGACGAATACGTACCTTCTTTTACATATCGCTTGCACAAGTTAAACATTTTAATCACTTACTGTCTTTTTGTTTCTATGTTGCTAAGTATGTGCTAATCATTGAATGTGGACTGAACACCTCAAAGTTCCACCTCTTTGGATACGAGGACGGGGACGGTGGTGCAAAAGCCTCGCTCCATCAGCGTGGCTACTCAGAAATTGGTGGGTAACAATGCAACCAGTAGCTCTAACTTGCACACAGCAATCCGTTCGCACCATTCTATTAACCATTTGTAGGTCCAGGAATCTCCCTGCTTAAGGAAAATGCCACAGCAGGTGCGGATGCAATTATCAGGGAGGCCAACGCAGTAATCACCAAAGGAGTTCCAAGAGCCAGCTGGAAAGACACTCGCATCTTCCTCGAAGCTGTAGCCGATGTTCGGTTGCTAGAGTAAGCGATTTGAATAACCTAAACTAAATGATGGAATCAGAATTCAAAGAAAAAATCTCGCAACAGTCAGGTTAATTTATAGTTGCTTTTTTAAGGATGATAACAAGCAATAAAAATAACTGCATGTATGCGTTAATAATGAGACCGATTTTTTGTGGAGATGAAGAATTGATTTCGCACACCGCAGGAATGACTGGCAAATGGATGCTTCTGAAACTGCACAAACAAATGATTGAAAAAATCTAGGTAAATTTAAACAAGAAACTTGCTAAGTGCGCATCCAAGTGAGTGGTGTAACTGCGATAAGTAACATGAAATTGCATACCTTACAAGAATTGAGATTGGCGTGATTACTAAGGCACTAATGTAAAAACATTGTATTATTTTTGGTTTAACATTTGCCTACACTACTGTTTGTTAATTATTTGAGTTAGCTAGAGCATTAGTGTGAGAATTTACAAATAAATGCTGCATCCCACGCAAACAGTGCATTCAAGTTGGTACAATTTTAGTGGCTTTTCCTCCAAAGTGACTATGTAAACATACCTCTCGTATAACTATAGAAATGACAGATTAAGGAAGGCATATTAACAAATGAAATCATCAGCATTGCCAAAACGATGTCCATACGAATCCCTAGTAGGAGAGAGTGTTGAGTGGCACTGACGTGCTTGTAGAAAGACGAATGCAGAGGAGGTGAAGGCGTTGATGGCGGTGGTGAGGAAGACGGTAGCAGGTGCAGCGTTGGAAGGCGTGGTGGAGAGCCCGGAGGATGATGTGGGGCTTTTGAGTGATGCAGACGAGGGATTCTTGCAATGGCTGGCAGTCAATTATCGCATGGGTAATTTCAGCAAGGTGAGTGGATTCATTAACATGCAAGGAAATGTGGCATTTTAGAGTAATCCTTCCTTTGCTGATCATCATACAGCCTTTACTTATCAACTTATGTACTCTTCTTCCGTCGGTCTAATCAACCAAACAGCTATTCATCCACTCATCAATCTTTGGGGTTCACATGCTGCTTGATGACTACCAGTTGCATAGACAGGGAAACCGGAATGACACAGGTAACATCGTGTTAGCCTTTAAGTGTTTGAGCATGAGAATTTGATAAATGAGCTGACAATTGCGGGATCCACTTGTGACGACCACCACGCCATCAACTGGTGCAGCCTATTTTTGGTCACATTTGCAGTACTCACGATTTGCACCTTTTGTTTTCCTATACATGTGCTGTGACACGTCATTTCACGACAGCTACAGCAATTCCACACCACTGTAACACAATCAAGTCCGTTGAATTATCCATTTGACATGAGATCCACTTGAACTCCTCGTGACATGAAAATGGGATCAGTTTATTGCAATGGCGAAGGTAGGTATTTCAACCTCCATCAACACTGGCTAGCACAACGCATTCCTTTGTTTTCTTGCATGACCTTCGTTTAAAGTGATTGCTTAAGTATGCGTAGTCTTTAATTTCGTCAAATCCGTTGTAGGATGAGTCTGAGCGACTAAGCAATTCACAGTCAACGCTTGGTGTTGTGACTTTGGACGATGTAGGCACTCAAATAACATTCGTGCCGCAGAATGAAGAGCGGAATGTGGAGAGTGAAATGCAAAGAACAGCGTTCGGACACAACTACCACCTCTACAGTCATAGTCACCTTTGCTATGGGGTGACTACAATACGCGCACAATATCTCGCTCGCCTAACGGAAGGGTCTTGTGTGAACGTGAGTGCTTGTATACTACTGTTTGTATGTTAGTAAGTAGTTAGGCAGCGCTAGCGTAGGGTGAATGGAAGTGAAGGTAGGTTTCGATGAGTCGGGTGGGTGTGGGTCACCCATAAGGATGTCATGAGACAGCCATTCGCGAAAAAAATGAACTGAGTAGAGTTAAGTATTGTGAATGAGGTACAGAAAGAATTAAATTGATGCCAGCACTCTTTTGCGTTTGTAATTTGTTTTGAAAGCTATCAGTTTTGGCGATTGACTTAAAATCTCGTTGTGAATATTGTAGGGTACAGTGGTGAGTCCGTGTCATCAGAGTGGATTGACGATGGAGGTGGCATCAGATGATGTCTTCCAGACACCCTGTGTTACATCGGCTGGTGAGGATGTGATGTGCCCTTCCATTCCCAAACCGTCGGTGAGTATAGCCCCTAAGCCACCTTTGCACAGGGACAAAGACCCAAGTGTGCCTGTTTCTAATCTACATTATCATATTACAACTTTAACACTAATAGGTGCGTACAGATAGAAATGCTAAGGTAAATGCAGGCCTCATTGTGAAACGTGCATAGAATGAAGTAGTGTAGTATGCACTATCTTGTTTGGCGTTGCTAGCAGGATTAATGAAGTGTAGATGCAGCATCCATTTACTTATTCATCCAATCATACAAAATCCCCTCCTTGTCTGTCTATTTCATATCCACCTATTCAGGTATTCACCCATATATCCATTTATCACTTTCTTCTTTGGTGCATTCATCCATCGACTTTAATCTTTGCACAACCAACAAGCAGCAGACTTTTTGCAGGTAGTTTTATAAGCCACTTCAAACATGTGGATCCTCAATGTGTGGTCTGTTCTGCGGAGTGATGACACGATCATCGTACATTTATGTACAACGTCGCTCCCAACGCGACCACTTAATTTTGACTGTCGATTTGCTGTTAACGTCTCCACAATACATTTCAAAAGTGTTTCGACAATTTCAAAAAAACATTTCGTTGGTATCAATTGTTTTAACAAAGTATGCATATATTCTCGCGACTATCATTTACTGTCCGACTTGAATGACATTGAAGGTGGCTGCAGCGAAGCTAAAGTTCAAGGGAGAATACAACGCCTCCACTTGTGGCCGAGCTATTGCGACAATCATCGCCAATGGCTCCTTGGCGCAAGTCCATCGTCCACGTCCACAGGGCGAATTCGTAGTAAGTTTTTAGCATTTTAGTTCAAGAAATGGTCTATTTCAAAGCCTTATAATCAGAGAAAAATGTGTCCGTCACCTAGACACTTGACGAGAATGGAGCAAATGCTGCGATAAATCACCTCCGTGTGGGCTATTTCGACCTCTTGGCATTGATAGCGAAGGCCATATTAATATTCACGTCATGATCTCACTGATACTTTTGCCTTGTAAATTGTGTTCTTGACATTCATGCTTTGCATAGAAGGAAAAAAGGGATGTCAAAGCATAAGTTTTAAGGTTAACTCAAATGACATCCTCATACGACCACATTCGGCCATCCAAATGAGGGCAATGACAACAATTTGCTAAACAGGCTTAGCGACCGGGATGTAAATCATTTCTTCCGTAGGTGGGGTGGAGATAAAAGGACTAAGTAGACGAATTTACCGTCCTATTAACTCTTGTCTGATAACAAAAAAGCTGTGTTTCCTTGACTGAAAAATTATAGCAGATCTCTGTTTGTTGTGTAGGTTTATTTACTTAATCTTTTGGTGGTGAGGAAGAGATGGTGGACTCGCTTCTCTTTCAGGCGGTTCAGAAGCTAGGAGAGATTGTGACCTCTTTTACGGAAGCCAATCAAACTGTCAAGGTGACACGAACGGAATTCGCCGCCGCGATTGACAAGTTCTGCTCGAGGAATTGGACAAGTGTAGGTCCATCCTTTGGCTAAGACCACGTTGAGGGACTAATTTTACATCTGCATGTCTCTCATGCGTTCGCAATGCTAAAGAGTGCCGGATGAGAATAATAAGAGAATCTGGTGGCCAAGAGTTAAGAGTCGACAGGGTTTGGAAGAGAAAATGCAGCAACTAAGACCTTTTGATGTGAAACATTAGTTCACAATGTTTCCTTTCTCCTTTGCGTTTGTATGTGTTGTGTAAAGATAATGCGAGTACATCATAATGCGATGTATGCAACGATTCTTCTTCAATACATTAACATCACACCTTTTGTTGTCCATAAGAGCATCTGTCAAACACTTACCAGTGTCCGAGGATTAGATGGCCCGTAAATAAGTGCGTGTGTCAGCATGACATGCGGGACTGACGTCAACTTGACAACCAACTACATCCACAATGAGCCAGAAATGTAGGCCGAAGGTCACCCGCCGGTAGATGGAAGCCTGAACACACTCCTCACCTCTGCTTATGAAGCCGCATTTTCTTTTAGCTTTCTCCACAGGAGCAGGACACCGCAGAAGACAGGTGTCTGGAGGGTTGGATGGTGAACGGACTGATGGAGGCGTATGGATTCAAAAGTGACGCCGATTGGGAGAATGTCACCTCTGTTGGAGGCGTAAGTTGCCATTGCCTTGTGTTGCAGTTATAGCTGACCAAAAGCAGTTAACAGTGTACAGGACTTGCCTCGTGATGTGAATGCGATGGCACTGACATCTTAAGTGAATAAGTTGGAGGTGCAGTAGAAGAGCAATTTCAGGTATCGTGTTTAACAAATCCTTCGGGATTGTAATATCCTAACATGGGCAGTTTAGTCAAACGAAGTGATACCAACGATGATATATCATCCTTGATGTGTTGTAGCTAGTCACTTTGATATGGGTTCACGGCCTAAGCCTTTTCCAAAAAAAGTTGATAGACGGGAAATGTGAATCTGATTCGCAAAGAATGTGGTTTGGGCCTGATACACGACTGCAAGTACGCTTGAAAGGAAAGTGAAGTAGTCCAAAGTTGGTATTTACGCAAGCTAAGCTTGATTTCTGTCGAACTGTCAGTGCTGGTGATCTCTGAGCAG
Source organism: Taenia hydatigena (assembly GCA_036345935.2). Lineage (NCBI taxonomy): Eukaryota > Metazoa > Platyhelminthes > Cestoda > Cyclophyllidea > Taeniidae > Taenia > Taenia hydatigena. Next base: position 9,160,426 of record JADWOT020000001.1, on the reverse strand, counting down.
GTGGCCGGAGTAAATAGCTTAATCATTGCATAAAACAGAGTACGCAGGGAAGCACAGGGCATTGACATCTGACGGGAATGTGGAGAGTGAAGCAGTTGACTGACGTTGCGAAATGAGTGTTGCCTACTTACAGAACTGGTTGACATTTGCTTTGAAGTTCCTGGTAGTACAAGGCTTGAAGAATATGTAGATTATAGGCTAGTCGGTGGAAAGAGGCTGAAGCAGGGCACAGCAATATGGACAGGTTAGGCTTTGGACACGCAAACAAATGCTTGCAGAAAGAGGAGTAAGAAAGCAATCTTGAGAAGGAGCCACTAAAGCGTCAAGGGAAGTAATGAAATGAGGCAGCGAGTTCTAACGATCAACACAACTGTTTGTTGGAATGCACGTTCAGTAAGTGAGCTAAATAAGTGTGTCAAATTAACATCAAGGTCCAGACCTCCGCTCTGCATTCATCAACCCATCCCTTCTTCCACCTCTGTAGCCATCCAACCATCCATATTTACCCATTCATACACTTTTGTATCCATCCATTTTTTCTTATAACGCAGGTGTATAACCACCCAGATGTTTTGGAAGAATCTTCTTTCTAAGTCAAATTATTGTGATTTTATGAAGCTAACTTGCGAGGAGAGCAGCATATTGAAGGTGATTTGATGAGTGACCTCTGACTTGACGAATGTCTATGGTCAGGCTTTCGGAATTTGATTTTATCAAGACTGTCACCCCTACGGCCGAGTTTTAAGCTTTGAAATGCTGTAGCATCGAAATCAAGGAAACATGTCACTTTGCATTTCCATTAAAGCAGAAATAGTCCGGATTGTGAGGATCAAATGACCTGTTTGAAAAGGCATTCTGACTTGATTTTTTATTTTGTACCTCGTTAGCACTTCCGATAACTAAAGACTGACTGGTTGTAGAGGCTGATGAAGAAAGAAGGGAAATGTTACTAGTGTGGCTGAAGCCTGTAGTAGGGGCCTGATGCGAAGACTGCGTTTCCTTGTTTAATCGTAAAATGGACGTTCATTGAAATCGTTTCGCCTGCAAGAGAGTAAGTGATTCTCTTTTGTGATTGCAGGTAGACGAAAGTGCTGCGAGTTGGTCTACTGGCTTTGCCCTTAAGAAGCGACGTCCATTACCCTCGATAGAACCAGTCGTCTTCGACTTTCCAGACTACGCCATTCTTAGTATCGTGCTAACTTTAACCTCCTTCGTCGTGTGCTTTATAGTATGGCTTGTGCATTGCATCAATGAACTAAAGCACCCTGATGATTCCTCTGATACCTCTTCAACATCTTCCACTTCTACCTCTGATTCATAGGTCCACCACGTCTCAGTACGAACGGCTCTGTAAGGCAACGATGGACACCTTTTATTTTGTGACTTGTCAACACCTTTTTGCATTGTTGTTGGTAATATCAGATTTTATACTTTAATTGGGATAAACTTCGTCTCTTACAATTCTGAGTGGGAATTGGGAGATAAAAAGTGGAACTATGGAGCTGAGATTGCCACAACCCCTTATTGTCAGGTGCATTCAATGTTGGTCTATTTGAAAGAACCATCAAATGGCCAAGAGGGAAGCACACATCCGATGAAATGACACATACCAATCTCAGGCTCATCCTCACATCTCTCTGTCCATTTATCTACTTAACTATCTTTTCATCCATCTGGCCAGCTCGATTGAACCCACCGGGTTTAAAATTCACCCCGTTATTCAAGGACGATCTGCTTATCTACAAGTTTTTTCGTCCATCCCAATACTTCTGATAATGAAAACTGCTAAGTTGCATTCAGATTTCATTGGCACTTGATTTAAGCATACTTAACACAGTTGGATTAAGATGTTTGCTCATAACTAGGCAAGTTTGCTAATTCTCTTGTCTACACTGCATTGGGTTGAGTGGGAATGGTGAAGTACTGCATACGCCTTGCACCCGGCCAACCAAAACTAAGGCATTACCATAAAAAGACTTAAAAACTTGTGTCATGTTTGGAAGTTAGAGTGTGCACATCCACCTTGATAGTAAAATGACCCGAACGCACTAAGACGGTTGAAGTGGTGTAAGTCAGGCGATCCATGGGGGCAGATGGACAGGAAAATCAAGGCATCATGTGTGAAACGTGGAGTCATGAGATCCTTGCTTCCTGCAGAGAAGTGCTTTAGTCCTTGAAGAGAAGTAAAGCAGACATGATTGTATTGCCTGGTCACAATTCGGAGTGGATTGGTGAGAGAGCAGTGACAATTGATTCATGATTAGTGGTTAAAAAGAACAAGGCATGACGTGTCAACTATCACTGCAATAATGTTACACCAGCAATGAGTCACGCAGTCAATATAGTAGTCATCTTTGGTGTCCCTTGTTGTGCCACTTCTTCATTATAGGTAGAAAATGAAGTGAATCACTTTATTTCATTCTTCCAGGCAATCCAACTAGGTGGCAGTGGCCCCAAACCTCCCAATCCTATTATCTCCAAGTTTACAAAAGGCGGATAGCGTGGTGGTAAAACTGTAAAGTTCGTTTGACTATTATAAAGTGACTGGTGGGATTCTTACTTGTGCAAACCAGAGCGGTCTTTATTAAAATAATATTTTTGTCGTCGGTACACGTACCTGGATAGCGATGGGGCAGAGAAAGCACAAGAAGTCCTCCATATCCACCTCTTAAATCATTTTAGCATTTGTGATGAGTCCAGGTACAATGGAAAGTGTACCCTACTCAGGAAGTAAAGAGCTGGGAGCATATCGGCATGACTGAAGCGTCTGCGTTACAAAATGCACGGCCAAGCAACATACATAAGCACTGAAGATGGTGACTGCGAACAACACATCCAGCCGCAAGACAAATTACGTTGGTATGACAATGAATTAATCACCAACTCACCACCTTATTGCATCATATGAATGAGTAATGGTGAATGTTTGAAGAAGGCTTAACATTAGCGCACTTGTAGAAGGATGATTGCAGAAGAGGTAGGGTTGTTGATGGTGATGATGAAGAAGACGGTGGAAGGTGTGACACAACCACCCAACCAACTAACCGATCAACCAGCCTACCATGTTCCTATTAATCCACGGGTTCCACATGCTGCATAATAATTGGTCTGGGAGGTACCAGAATGAGAGTCGTCACTGTGTCTTCACCGTTAAAATGAAGTAACAAAGTGGCTAAGACTTCCATCCCAAGTGCTCTCGACATCTCTCGTAGGCAGGAGGGGATGGGCGTGCGGTCCCTATTTATGCCTCAGTACGAAAAAGTGTATACCAACGCTTGCGACTTGCACCTGCTAACATGGTTGTACAGCACGTTGCTATAACAAGTCCGGCATCTATGAGGTTATGACTTAACCCTAACTGCACATATTTCCGTTTTTAGGAAATACGTTAGGCGTTAAAGGGAGGAAAGGGATGGATTATCTCTCCTCTAAATCATCACTCAAGAGACAAAGTAAAGTGCCTTGCTAAGCAAAAAATACTGTCTAGCTCTGAGATAGCTTCATCCATTGGACGGACGGTGGTCCAAGTGGTCCACTGCTTTCCAATGTGCTCATCGCTATTTGTTTCATCCAGGGTACGCACAGGACTTTTGTAGGTGAGATGATAAATCGAGGGCTTTTACTGATGATTAATGTCAAAGTTTTGACAAATACCTACTATTTTTACCACCGTATGCACATCTTACGATTTGCATCGGTGACTAACTCATTCGTGTGCTGTGACACGCCCTAACTCGAGAAGCGATGTGACAGCCCGTACTGCATCAACTAGTGCTTACAGACGGTTCTACAAGAGTCAGTTGAGTGGTTTTAAAGGTATTGAAGGAATGGGTTTTCGTTGGGGTATGTCAAGTATTTACATCCTTTGTACCCACACACGGTCATTTCTTCACAACCACTTCCAAATGTGCTGTCAGTGAAGTAGAATTTTCGTCAAACTCGGCACCACCCAGTCACTCCTAAGTATAAAGCTGTGGGACTAAAATATAATAATCTTTTTACCGGAAAAGTGTATCAGAATATGACAAACAGGCGAACATGAGAAAGGAATTAGTGACAAGTGCTTTTGGGGTGCTAGATCCTTTGCAACACAATTTATCACAATTTTAAGTTCAACAAATCTCATCTTTCATAGATATCTCTTTTAATTGCTCTCTGTTGCTCTTGACTGGTTGTATGATTCAAATCTAAGGCCTTAGCAAACCTACGAAAGTATAATTGGCGTAACCTGGATGCAATTGCAGTTGTGCTGCTAGTTGCGTAGTTGAATGAAGGGGAGACAAATAGCTCACACGAGGCCTAAATGCGATAAGTGGCTTAAAACCCTATTTTACGGGAGACTCAAAATTGCTACATACGCGCTTTCAACAAGAATAGCATAGATTTTCCTGAGTAAATCATTGCCTTCTTCAGCAAGGCACGATACCGGCTACTTAAGCATTCGCTTTGAATCCATGCAGTGGGTGTGCATTACACCTATCTACCGCATATTTATCCATCCAACCAATCTTCTGTCCATTAACTTTTATGCACTCATTCATCAATCAAATTGTTCTTTATGTTGCCCAGTGGTTACTAAATGTATGGGTTGGGAGCCGTTAGAGTTGGGTCAGCACTGCATCTTAGCCACTTAAGCGCAACCTGAAAATGACTGAAGCCGCACCATGTCTGCAGTTACAGTCCTCCTTAGGCAGCAGCAGATTTGTGTGGGATGCGTGTCTACGCCCTGATGCCATGGAAATTGTTTTTCAATGCTTAATACTGCATGCGAATTCAAACTTACGAATGTGGCTGCACAACACGTTGATATTCGTGAGGCAGACTAAAGAGCTTATTGTGGAGAGTAAACTGCCAAGAATAGTGCTTGGGTACAAATACCATCTCTATCGTCACAGCCACCTTTGTTATGGTGTGAAGCGTTTTCTGGCCCACCTAACGGAATGGAATGATGTGAATTCGAGTGGTGGCAAAAGTGTACAGCTACTATTTTAAAATAAGTAGACAGTTTTCGAGCGCTAGAGTAGAGTTATTAAAAGTGAAGGCTGGTGTGGGTAGTCTCTGAGGCTATTATAAGGCAGACATAAGCATTCGACCTTTGCAAATCGTAACGCAAGGAATGGACTGAGCAGAACTGCACGTCATGGTTAAGGAAAGATGCACTGTGAGAGTCGGCAGGAACCCAGTTAATAGCAATGCCCATCTGCTTCAATGAATTGTTCAGCGTGATAGGGTTGATAACTGTGGCATTTAATGAATGACTTGGAACCTTAGTGTAAATTGCGCAGAATGCAGTGGCGAGTCCGCGTCACCAGAGGGGATTAATGACGAAGGTGGCGTCTGATGATGCCTTCTAGACATCATGCTTTAGATTCGCTGCGAAAGATGTGATGGTAAGACAAGCTTTGAAAGCACCTATACAAAGGGTCATTAGCGTGAGCGTGTTGCGTTCTGATTTCACAGAGTTTTGAGGTGTGGTATACCTGTTGACGATAAGGATTTATAAAAATTACATGGAGAAAAACGATGATGGCTGCGGGAACTTTTCAAGGCTTTAGTAAATAAGCGTCGTGGAAGACGGCTCTTTATTGGCGTACAGAATGAATGGTAGAGGACATGCGTTGGTTTCCGACATAAAACTGAGCAGCATATGTAATCAGTGCTATACTGGAAGGAATCCTATCCGTCTTGCATTGATTCTATCACGATTTAGGTTTCTATTGCTTTGAATGCGCACTACCACGGCCTAAGGATGATTCTCACTATCGACGCAGAAAATTACTTTTTATAAAATACCGAGATTATCATCTATTTTTTCCAATAAAGATAATACCGGGGCGGGAAATCCTGCCCCTAGTGTCCTTCAACTCTCTTGAAAATTTGGTTCTTATCTGTTCACACAATTGTTAATTACAAATAAGAGAATCAAAAAGAGATGCTAGAAATTGTGGAAGTATGCCTTTTCTTTACAAAAGCAAAGTCAATCCCTTCACTAACTCAACATGACTGTTCCTATGGCCTTCGAAGTGTGTCTATTGACTCCCGTTTTGGGAGGTACAGGTAATCTTTAGTCCTAATTAGTTCGTATTCGTAGAGATCCAGCGCATTTGCGACGCATCGTTCCAATGGTAGGCTTTACCTTCTATGCAATGTTTACACCATTATTCGCTGCTGCTCCTTCTCCAAATGTCATGCAACCAGTCTCGCAATATGCCTTGCTAGTTTTGTATTCAAAAATAATTTCATAAAGTTAAAAAACTCAGGTGGAATTAGGCTCAACAGCCTGTTAAGGAGAAAACGCAACATTGAGGACGTCGTGAAGAGCACAATGGGGCTTGCTTTACACCCATCTTATGTGGGAAATGCTGACTTTTGAATGAACTTTACATATCCTTACGAATCGCAACAAGTTATAATGCGTTGCCTTTCTTTTAAAAACGCTTTCCATCCTTAGTGATATGCTTAAAATTGATGCATGAGAGGCTTTAAAAGTGTTTTTTTTTGCACTAAATGCAATGTTTTTTAATGTGGAGTACACGATTTGACAAGGTTCACATGCTTAAAACTCTCACTCTTTGGTCCTTAAAACACACTGTCTTCTCCTACTTTAAAGAAGAAATATCAACTTTGAAGTCGTACCTTAACATAGACATTTCGTTTAGACATGATGGCAGCCCCAAACAAGCAGATGTTTGATTCTGTGTGCTTCAAAACAGCAAAGCAAGGGACAAGGGATTAACAGCCCAGTCTGCTCCACTGTACGTCATATTATTCGAGTCAGGAGAATTGGGACTTGAGAGATGTCTCGGGAAACGAGTGCGCATTCAGGCTGCCATGATTTTTTTAGGGTAGATCAAGAAAGAGCACATTTGGAACGACTTACTGGGTTGCTATGCATATTTAACAAAATTAAGAAAGTCTACTCTTAACTACAGTGAACCCATGATCATTGACTTCCGTCGATTACATTACAGTCAAAGCCCATCTCAAAAAAACAATGAATGATAACAATTAGTTTAGTAGTGGTGAAAATTACGTAGATTCTGTGACGCTGGTGCAAAAAGACGCACCTCTACGAGAATTCTCGATCCGAAATCAAAAGGTTCTGCACTGATAACATGACAGAAGTACTAGACGCTAAAACAATAACCATTCATTATTTGGTAGAGAAGTTCTCGAAACACAGAGCAGCACATACAGAGAGGAAGAAGCATTTAAAGTGGAGTGTTCGTATGGCATACCTGAGTATCCACCAGAGGACAGGAAATACGATACAATTAAAAGTAGAGATGCTCCAGACCAAAGTACGCAGTTGTGCTAGAGCCTTGCGCACCTCCGATATGACAGGCCTCTTCTCGCTTAGGCGTGCGCCAAAACGTAGATTTGTTTGTCTATCCGTTTGGCCAATGTTGACGTTCTAATATGGGCAATATATGATCAAAGAGAAAAGGCATGTCGTTGTTTATTCAGCCAACTACAATCCATTGGAAAGCATATCATTCAAGAAAGGCTTTAAATGAGTAGGAAATTTTTTGACGCGAACTGAATAACGATGCAATTAATTCGGTGTCAGCCAAAAGCAAACGTAGATGATGAAGCTTTTCTTGCATAGCTTAGCTTGTAGGCCTGTTTACAACGATGGTATATAACATTTAACTCAATTGAAAGCCCAAGGACTTAAATGGCTTGTCTGTGAGCATTTCTGGCACACCTGCCCCACTTTTACTGCCACAAGCCTTGACTTTCTTCCTGTATCAGCCTTAAAACATCCAAGTAGTTTGAAAAGTGTAGTTGATGTGCGCGAAAAACGCCTGACTCATAGCTATTCACTATAAACTCTGGAGTGTACCATTTGATCTCCTTACTACGACATCAAATAGGGAGTTTATGTTATGCTCCTGACACAACGCGAATTACATGTGGGTGCAGCAATCGAGTTGGAACGATTGGAGAGAAGTGTTGAAAGCACAACTTCTATCGAAAATGGTAAGTTTTAAATGTTGTGCTAGCCCCTATACGACTAAGCTTATGGCTATATCTGTAACTCTGTCCCACCACACTTACACTTCCTTGAATTGGTTTTGAAATCTGTTTGTGCACTTGCATTTGCCATTGTTCGAGCTTGCTATAAGCAAGTAAAATTATTTTACTATAATATTGGAAAAGATTGGAAGTGTCGTGCACATCGCATTCCATGCGCCGCGTGTTTGCAAAAGTAGTTCAGAGCAACACATTGTAAGGGTGATTCTGTTACACTGTGAAGCACACTATAAGATGAGCTATATAGTTCGTGTAGAAGATATGTTAAGCTAAGAACACCCACGATATATTTACACAATTAGTTCTGTACACAAATTATTTTAAGCCGGGCAAAGAAATTGAGTGTAAGTGGTGGCTGTGTCCGTATCCGTGAAAATGGGCTCCATAAGCTGAGGCTGTGAAGCGTCCATAATGCAGGCAGAAGTGTGCATGGTGGCCGATGCAGAAGCCGCAATGCAGCATGCCGCATACATGGTCACCTATGGTAGCGCCGCAATGTGAGCAGCCGTGAGAATCATCGCAGCAATTTTGGTAGACAACTGAGGTTGTGCTTACGCTGACGTCAGTGAGGATGTTATTGAATACCATGGTGGTGGAGGACCTGGTCAATGGTGTACACATTGAAGGCAACACAGTCAGACAGAAGGACATTGTGGCTGGCAAACAGATAGATAAGGGATTATTGAGGCTTGACTAGGCTATGAAAGTCTATAAAAGACCATACCTGTTAAATATAATAGGCTACCACTTTTGCAACTTCGTACTGTTTTCTTCTAGTCGGTGGCTTTTGTCTTCCAAAGCAACCAAAGTGTCCATCATTCTAGTCATTAGCCTACGTCTGTCAAGGTGATGTCTACAGCTGCGCCCTTTCCAAGTCGTTGTGCTACAGTTTTGAGAACTCTGTTTTTCTGCAAAAGAGAACCCAGGAGGTTTGGGGTAGTGGGGTTCTTGATGAGCAAGGATGCTATGGTGGGGATTGCGGTTACTAGAGTGGATGTAAGGATGGAATATACAAGGACTTTTATGACTTGACGCAGTGTCAAGCTGGCAGGTGCCTCAGCGGACCGTTAGGATTACGGCTGCATCGCTGGAGGATACTGATGAAAATGATAAGATCAAAATACAACTAAGGCAGGCAACTTCCGGTTCCGTCTAAACTACATAATTTTTTCCCACAATTCTTCTCTTTATTCTCGTGTTACTAATGCATGTCTCCTCACTGCATTCGTGCTCAAATTTATCTGCTTATTCGTCTCCCCCTGTTCAGCATCGTAAATGTCCTACTTTACGAGTCCCTACGTTAGACCCATCCTTACTCCTCCTCACTCCTTTGCTTTCCTTCCCGACCAAATAGTTCTGCACAGAACAGGAGGATATCCTTGCTACTTACGCTCTACATGTTGCCTTGCATTTGCACGCATCCGAAAGCGTTTGGATTCCCAACGAGTGTGACTGCACAATGTGGGGCACCACCTACGCCTACTAACTTGGTGGCCAGTTGGCTGATCAACGAGATCTCTACACAGCCGAGGGCATTATGGTGGCCTGAGTTGAGAATTCTCACACAAAATGCGCCATGTACGTCCGAATCTTTGAGGACACGCATTGCGTAAACTTAAGCAGCATATCATTCCGGTTGATTAACCGCCACAATAGTTGATAAATAAAAAACGGAAATTGTTTCCATCCCAATGAGAGTACCTTGAGGCGTTGAATTTAAAGGTCCAAAGTCTTATTTTTGCACAAAAAATGCTTTCTGCTGAGGTACTAACAAATTATGGTAAAGGGGACTAAATTTACATGATGCGCTGCTGCACGTAACTGCTTTTGGTCCATTGTGAGCCTCAATGTGAGCAGTTTATTGTTTGAATAATGTGCTAAAACAATGGTTAGGAGACCTGACTAAGAACCTACCCTTTCGAACGTAGATGCAAGAATAACTTGACATAATTATCAGCGACGAGGGGAAAATGAGAACCAATCAAGTAAAAGGTCAGTATTATGATGGTCCACAGCATTAAAGTCCGTGACAGGACGAAATAATGTGACTGCATTGGAGAGGTTATAAGCACAAGAAGAAGAAGAAGCAGTGGCCTTCAGCTAAAGGACAGGGGATAGAGTGCGGAAAGTAGACGTCTGTGCTGTGTAGTGGAAGTCAATTTTGAAAATGTCGAATGCACCTAATGATGAAACGGCATAAGTGGATGCGTAGCCCTCTTTGAATAGTTGCTAATGGTCTGTTTACTCCATTTGGTGCTGCGATGAAGAAGACTCCTGTATTCCCATATCTAAAGGGTTTCCTTAAAGCGGTGGTCACAACCGTGGTAGTAGTAGCTATAGCTGCACGAATCGGGTCATTGCGCTTTAATCCCTGGGTTCTGCATCCACTGTCGCAATGTGGATGCGATGTGATTTGGACATTTGTCCTGTGTAAGAAAGTATTGGCCACTCGATTAGCAAACTGCTGACCTCCCAATTGTGGTAGCCAACAGTAGACCTGCCTGCTCATCGTCGGGAGCGACTGCGATGGGCGATTGTGAGTCCCAGACTGGTTATCATGATTTGATTGGCTATCACACTCATTTGTTTTTAGTATTTCCTTCCAAATTTATTTTGAAGTTTGCATGATAAAATAACCACATAAGCTCATCTCATTAAGTGATGCCAAAAGAGTGGCATAAATAGTGGCAGATGCAAGTGACCTAATTAGCACTTTAACTTTTCTAGAGTCTTCATTAAAGTTGTGATTTTCTGCTTCTCCTTTTGATGGGTACAAAATTGCTGCCTCGTCTGTGATTCTCTAACTTCTTGCAGAAGTCGGAACCAATTAATTCTTAACGCAAATTTGTGCTGCGTTTCGAACTTGAAAAAAACTTGCAAATTGTTAGAATAATATTTAAACTTTAGAAATTGCCGTGTGTAGTCTTGGAAAAGTTATGAAACAGTCAAATTGTAGAGCAAATGACGCACATTGTTCGAGGCTGAATTAATTTACCGGATTAGAACAAACTTGAATTTTCTTCTGAAATAAAGGACAGCTTTAAGTGCATTTCTTTTTTTGTAGGACGTTGGAAATCCACCTAACGTGGCCTTCACGAGGGTGTCACGTGGTTTATAAAAGTGTAAAACAACTCCCCAATCACTGAGTTTAGGCAAGTGATTTTCATTTTCCTTTAAATCATATGCATGGGGGGCATGGTCTGAACCTGGAGCAGCATTATGCTAGTCAGCGGTTGCAACACTGCACTATTTAAATGACTGATGAATGCCTATCTCCACAAGTCAAACAGGCGCTAATCCTGGGAGCTGATCGTCCTGCAATAGCAGGATCATGACCTTCCTTTACTACTACCTTGTCTTCCTCTTCCTCGTCGGCTTTGTCCTTACAATGTTCAGTCTGCTAGCACAATCGTAAACCGTTCTTTCTCAAGTCTTAGAACCAAGAGCAGTTTCGACAAGTAAGAAGTCGTGGCGACTACTTGAGCATGCCTAACTGAAATTCGTTTGTGCTCTACTATCTCTTCTGCATAATTCAACACCAACACATCAGTCGTTACTTGGAATGTGCAGTTTCTCTCAATTCCCAATTCTCAACTAAATCGGAGCATACTTGTTTTGCCCACGCTGACAACTCACGAATCATCAACCAGAACTAGTTTTCCCATAAACACCTTAGATTTCGGACTCTGTCTTGGAATTATAAGCGTTTAAAATACAAAAACAGTGGAAACAAAGTGCGTAAAACTTAGCACAGCTTTATTACGCTTCTGTTGGTAGATGATAGAGATGACACAGAAGCGTTAAGCCGAGTGAAGCCCTTCAAACCATTGCAATAGGCCAACAGTCCAGCCTAATAGCAGCAAGAGAGTCACACGTTCAAAGCCTATTCAAGCTCTTATAGCTAGCGGCGTTTAGCATTGGTAGTACTTAGTAGACACCTAAGAGGAAAACTGGCTCGCAAAGTGTTGATAAATGAGTAAGCAAAAAAATGAATATGCGAATTCGGGTTGAGAATAATTTTAGAATTTAATAAGTTTGTTTGAAGTGGGCAGCAGACGCATGAGGACAAAAGGGTTTGCATGGGCGATGGCAAAGCATAACAAAAACGCTATTGTCGTATGGGTAAATTTAAGTGACTCACACTCTCATACCTCTAGTCAATGGCAGATTCGAGAGCATGTGGCTCAACTCAATGCAGTCTTTATCTGTCCGATTGTGGTCGCTTAACTATCAAACCAGTTAAATGAATTGACTCTTCCACAAAAGTTGCATAGTTGGGTGTGGCACTGATAACCACTGCCGATTTATTCAACGCAAAGCACTGTCCATTTGTGCCAAGTTCGTTCTGATTGTGTTCATCACGCCTACTTGGAAGCCCAAGCAATAGCTCATGAAGAACATGGTTCAAATTATTTTAAATGCAAATTTTGTCGACAACCAGCATTAGCAGCATTTGTTACGGACTCAAATTAAAAGAGAAGCAGAAAGGAATTTAAACACCACCGACTAGCTCATCCACCACCATGGCATTCAAAGACATCCTCACTAGCGCCGACGTAAGCACAAACTCAGTCGTCTACCACCGCTGCTGCGACCATCCCCACGATTGCGCGCATTGCGGCACCACTATAGGCGACCATGCATTCGACATTCCCCACTGCGGCTTCTGCACTGGCCGCCATCCACACTTCTCTTCACAACCTCCATTTCTTTGGCTGTCTCTTCGCTTCGTTTGGAATGATTTGTGTGCTGGAGTGTGCTTGCTTTTATACTATCCTCGTTGGTTGCAATTGTTGCACGTGACGTTCGTGTTCATTGTGCTCCTACTGCTATGTTCGTGCTTCCCGCTCCTCATAATCACTCTTGTGAGTCGGACATTAAGATATATCTATATCGGTTGATCGCCTACATGCTAGTAACTCAAGGAAATAAAATGATTTTTGGCAGTGCACATGCCAGAAAGAAGATCAGTGTTAGCTGTGGTGGATTGTAAAAAGATTGCCCATCTTATCTCAAGTGGAGCTAGCTGATGTAGCCTAGCTAAACAAACCACTTACAATAGTCCCTTAACTTATCATGAATGCAACCCAAGTGCCAATCACTCTCCTTAGTAATATGCGCTCTAAGCAATAGCCAACGGGTTCACTAATTAGCAGCGATTTGTGCCACTTATTTCGCTAAACCACATCCCTCTCCATTCAACGCCTTGAATAAATGCCTATCATAATGCCAAAGCCTGTTTGCATCACTTGGAAGTTTGTCAATGGAACGCTCCTCTTAAACTACTAATGCGTATTTCTGATGCCTCGAATTCGTTATCTGATGGATTCATGCATGATAATGGTCACTACTTAGTTTGCACTATAACGCTTATTACACCTCTCACGCCTCTGCATTAGCATTCTTACATAGTTTGACAATAAGCTCAATGATGGTGTCACAAGTCGTGGCATGTCAAGTAGTTCTGAACCCATTCAAAGTTTGCCAACATCCAGATGCCTAAATGGCAAGCCTGATATGGTGTCAATGATAAAAGGCCTTTCCATGTCCTATAATTTCTTCATATTTTGCTTTAAGATAATGCGACTTTGCCGAACACGTGCAGAAGCTAGCGCAAAAATAAACTCCAAATTTCCTCTTTGTTCATTGAAGATCGTTGTGGTCCTCCATTGAGCATTGAACCAAATGCTTGCTCCTGTGATGCCCAGCCCTTCACTGAAAATTTTGTGCCTCCTGCTGCTTTAAAGGGTTTCTGCATTCCACTCTTAACACATGATGGAGCAGAGTTGAGCAGCTACTTTGGTTATCGTTTGTGTGCAGACCTGCCTATGACCACTTAGGCAGGCGCCTGTGCTGAGCGTCAAGATTCCTCATTTTCTCTTAAAGGAGATATTGCAACCATTCTCATTTGCAAAATAAAATTTTTGCTTACTTTAAAGTTGCCTCAATTTGCGTGCTTTGAATTGGACTCAAGCACTGATGAGGACAATGCGAAGTATTTTAGTGCAAAAGTGCAGCACAAACTCGTAAACGAGTAGGGAATTCGTCTAAAAAAATTAGAATAAGCTGGTGGTTTCATTTAAAGTTCATCATTATTTTAGCATTAAATCGTTTCTCAAAATGTGCAATGAATCGACTTCAGGCATTTATCTAGCTGCGTTTCTCCTAATGGGAATGAATAAGGTCACGCTGTTTCTGGCTTTAAGAATATAGGAAAAAATTACAAATATGTGCTTATAATTGCGCAAATGCACTTTGGTTAAAAAACAGTTGATAAAAAGATTTGACCAGCTGATGGGGACTCATTGCGCTCATGTATGGCATTGCATCCAATATTCACACATGCATACACACACCAAATCATTTACGATCTATTGAATTAAGATCTTGGTATCACTCGAAAGTTTGGTACCATGGCTTGCGCGCATACATGCACGAGTGGGTGTGTTTCTTGCGGATGACACAACACGAGCACAAAAGAACAGGACTGTGTGCGCATCTAGTGAGCAAATGCAGCTCATTTATGACCTATTTACGTATAATCCCCTTCAGCTGCGTAGCTCCATTCTACGCCGCCAACGCCACAGTGCATCTGGACTGCAGATTCTGCATGGGCTTTAATGCCTCTGAACTTGCGCCTTGTGAGTAATGGTATACGGTGGCTAACCCATCTGCGCTGCTGCTATAAACGTGCTTTCCAAACAACACCTGATCGATCAAGTAACAGTCTTGACAACAATCGTTTCCTGGAATGGCCGATGGTGAACAAGGTAAGACCCCATACATAGAGTGACAACCTGGAGTTGTAGATACCTGCAACAGAGTGCACGATATCCACTGGTAAAGGATTAGCCCGCATATATTAGTTATCAACGCCAAAGTAGAGACTATGCTAAAAAAAGGCAGAACAGCGGAATTGGCAGTCTCGCGTAGATCAGTACAAAAAACCAACAATAAAAAGAGCGAAATTCACAGTCCCGCGAGGGTAAATATTACAAATGTACACTGTTTGAGAGCCAAATTCGGAGTCCCGTGCACATCGATACTAAAAAACGTACACTAAATGAGTTAATCGCTCATCTGACGCGGGGAGATACACCAGTCGAGCCCTCACAACAGCAGCGCTGGCTGGAGTCATTTAATTTTTGCTCTAATTTTTATTTTACTTAATTCTTTTTTACCACTGAAACTTGAAGTATGATCGCCTCTTGTTTCGCCAACTGGAAACACGCTACTTTATTTCAAGCACAAACTCATGACGTTATGCGTTGTTGTTGGCCCCAAGCGGAGACAACATCATGAATCGGTAGATGGATTGACGGGAATGTGGGTGAATGAAAGTTAGTTACGTTTATGCGGTCACACGTGATCACAGAGTGTTAGTGAGGAGAGCTCAAAAGGAAGGGTAAGGGCGTGTGAGTGAGCTGTCATCGCTTAACTCATGTCATGTCGTGTTCTGAGGCTGAGGTCAAAAGAAGAAATGAGCTTCGTTCCAGGGAGCGCGACAGGGAGGAGTCGTACGATTAATAAAAGTGGTGAGAAATGGTACAACTGCGCAAAGGGTTATTCAGGGTAGTTGAGCAGTCAAATGTAAACAGACTGCCCCAAAGTTTGCCACAACGAAACTGTAAATTTTGCAGAATTTCGTATAGCGCGCTTGCCCTCGAGGCCTCGTGCATTGTGCAGTCAGACGCATATTGGTACCCTAGGACGGCGAAGAAAAACATCTTACCATTTGTCAACACCTGTAAGGCATGTAGTGCATAGCTGTGGCTGCATGAGTGGCAAATATCTGTGGGTTTCCCTCGTTCGTAGCAAAATGTTCGAAGACATGTAAAGGAAAGCAGTCCATTTGGCGCGGCTTCATAATAGTTTGACCTAATTGTTCAACGTTAAGATATTGCTCATAGTTAGACATGAATACACAAGTTTCGTGCGCTCAAAATATTTTATTCGGAGAAGGAAACAGTTAAACTAGCCCCTTCTACCGTCGTGAGAAATCTAATGACAGACCATAAATAAATTAAATGATTCGATTTTTCCTAATCTGTTTTAAAAGTTAAGCGTCACAAAAATTTTTCTTTTCGCACTAACAGCATGCAAATTACTTTTTAATTAGGGTTTTATTTTTTTAACGTTTGCTTAAGTGTGCTGTATCGCAACAGCGCCGCCTGAACCTCTCTCGGCTCGTCGAAGTTCACTAATTGTATTATATTTAGGGTTGTAGGCTGGGGATGCCCTTTGGGTGGGCGTTTGTTGTGAGATTTTATGGCCATTAAGTATCGCGTTGAGGATTTAGGTGGCTCTGTGGGTGCTGCAGAACAATTGCGAATATAACAAGGTAATCTGCTCTACATGTGACATTACCGACGAGTTGAACACTTTCTAGAACATGCAAGGCATGTACGAACCATTCCCTCTTGCCACTACAAAAGGACGTACCATTCGCTTTGCAACTTGGTACATGTCGGGCCACTTTGTAGTTACTGTTCCAGTAGTAGCCTCTACTTCTTATTCTTTTTATTTGACAACATTAGTTTTTTTTATCATTCTTGCATCCTATCCCCTCCAATGCGTTGCATAACACTTTGTGTAGTTCGTGGCGGAGAGGTCAGCAAGGGTGTAAACGGTCTGCTCCTCATCGGATGGAAAACGCGTGCATTCTTTGAGCCTAGCATCTGTGTAGACTGAACTGGGAGCAACAGACTGACGTCAGAAGATTGTAAAGACCAAATTCGCTGTGCATTCCTTACTTCCTTTATCCGAATTGCGAGTTCACGATTGCAGTACTTAATGTAAACGCGCCTCACCTCGGTATCGACTCTCCCTGTCAATTGGGAGGACGCCGATGGACGCGGAAGAGCTTTATTATTCGGTGCGTGCACATCGCTCGCACCACTGCCTTTGGCATGGGAAGAAAGGAGTTTGTGCACTTCTATTATTCTATATGGAATAGTGCGTTATTGGAACGACCGCACTATTAACTTGCTGTTGTTTTGACAGTAGTTACCTAGATGAGGTTCTGCGAAGAGGAAACGCTTTGTAGGCTTGAAATGGTCGGTCGTGTCAATGTCTATCAACTCGTAACATGTTAAACAGCGATTGGTTTCCTATTCTTCCTGGGTGGGAACATTCTGGATGGGATGCTTTGGATCACTGTAGTGCGGAATGAGCACATTCGGAAGTGATTGAGACTTGCTAGTTTTTTGCAATGGTGTTCACTGGATATCACGATGTTTCCTTTTAGCAAACGTTTGACGTGGAGGAGAGGAGGAGGAGGAACGAAGGCAATCACGAGAGGACAACAGAACTGCGGGTGATGGACTCTCCACCTCCAATCGTTTTCCCATTGGACGTTTTGTTGCAAGCGAAAAAAATGTTGCAATCATGTTTGCACTACCCTCCATGTACCCAATGCCGCATGGAACCAATTCCAGTGAGGCATTTCTGATCGCCATTTCCAGTTGCGGCCTTTCGCTTCGTCAGTTGTACTGCAAATCAAATTAGTCCGTGAATGATAGGCAGTTGGGCTATTGTAGACGATTGGTTGCGCCGTGTCTGTGTGACAAGAGTGCAAAATATGTTTGTTGGATTGAAAACAGTCAGTCGTGTTTCTGTGACAAGAAATTTGCGGTACCCGGCATCACACAGTTTGGTGCAGTGAACTGATGTTCAACGGAAAGCCATTGCTTTGCGCACCTGGAGTAGTTGGACCAGTCAATGCGCATCAATGTGCAACATTTCAGGCGCCGATTGCCTTCCTGTTCTTCTGAGCTTGGAACACTTTCCATGTTCCTGATCGTCTTCTCATCGCCAGTTTGCGATGATGTGATGCAAACGAGGAGGTGAGTGGATCATCCTTAACTGACGCTTAATGCCATGTTGTCATTTGTTGTGATGGCTGATCTGTGGCTGGGAGTCGAATGCTCCATTCACTAGTTGGAGGTAACTCCGTGTATGCTTGGAACTCAGTATCTGTGTGAGCCAGTCGGCGCGACAGAAGTCAAACAGATGAGAAGGAGTGTTTCGATGTGCTCCTTAACTGTCTCACCTCAGATTGGCACTTTTTGGTCGCGTTGAATGGGCAAGTGGACGTGCATATGGAGGGGTACTGCAAACTGGTGCATTGACACCTCTCGCGTCAATTCGGTTGGCATATGACGGCAAATGCATGTGCATTTTCGACGGAACGTTCTGTTCCCTCACGTATAGTTGTGTGTTGGTGGAAGGTCTGTCTCATGATTTGCCTGTTGCTCTGACAACTGGTTTTGTTTGTCCGGCACAAACCAAAATTAGTGTGGTGGATAGTTGGCTATATTTGTAAGAGGGGTGCATGCTTTGCGGACTCGAGGTAGTCGATGCTGGCGGTGCTAATCAGGTCGTAAGATATTAGGCGACAGTAGACTTCGTTCTTGGCAGAGTTTGCATCGTTTTGAGTTGGAATGCGTTGAATGATTTGGGTGTGGAATGATGAGCTTTGTGGATCACTGAGTTGTGATGGTTGATTGAATGTATTTTGCCGATTTAGAGTTGGAGAGGAAGAACGGTGATGACGCGGATAGAAGGGAACGAGAGGAGGTCGATTCACTACCTTCCCTTCATTCCTTCACTCGTTCGACATTTCGCTGCAGGCGAAGTAGCGTGGAAAATGCCTCCGTCCTGCACTTACCACATCTGTGTCTCCCCATCTACTGCCTCAGTGGATTGGGAATGCTCAAGGGTTATGGTTTCTGCCTTTGTCAGATGTGCCGCGATGCTGGTGTGAATCTTCGAGTGATGTGGAAGCGGGTTCGCGCGGACGATTGATTACGTTCCATCCGTCCTGCGGAAGTATAAACTATGTCCGTGGGAAGTGTATTCGACGTTGGATTGAAATGGATTATTGTAGGAAGTGTGAGATGCGAGGCTGTGAAAAGGGAGGAGGAACATCGGCCACATTGGAACAACTATCCATCGGAGGAGAGTACTTGCAGAACGGTGTGTACAATGTCCGTCGTGGCTGGTTGCGTCGATGTGGGATGTATTCATTCGTCCGCTGATGCTGACTTGTCTGTCAATCCATCCCGTCATTCTGTTTCGCATCCCCCGAATTTCTCACCACTTGAAGGCAAAGGTGAGTTAATTTTTACAAATTATTCGTTTAAGTGCTGGTGCATTCTTGCCATTTTCTTATTTCAAAATTGTTGCATAGTTTGTGAATGGGGCACCATCGCTTCGATGGCGTAAGAATATCCTCCTCGGTTCCGGTCATTTCTGAATTATTTTGTTCGCTCTGCCATGGCAGTATGAATGCTCCATGCCACCATTCTCCAATCCAAATCATTTCCTCTTTCTGAACGTGTGTAGGCTTGGAAACTTGACAAATGCAAAGTGAAATTATGAAATGTTTTGCAAAGACGTTTTGATTCTCTGATTCCATGCCAGTGTGTAAGGCTGGGCACTGCAAGGCTTGAGGGAGATTCTTCCTACGGCGTATCTGATGGCTTGGTCTATGTGCTCAGCACTTCTCACCCATCAGACATTTCTCTACCCTAGTTTCCTCGATTTGGAATTATGAGTGGATGAGTTGGCGAATCCAGGTTAGGCAGATTGATGTAAGTCAGGAAGGAGGCGCAAAAGTGTCGCGCTTATTTAATGGTGCGCCATATGGGAACTGGGAGTTGTAGTTTCCCGAGGCTCCCTGGAAGGCAAAAGAAGACAGAATGCTAGAGTAGTATGTGTATATATTCAACGGACAGAGGGAAATGGGCTGCTGGCATGGCCCAGAGGCCAGCCCACGCGGCTAGGGCAGTACGGCCACCCCTCTGACCTTGACCGAAACCGGTAGGTCCAACAAACAAATTACTACAGGAGTCTTGACAAATAATCTGTGGTAACAAGGGCAGGCACTCCAAAGGAGAGGGGAAGAGTTGGTTCCAGAGGTTGGGTGGCGCTACGGACCAATTTTGTGGCATGAACAGAAAATAATGTAGCCTAGGAATGAAATAGTAATCCGCAGGCAAATTCGGCAAAGAAGTGGGACGAGAGGAATTGAAACACCGAGGAAGTGCTCGCATCTCTTAGTCTTTTCAAGGGTTTATTTGACGTTGTGTGACGTGCGAATAGCGTAATTCTCATCGGGTGATCACTCCTGTGCCAATTGGGATGCCTCATTTTCGGCTACTTATGCTTAAGCATTCTAATGCAGAGGTAGTTTGGGTAAGTCATTGGGGTGAGAAGCGCTTGGTGATGTCTCGCCCCCGACACCAAAGTCATCAGAAAGCTTTGGGGTGAAGAAGAGTCCAGTACCCGTGAGTCTTTGACCATGGACTCAACTCCGTGTATTCATCACGCCAATGGATACACGGACGAGCAGAGGGGCGGGATGGAACTGTGAGTGCTTAGCATTTTTGTCACGTACCGGTGTGTGAAATGTTTCCTGGAATTGGGCACAGGAAGTACCTTTAAATTATGGCGCATTTGGTCACTTGAATTTTAATGTCAGGAATGTAGAGTACTACAAAATTGGCACATTTATTGGACAGTTTGATGTGCTTTTGCTTATTCTATCACAGTAGAAGTTAGATAGTAAGATCAAACCGCGCTTAAAACAAAAATCCCTGTTCTTCTTTTGAGCCAGTAGCAGTGCTAATTCATGTATCTCTGAGAGTAAGTTCTGCGGTTTCTATAATTACCAAATGCTCACTGAAAAGAAAAGTCGTTTCACATCGGTTTTGCTGTCGTGAGTGTAGAGGTCCGTGATTCCGAGATTGCTGTTTGCATTTGGGATTTTCATTGTACGATCAAAAAGTAGTTCATGAAATGCGTTGAGCAACACTAAGTAAAAAATATTTTTAGGAATGTCTCATTGTGAAAAACAAAGCTGTTACCCCTGATTTCGTGTTTGTTTGACTGAGTAGATTTGCGTAAATATTTAGGCCTCCGAATTCACATATACCTTTCGTAAGCGTAGGTTTAACGCAGTTTCAACGAGTTGAAAGCAGGTTTGAGGCACAGGCAGACGTCGCAAATGGCGCACCAAAAAGAGGTGCTGAGCACTTTCGGAGATTTAAGTAATTTGGAAAGCGCGTTAGGAAATAATGGAGCAATGGGTAATGGCGAGGCAGGCTTATTTAAAGTGTCCACTTAGGTGTGCAAATTCTTCTGAATTTATTAGTGATCAAAATTTCCTTCCTAATTGGCAATTTCTAATGTTTTGTTACGGTGGACACTTAAATCTAAGCCTAGACGCGAGCCGCAAGTGTTGTGCTTGCGGTAGTTTTGTCACGGATAAATCGAATCAGGTATTTTCTCCAAACTCCAAGGTGTTTGCACTTGTTCAGCTGCAGTTCTCTTTGTAGTAGTTCCCTTCGTTTTTGTTACAATTTCCTAGCTATATTGGTTTATAGTTACCAATCGTTGCTTATACTTATTTAGATGACAACCATATATGAAGAATTGAGTCAAATTAAAAAAGTCTTGCCAAATAATGCCACTTTTGAAAATAACGATGTAAGTTTGTCAAAACCGTTTATTTATGCGTGCGAGTCCTTTAAAACCTAGCAGTTATCAGCATGCTTTCGTTTCTTTGAATGATAGTGTTAAATTTGAGTATTTTACAATAGATGCCTAAATCCAATCCCGGCTATAAGCTGCAGGTATCAAGATTACAGTAGTTTTTACCACAGGTTCATTAAATTAGGTATTCTTTGCAAACTTCAAATTGTTAACACTTGTCCGGCTGCAAGTTGACTCGTGGCTATTAATCTTTCTCCATGTTTGTTTAGATGGCGGGAATTTTTAATGACTTAGATAATCTGGCGAACAACCTCAGGGATAACGCTAAGGTAAGGAATAACGAGGCAACATTTTAAAATGATCACTAACGTGTGCAAACCTTATAAATATGTGTAGTCTTTGACAACTTGCTTATCAGTTTTATTAAGTGGCAATTTTAGACACCTACTTCACGACAAATAATTAACTTGAAAGCTGGCTACAGCTTTCAAAGTTTGATTGCAATGCATCAGATTTCGCTAAAATTGCAAATTCTGCGGCTATTCTAAGTTTTGTTGCAAGCATAGTTCTGAGCCCTTTTAAAAGGCCTAATGCTCGATAATTACAATCATATATAATTGATTCGAGCATGGATTTCTTTACATGGTGACAAAAGAAGGCAAGATTCTTGTAAAAAACTACACATTACTTAGAGTGACTTACAAAAAATGAGTGTCAAGTGATCGGAAGAAGGATGACAGGTGGCTCATCCCACTACTGTACTTTGTGCTCCTCCACCCCCATCACAGGGAGAAGCAGGCTGCGACCATCCTATTTCAATGAGGCAAATGTTCTCGTAGGATCACACATGATATATAGTCGCCTAAAAGTTGGCGGCATTTGAAAACATGTGATCCCTCATTTGTGATGTTGGAGAGCGAATTCACCGTGGAAAGGCTCGACTTTACTTATGGAGACAAATCAAAATTCGACTACACCTTTGTACATCCGCTGAGACCAAATCATGATCCACCTCCTGTGTTAAGTGTTGATGTTGAGTAATCTGAGGCGAAGAGCACGAATGAGAATGAGGAGGTTGGAGGAGAATGCATGCAGCATTCGAACCACACATTTGTGTAAGACAATTCGGATGTAGAAGAGACCAGAAAAGGCGTAGGTTGATCGCAGCGTAGAGGCTTGACAATCTCGACTGAACTTGGAAAATTACAATTTTGATAGTTACTTCTGCATGCCCTGTTACATCGGTGTCCGACGTAACAGCTGAACGGAGGAATGCGTGTGCTCATGAGGGAGTCCTGTTAGTCGAGGATGCCTACACACAGCTTAAGCCTATTTGCCTGGCAGAAGGTGGCGGATTGCTTTTGACTACTTGCCTGTGATACTTCCCATACATTATGTTGTACAGTTGGCAGAAGTTACCTCATGACTTTCCGATTGCAGTGGGAAGAGACTCGCAGCATTGAACGGTGCATAGTGTTTAGTGTGGTGGGTGAGCAAATGCTTTACAGATCTGAAGTAGTCGATCAAGCCAACATCTGCCAAGGCACAGCAATGCAAGCCACAGTCGGTCACCCATGCCCCTTAGATTTGCGCATTTGGAATGAGAACCTGTAAAGATATTTAGAATGCATGGTGAAGAAGTTACTCTGTGAATTAAATTTGACGGATGATCGACACGGGATGTAAATAAGTTAATCTATGATTTATGCACTGGACAACCGACACGGGAGGAGAAGAACAAAACTGTTCGGAAAGGTGGCGCTTTTCCAACTTTACGCAAAGTCCTTCTTTACGCAATAGCACTTTGCAGTCATCTTCTTCAGGTACTTCCGAAGCAAATGCGTGTGGAGGTGAAAACTTCGGAAGGGCTGAACCTCCTTCCATCACATTCAGTCCTAGGTTGCCTTGTTGCCGGATCTGCCATAATTCTGGCCTGGATTCTAACGGACGATTGCTTGCGCCTTGCCTGTGTGACGGAGATTTGAAATATGTCCACGAAAAGTGTCTTCAGCGTTTGATTGGTGCAACTAGTGTGACGAGTTGTGACGCTTGTCATTTTAGATTTAAGATGCTCAAACATGTAAGTCGCAATGCGGTGAGTGTGTGAAATGTGTGGAAAACCGTGGCCATATTTGTTGTCTTGCTTTGTTGGTTTTTGAGTTGCTTATGCGCCGAGCTATTTTTACGGAGCCATCTGTGCTAGTTGCTTTGCCAGTGAATTTTGTATCCACTTAGCTTTAGATTAACCACCTATCATTTAGGCATGAATTTATCCTTCCATTCACTGATATACTTCTTCCCTGTAGCCATTTTACATTTGCTATAAATTTACCTATCTCTCTGCCCATCCATGTACTTGTAGAAAACCAAATGCATTGATTGTAAGGCCTGACTACTTTTTTTAGCCTGGTAGTTCCGCGTCCTTTATTGGGCAAACATGCCTGTTCTCCGCCTTCGAATCCACCATCGCACTCCTCACAGCCCTAATGATATGGTGGTTCATTTTTACCTTTTCCTACCCTCCTATCCGCATTCCGTTGGATTCCGTGTCTCCAGGATCATATGTGCTAGCTTTATTTATGGCTCTTGCTTTCCTTTACTTTGTTGGCATCTTTGCGTGTTGGATTGTGTACTTTTGCAAATTTGTGAAAAAACGACGTCAAGAGGAATACGTCTATGTGGTGCGAGGACCCTCCAGACCGTGACTTGAAGATGCGGTGAAGTGTTGAGACGCCTTCGCTTGGATGCCTTCCCAGCTTTCAGTCATTCTCGGTTGGCACGATTCGTCCATTCATTTGATAATAGTCTATTGTAAAAACCTCGAATTTTTGGATGTTGTGCAAACGCATTATGACCCTTTAATTCCATACCGAGGTGTGAGGCTAGGAAGCTACGGAATTAGAGATAGGATCTTCCTACTGTCTGTGTCTTTTTGATTCAAGGAGGGCCTTGACTGACGTTTACCTCTTTTGCATTGCTTAATCGCTCCGTCCTACTGGTATCTTCCTATCCGACCGAATCTGCTAGGCAATACTTTACAACTCTCATAAATTCTGTTGTTAAATGTATATAAATCCATTCCTCTACCCATCTGCTTCCATCCTAAATGTGTGCACCGTATTCAAATGCAGTTGGCAATCGTAGAGTGCGGCTACTGGACACAGATGCGTACACTTCGTGGCTAAATTGACGGCTCTGATGTGGAAATGGCTCGCGCAGCTTTTGACCATAGCCAAAGACTGATTGAGGTGGAAACCTAGGTGATTTATCCTGGCACCTGAAATGAAAGGAGGCACTTATGTGCTAATATCGAAGGGATTCGGATGCAATCATTCCGATGCCAGAGATTGCATATAACAGTGGAATTACTAGTGCTTCTTCAGCTCTACTAACGCAGTGAAATACAATGTGGCGGAATGCGTTGGAGGGACAAAGGCTGATGTAAGTCAACGCATGGTTTTGGTGGATGTACTGAAGGCGTAAACTGAGGCCTAGTGAAGTGGTGTAACCAGCACTGGTTCTTTTCCATCCGTGGTTCCAAGGCGTCAACACCATATGTTCACCAGTCCTATTCAAAAGCCACAAACTCATGCATTACATACATCTGTTTTGCGGAGGTTAAAAGTTACTTGGTTGTAACACTCGCTTAAAGGGGCTGAGTGGAGGGACAGGAGATGCGGGAACAGCATGCAAAGCCGGATCCTGCTAACATCTCCAACCCAATTTTGCTTTAAAGGGTCTGTCTTCAATTAAGCTGATGTGTTTCTCTGTAATATCTTCTCACCTGTAATGACGCATTCTGCGAAAGGTCACATTGTGCTTTCCTCACTTCCATTGGTGGTTGGTTTATGATTTTAGCAGTCATTGTTGACAGATGTGCATTAGAATGAAGAGGGATGGATGGATGGATGGATGGATGGATAGATGGATGGATGGTAGGTAGGTAGGTAGGTAGGCAGGTAGGTAGGTAGGTAGGTAGGTAGGTAGGTAGGTAGGTAGGTAGGTAGGTAGGTAGGTAGGTAGGTAGGCAGGTGGGTAGGTAGGTAGGTAGGCAGGTGGGTAGGTAGGTAGGCAGGTGGGTAGGTAGGTAGGTAGGTAGGTAGGTAGGTAGGTAGGTAGGTAGGTAGGTAGGTAGGTAGGTAGGTTGAATATGGGAGGGAGATAGAGGGATGGACAAAGAAGTGCACATGCGATTGATTTCACAAACGCTCGAAACGGGTCTGTATGAGAATCGTACTAAAATCAATGCCTTCGAATAAGGCGTCTACATTTATGTGTGCGTGCTTGGAAGAGCTCAACGTCTTCTTTGCCACCTCACACGCCCTTCTCAGACGGCTGATGGCATTCTTGTTGGTCGTCAAATCCTTGCCCTCGTGCTTTTGCTTGAATATCTCCACACAATGATAAGATTAACGCTGAATAGACAATGCCATGCCTATCAGTGATTTTACAGGCCGTGGTGAGTCTCAACCTACGGTATCGAGTGGTCATTCGCGTAAACTTTTGACTGGGGCGTAAAAGACCTTGCCTCGAATATCTGATCAGAGCACAAATTTGTTGTCACGGAATCGCTTAAAAGATTAGTCAACTCCAGGAACAATGGGCACAGCTCAAAACAATTGCGAATAGAAAAATTTTAGTATCGCACATTTTGAGAAAGATTTCGCTTAAGGAAACGCATCATCCACCGCTTGACCCATTGTATATTCTTGGGACATACGCTGGTCTATGTTGGGCAGCTCAGATATCCCAGCACCTGTCCAGATTCTCTGTCATCACGAAATGGTGAACTTTAGATTGCGCTCAAAAGACTCGCATAAAAATAGGCCCTAACAGTTATGTGGTAAACCAATGTCTAAGCAGAGAATTCGGTATCTCATCATAGAGTAAGTAATAGTTAGGTTATTCTCTCCGTCTCTTCCACTACCACTAAAGTACTACAAATTGGCAATGACATTCTGCTTTAGAATTGTTAAGGCGAACCAAAATTTAACCAAAGCTATCGGTCAATTTGCGTCTGCCTTTATGTGAGACTTGAAATAGTAACTGTCTCCAAAGAATGAAACGATATGATGATTATATCAAAATTATGGTATTGTGCGACCACGATGAAATGTAACTGCCACGATGACCCAGTAGCGCGTTTGCTCACAAAGCCGCCTTCAGTGTTAAAGCAACAATGTCTGAGGTCACACATGGCATTGCATCTGGGAGATTGCTTAACCTGAAAAGTTGTTTCAAAGCGTCTGTGACTTGCGCATCAATGAACCCAATGGGTAATTTAATTCTTAAAAGAATTTTTAGCCGCTAAAATTATTGTGTATTGCAGTCTTATAGTCTCCACCCACTCATTTCCAGCGAGTAAAGATGTAAATGCTGCGGTCGATGGTTGACGCACCAATAGGTATTAATGAAGGTAACTATCAGTATTTCATACAATGAGTACAAAAATTACCACGATAAAGCAATAATTACTCTGAAATCGGAAAAAAGGCACTGCGAATTAAAGTGTGTGGAGGAATAATACTTCAGATGTCTTCACCCCAACCATCCGAATATGAGTTCAGTTTGGGGGGAATCATGTGTCTGGTAAGGCAGAAGAACAAGTTACGTTTCTGCCTCTCCTGCAGTTACATTGTTCTGAATTATTTCATGAGTAACTACACTACTCTGTGTGTCCTTTGCCTTCTAGCATTCACGTAGGTGACATACAAGCTTTCCCACTTTACCTATCCCATTACTTACCCCATCCCTAAGGACACAAAGTAAAACACTAATACGAGGCTAGTGGGTGTCATAGCACACCTAGGGCTGACTTAGACTCAACAATTAGGTGGGATGTTTACATTGCGACAGCAAGAAACTAGGGACAGAAGTGAGAGGGTAATAAATGTGCTTAGAATTCCAAACTGAAAGCCACATCAGCATCCTCAATGGGTAGTTAAGCATGGTGAGAGGCCCGTACACCCAGTTCCCATCTACAGTAATCAGAAGTGTCGGGCAGTCGAGCATCTTAATCATCTTTGATTCCCGTGGCGCACTCAGAATATTTGAAATCGTGGTTCTACAAGAGTGGCAACACTTTTCGATTTTTCGTTCTCGCCTCTAGATTTTAAGGATGAAAACTTTGATGACAATTATTTATTTAGGAATACTTTTCACAAGAAAAATGTATGCACGATTAAATACATGGATTCGCATTATGAGGCCTTCTGTAATTGGTGATCGATGAGTTGTCTGTGTCCAAACTGGAGGAAATTGAATGGATTTATGTCGACGATATAAGCAGAAGTTGTCACCGTTACTGAGACAAGTCGAGTGAGTAATTTAATACTGATGAGGAGAAGCGTTGACGAATGAAACATTTGAGCTATCCTTTTCCACACACTGATGACGTACCCACCTTCGTTCTTTGCACGATCCATGTGCATTTTGGCAGCTTTTTCCTGGATCTTGATGGCTCAGCTGTTCTTCAGCAATCCACCATTTACACTTTTGAAAACATCCAATTCGTTTTATGTGGCAGATTGGTAAAGTTATTAATTTGCTAAAATTGACATTTATCTAACCCTTTTTAATTGGAAATGCAAAATTATGCATGGGACTTGCTAGCATGGACAAGAGAATGCGGATTAGTCCACGCATGACTTTGACCGGCTCGTCCCTGGTGTACAGTGCAGCTAATGTCAAAATAACTGTGTCTGCTTTTAAGACAACCTCTATTGAGCAGAATGTGTAACACATAGACAAGAAGTAGACTGGGGTCAAATCATGATTCCAATCATTCCTGCTAAACTGCAAATTACGCTCCTACTATGGACTGATTTGACTATCTAAATTCATGATATCTTCTCCTCATTTTTACTTCAGAGCGTTCAGTAAAGTGTGGTAGGGCAGCTTTGACTCGTGATTATCTGCCCATTTTAGCAGCATTGCGGACACAGCCGCATTTGACCGCAGTTCCAGAATGAAATGTCGTTCTGTCCTAAGGCAAGGACATACGACTTTACAGAATTGCGGGTCTAACCAACGACGCACGGTGTTACGATTTGTACAGATCTGACGTATGAATGAAATGACAAATAGACAACCATGACAGATTCACACATTTGACACATCTTTATTGCAGTGATTAATTAGGCAACAATTCCGACCAGATCGACAACTGCGCACACAAATTATTTGTCAAAACTGTTTTGTTATTATTGTTGCTGTAGTTATTTACCGGTAGAAGAAGGCAGAATCTCGGCATTTTCGCGTTTGTCAGCCATTGTAGAATATTATGAGAATTTTCTTCGCTTTACTTCCTCCGCCTTATTCTGCCTCAAATGGCAACCCTTTGCTACTGTTTCAAAGAACGTAGTTTTGAAAAATAAAGTTACGGTGCTCGCATAGTTGTATGCAGTTTATTGTCTCATTTGTCATCAGCGCTGCCTTAAATGCCATAGAAACTTATCTCATTCTCTTACTACGCCAACAAGAAGAGTCCGGTGAAGGGCGCTAACCAAAATCCTTAATATTCTGGTTCCTGATATAATGGTTGTCTCGACGATTTGTCAATCCGGCTTGGGGACCTATTCAGCCTTATCTTAAATGGATATTGAGGTAGTTACAAACATCTTCTATATGACGTAGGACAGATGTTCCACAATTTGTCTACAAGCACCCAGATCATGGGACTGTGAGACACAGAGTAGAGTTTCGTGCAGCTGCTAGTCATGTGAAAGAAAATGAGGTATGCACGGAATGGTGAACTCCTCGAGGTCAGCTTGAAGGTTCCCTAGACCGCCAGCACTGGCGACAATCTCTATAATTACTACCATACATAACATCTAAACAATCGGGAACAGTAGAGCGCTAACCCTATACTTTGAGTTGATTTCGGTATTCAATCGGCATTTGCACTGCTTTTGCAACTTTTGACGTATCGAGATTTGTTGAGGGGTATGGGGGCTGTTGATGGGTCGGAGACTTGGACTGCCTCCTGGTCATGTTCCACAACTTGGCTTCTTGTGGTTGGTACTCTCAAAACACCATCTGAGCGCACACATTGAGGCCAATTTAGGTGCCTCAATGATGCTACCACGTGACACCTCTTCTCATTTGTGCAATCAAAACTATTACTGAGAATAAGATGTAAATCACTGTTTTAAAACAGGTGATGCTTATGGAAGAAGCAGTGATGTTGGAGACAGTAGTAAACACTGGGATCAAGACGGCCTGACAGTGTCAAAAGAGGACTAATAAATACACCCCAGTTGATGTAGTGCACAATGCATCCTCGTAGATTGCATTCGCATGTGCATGGACAACTGCAACAAGGAACGCAAAGTAAGGCATGGTGAGAAAAAGAAAGAGAGCCTAAAATCTAGGAAGAAAAGGGAATAAGAGGAGGATAGAAAATGTTAATTAAAATATTATGCAGTTGGAATTGTAGACATGCACACATACTAGGATGAATGAGTGCATGCAAAAGTGACTGAGGGGAGGAATGAAGCTATGGATAAATGGAAGGGAGGTTGGGAGGAGGGCAGCTACGGTGGCATGGAAAAAGAGACACAAAATAGGATCTGATGGAGAAGTGACAGAGCAAATCCTAATCGTGATTTGAGTCTGGTTATGCAATTAATGCAACGATGGACGGATTTCTCAGTAGCTGTAGACAAAATAACCAATTGTCTGGCCGCTTTATGATGTTGTATCTGCCGAAAGCACTGTAATCGCTCAATTATTGCCACTTGCAAATGTGCAAAGACGGCTACCACTACGATGGAAAAGTTTGTTTGCGGTAAGGCTTTAAATCTCCAAGCACACATTGCAGGATTTCAATAATTAAAAACATTTCAGCCATAAATGCGCGAACGCAAACTAGCTTAAAGGAACTTGATTACGATTTGAAGATCCAAATCTAAGTACTTGAATCACAAAGTAGAGGGATGACAAGTTAGGAATCTATGCATGCAGAATTAGGATCAGAAAATGCACTTGTATGCTAAAATGATGTGTGTCCGCAACGTTTTCCATTTGCGTACATTGATGTGTACCAACTTTGCGGCTCACCTTGTAGGACTTCGTGCATTTGACGATGCATTTGCGAATGCAAACTAAACAGCCGCCTTCCACAAATACGCTTCAACACCCTTGCACTCATTTATTTATTTCTTGATACGGCCGCCGACATATCCATGAACACAGCATCCATCTCCACCATCAACGTCATTGCCTCATCCTTTAATATTACCTTATTCAATACGGTAATATATACGCGCAATGGTTTGCAATCAAGTCCGGTGCGAAGAGATGTAATATGATGGGATAGACTCGACTGTACGAACTAGCACAAATATGCGGAGAGGAGTATAGAGGAATAAAGATCAGCAGGGCAGACTAAAGTAGGGTGCAGCTGATTGGAGCGTAACAACGTGAGTCAGCGATCCCGAGCGTTCCACTTCTGTCACTTATTCTTGTGTGTGTACTAACCCAGACCCAGGCAGCACAACCCCAGTGGGGTCCCAAACCCACGGACTTGTGCGCAAGGCTATCGCTGACGTTCACTTCTCTGTACTAATTACCATTCAACTCACAACTTTCCTTGCAAACTGCATACTCTGTTGCTTCTATTTTCTTTTTTACTGTCTTAGCCACTGCCCAAAATCACGAATCACTTCAGCTTTTTTGACATTTGTCTGGTGTTACCCTAAAATTCAATACCTAAATCACTTCTTTTTTACTTATCCTGCCTAATTCATAAGTCCTCTCCATTTTATCCAAAAATGCCGTTTTTCTTTTGTGTCAGAAATGTTTGAGGAGTTTTAGCACTACATGCAACATCCAGTTCAAAATCAGGTATTGTTTGATCATGAACAGTGAGTCCTTATTCTTAAAATAGTGAAGCTGTGCCAATAACGACTAATTAACTTTTTGAGTTACACGCGATTGTGGTAGTACAGTCTCATAGAAATGCAGTGGTCTCAGGCAAAGGGATGGGCTTGTAATAGTCTGATAATGGAGGGTCTTACTGACACAGGCTGGATTACTATTGAGCTCCTAAGTGGAG